>CAUYUJ010015362.1:0-200000 GCA_963575745.1 Prorocentrum cordatum
GCGACTGGGGAATCAAGGCTACGCGCCGACACTGGCTTGGACGGCCCAGTCGGATCTCGGTTAGCTAACCATTCTCTTGCCACGCTCGGCCAGCTTGGGGAGGTCGTGCAAGAGCGTGACACGCACAGAGTCATCCGACGCGGCGAGGAAGGCAGCGGGTCGCATGGCCAGGTCTCATTTGCTCGCCTTGACCATATTTACACTACGCTTGCTACCCAGGATCTACTGGATCTTTGCTCTAGGACTGGGACAATGTGGCTTATTACTGATATCAAGGCCCCGTCAGACCACTGCCCGGCGCCCCTCTCGGTTGCCTCCTGGAAGCCCACTGAATATACAAGGGCGCCAAGTTGGGTGAGTATGCATGCGCAGTTCAGCATTATGCTTAAGGATAGTCCGGGCCCAGAGGCTCTTTCGGAGGCGCCGGCTGACCGGCTCTTGGAAATTGAAGAAGTTATGAGATACGTCTCGCAGCGCGTCAAGGATTGGGCGTTTGAAAAGGGGGCCCATACCGCCGAAGAAAAGTTAGCCTGTATGTTGTGTGTCCTTCGGGGGGCTCGTGGAGGGGGCCCCCGTAAGATCTCCAAAGGCCTCCGTGGGTTTCCTGACCTCTGCAGGTATATTGATCCCCAGGAGATGTGGCGGGCCGATCGCCATGGCTTCGACTCGCTTCTTTCGAACCTGATGCGCCAGAACCTTCGTGCACGCGAAGCCTCTGCTCGCGCGGAGGCAGACGATGGCGGCGGTGGAGCCCGCGCCGCGCAAGCTCTTGCTCGTGTCCGTCGGCTCTGCCAGGCCTGGAGGAAATCTGGTCGCCAGATTTTTCTTCGGCAGGTCACGGGCGCTGACGGCGTTGCCCACGTCGGTCCGAATGAGTGCTCCCGACTGCTGGCGGACCATTGGAATAGCATATTTCGCGCTCGGGAGGCGGATATGTCAGTGGTTGAGTCGCTTGCATCAACGATCGCCCCCCTGCCTGATGACCCCCATCAGTATGTTGCAGATTATGGTTCGATCTTCCCCTGGATCATCCCTGAGGTTGACTTTGCTGAGATTCTGGACAAAAAATTCGATTCGCGTCCTGGGCCTGATGGTATACCCTACTCTGCCTGGAAAGGGTCGGGGTATATAGGATTGGAGTGCTTATACAATATCTATCGAGAGCTGGTGGAGCGCCAAGTTCTGCCGCCCAACTTTAACGACAGCGCCGCTGCCTTCTTGCCGAAGGGCAACTCGCTGGAGGGCGAGTTCGCTGCCCGTTCTGCCGACGAAACGAGGCCGCTCTCTCTTTCCAACACGGACAACAAACTGGCGAGTGCAAGCGCTGGTTGGACCTTTTCCAAGGTTGCCAGTGATCGTGTCCTGGGGGCCCAAAATGGTTTCTTAAAAGGCAGGCGCGTGATCGACAACATTATAGAGGTGGGCGCCAATCTGATGACTGCGCACTCTATCTGTGACTGCCGTCGTGCAGGCTCGGCCCTGTTCGACCTGGAGGCAGCGTTCCCCAGTATTAACCACGGCTCTATTTGGGCGATTCTACGTGCGTTCGGCATTCCTGAATTTATTATCTTGAGTGTTATGGCGCTGTGTGGTAACAGTCGCATGGTCGTGCAATCCAATAACTCGGACCCTTACTATATTCAACTATGTCGGTGTATCAAACAGGGTTGTCCACTGAGTGGTCTGCTGCTCAGCCTCTGCTTCGACCCAGTCGTGCGAAGGTTGCAGCGTGCCCCCCTTCAGGCTGCCGCCATTTTTAATGCATTTGCGGACGACCTGGCCGCGACGGCAGCTGATCTCGTCGCGGTTCTGCCGCGTATGTGTAAGATCATGGTGCTGAGTGCGAGCGCCACTGGTATGTTCATGAACCTTAAGACGTGCCATTTAGTCTTTCCGGGTAAAGACACATACCTTGAAGCCATCAGTATTTGTAAGGAAGCTGGGATTGGAACTCGGAGCTTTGAGATCTCTCAATGCGGGTGGCACTTGGGAGTGGGGGTGGGAGTTGGTGCGGAGGAAAAGTCTTGGGCCCCTGTATTGGCGAAGCTGAAAGAGAGGTGTTTGCGGATCAAATCCATGGGCCTTGGGTTCGCCAGTAGCATAGCTGCGTGCAGCCTGTACGGCCTTCCCGTTGCATCATGTTGCACAAGTGCACGCTCCTCCCTCGAAGGCGAGAGCTGTCAGAAAAGAAGGCGGCCTTCAGCTCCTCACCTGCTCGCCCAGGCACAGTTCCCCTCCAATGTCGCTGTGCAACTTGCGTGTTCTGGGGCATCACGCGCAGGCAAGGCGGCTTGAGTTATTTGCCCGTGCCTGTATGATTCGGACGGCCTCTCGCAGCTCGTACTCTCTGTGCTACTCCAGGCTGGTTGACCTCTGGGCCCAGTCAGATGAGTGCTGCGTAACCTGGAGGTAGAAGATTATGACTACGCGCTCGATTTTTCATGCAAATGAAGTACGCCTGTGGCGAATTTTATCGTATACGCCCCCAGCCTGGTGATATCCCTGGGAATAGGGCCCAAGCATCTATTCAGAAACAGTTATACATGTCCAACCCCATGCCCTCCGTCACTGCTATCCTCTACCCGCGCATTGCGAAATGGATCCCTCATTGCCCTATGGAATATGCAGTATGTGCTGGTGTGCGCCTGTGTGCTCTGGGTTCTCAGCTCCCTGGGTTCGTTGCCACCGCCTGCCTTCAAAGCCTCTTCAACTCGTGGAATACGACCAGACGATATAGATGTGGCGCTGTTGGGTGTCGTTTCGGTTGCCAGGCGATGGGCGGGGAGGATGCTCTACACTACTTGTTTCGCCCTATTGCTATTGGCACCGTTGCAAGCAGCTATCGGCTTCTCCCTGACGAGTACGGAGCTGACCCATATGCTTCCTTCCTCCCTCATCTCCTCCCCTCTAATAATGAAGTTTTTTTCTGTCCGCTTTCCTGGCCAGCGACTGTCTGCGCTCTGCCTTCCAGCCCCTCCGTTCCGATGGCGCTCCGCCATCGCCAGCTCGTGCCACAGGCCTCATCCGTGCTAGAGTTCGCGCGCAGGTTCGTCGATCGAAGGTCGCCGAATCCCTCGCGAGAGCTGGCTCGGGCGATCGAGTTGTGCTCGGCCATTCTCCAGGCGCGCCCCGCGCGCGCGCTCGCTCTCTGGGCAGCGGCGGTGGACTGGGACCTTTCTCCCCCCCCCTCTGAACGCGGGTCGCTCCTTCTCCTTCTCATCCTTTTCCTCCTCTTCCTCCTCCTCCCTCCTCCTCGTCGTCCTCCTCCTCATCCTCCGCTTCCTCTTCCTCCTGCTCCTCCTCCATCTGCCGACCCGGCCCCCCCCCCCCCCCCCCCCCCCCCTCCTCCATCTCATTCTTCCCCCTCCCCCTCCCCCCCCTTCCTCTTCCTCCTCCTGCTGCTCCTCCTCCTCCTTCTCGTCCTCCTCTTCCTTTTCCTCCTCCCCCCCCTCTTCCTCCTCGAGCTACAAGGCCCGCAACAGCAATAGCAGGAACCCGAACGAGGACGAGCAGCAGGCCTGGGAGGAGGGCCCAGGCAAGATCCAGATCGCAACCAACGAGACCCCCAACTTCAGGGCAGTGCCCCCGAGGGACATGAAAGAAGAGCCCATAGCGAAGCTGGGCCAGTTCTCGGGCCACAACCCGAAGATGGCAATGGGGATGCTGGTAGTCTTCATGGGGGGCAAAAAGTTTCAGTCGGCGGTGCCCAATTCGAAACTGGAGAGGATGGTGGAACGGGAACTTCAGCGTCGACGCCGCTGAGAAAGGAGGGGGTAGTTGCATTGGCGAGGTTATCTCGGAGTGTCAAAACCCTGGGGCAGAGTGCCAGAGCGCGGCTGTCGCGGACGAGCACCTCCACTGCGCCTCCGGCGGCGCTTGCGTCGAGCTCTGAGAAAGCCGCCCTGGGGGGGCCCACCCCAGGGCAGTCGGGCATCGCAGGAGTGCCCAACAGCGGACAGGCGCAGAGGAAGAAACATAGTTCAGATGATGAGAGGATGGCGGAGCCAATCAGCATGGGCGCCGAACGCCTCACCAAGCGTAGACGTTTTGCCCCAGACCCCCCCCCCCCCCCCCCACCCCCCCAACCCCCCCCCCACCCCCCCCCCCCCCAAAAACCCCCCCCCCACCCCCCTTTGCCCCAGATGGTCGGATGCACGAATTGGCCCTACAGTTCCGAGACGAACAGGAAGCGATGTTGGAGAACAAGCGCTTTCGGAAGAGGCCTCCCGAGCAGCAGCCAATCCTCCCGTCCCAGTCAGTAGCCGACATCCTCTACTGCGCCGACACAACATGTATCTACACCCCCCCTACTCCATTACAGCTACGGAGAGACGGTGGGGCGGGGTATCTTGCTTACTGTACAGCATGCGCACAATGTAGAGATGGGCCGCGGGCAGCGGGGGGATAAAGTGGGACCATAATACAAGGTATTACGTCATGTCCAGGGGCAAGTGGGCAACGTACTTAAACCTCCATCGTTCATCTTCGGCTCCCGCAGCCAATCTTTCTCAGTGACGGCCCAGGTGCGCAGCGTTGCGCACTGGCGGGGGAATCGCGGTGCGCGGGGCGCTGGGGGCTGCCCGTGGCCTTCGCGGGCAGCAGCCAGCTATGGCCATGCGTGCGATGCAACAAAGGGCTCGGGCACTGCAAGATGATCGAGAGCCGCAGGGGGCACGCCGGTAATTTGCCTGGACACGACCAAGATCAAGAAGGCAAAGGATGGACGTCAATGGAAGAGGGCGCGCATCGACTGCGAGCTGGAACTGAGGCAGGAGGAGTGGGTCGAGTGGAGCGACGAGGAGAGGATATGACATGGAGGAGAGCAGTGCGTTCGAGGGGTGCAAGTATGTCGATAAAGGAGGAGGACAGCAGAAGGAGCCGCGTGGGCAGCCCAGTCCCTGGGGCAGATCCAGGCGGCGAAAGCGCCCATTGAGGCCGAGGAAAGACCGGGGAACAAGTCTCGCAATCGCAGGATAAAGATGGTCATGGGGAAGCCCAAGGAGATGTCAAAAGGCACTGCTGGAGGGCATCGAGATGAGCGGGGGGCATCTTGGCAGCCTTCAGCAAAGCAGGGGACAGCGTGGCAGATGCCTTAGGATGCGCTGAAGACTCTGGCATCCTGCTGCACAAGTGCATGGCCATGGGCGTCAAGGGCGAAGAAACGCTGGATGCAGCCGGGGCGGAACTGGAGGGAAAAGGGAAGGGACTGCACGAGATGGGCGACAACAGGACGGCAAACAACATGGGGCAGACACAGACAAAGTAGCTCAAGGCGCTGGATTTCGTGGACGAGTGGAGCGACGACAAACAGCTGTTCAACGTGCGCAGGAGGAACACAGACAGGATGGGATAAAATGAAGGACATCGCCTGCTCGCGCGGACTTGCCTTCCCCAGCGAGCTGCGGCGGCGGGGCCCCGGCCCCAACTCCAGGGGGGGCCAGTGGAAGTTCCGGCGCATGGCGGACTGGGAGCAGCTCGCGAAGGCGCGGGAGAGGCATCCAGAAGACGAGCTCATGAAAGATTGGGTGGGCACAATGAAGGACGACCTAGGCAGGGACAGCGAGAATCGGCCAGACATCGGAGTGCAAGTCGAAGATCCACTCGCGCAAGAAGGGGCCTTCAATGGCGGTGGAGCTCGAGGCAGGAGAGAACTGGGAAGCGCTCGTAGCGGACAGGCCGCCGCAGAAGCTAGACGACGCCATCGAGGATAACCTTTGCAAGTTCTACGACGCCGCCGAGGAGATGGGCCCAATGGAGCTCCTCGAGCTGATCCCGATGTCCTTCCCGATGGCGCACAAGGTCGATGGCTGCGCGGGCGTCGCAAGGTGCCCAGTGGGCGCGCGGTGAGGAGTTGGGAGGAAGGCCTTTACCGCGCAGAGCTGGCGCGAGCTGGCGCTGAAGATTTCGGTGGATGACGAGGGGGGCCTCTACGGCGTCGCGAAGGCTACCTGGAAGGAGTTGAGCAACGAGGACACGCTCGACCCAGAGGAAGCACATAGGTTCAAACAGCGTCGGCAGCTACGAGACAGCATGAAGACCCTGTTGGATGGCATCGGGATCTTCGAAAAGTAAGCTAAATCGGAGAAGGCGGCCAGCTCCGGCGGCCGCAAGAAAGAGAGTCCACTGACAACGCCAGGGGGTGCATTAGCGAGTATCTCCCGGAGTGCGACTCTAGGCAGGCAGGGCGGGCAGACTCAGCGGGGCCATCGCTAGCGGGGACGTCTCGGCGTGAGGGCCCCCGTGAGAGTGCTCGCGCAGACGGCGTCTTGGGAAGTGGCTTTTTAGAGTGCCGACGGGCGCGTTACTGAATGGGGTGATGATGAAACAAATATGATAAGCACGAAGGCCACCGGAGCGCATCCTCGAGGGCCCCACTTGTAGCAAACCATGATTGTCAGCATGCTCTTTCCAAAGTGCAGATGCGACAACGCATGGGGCCACGATCTGCCAGCGCGCTCTGGGAGAGAAGTGATTCAAGAGAGAGAGAGAGAGAGGAGAGAGGATGGAATCGCATAAGCCCAGAAGGTTACCCAGGCCCCCCAGCAGACGTTTGGAAAGCTTGGGCCTCCCGACCATCCTCCTCTTCTTCTTTCGAGTGGTCGTGCGGTCGTCTTCCCCCCCTAGCTCGGGGGCCCTGCTCGCCCGGCGCGCCCCCAATCCCACGGGCGCGCGGGAGGGCCAACAGGCCCCTCCCCCCCCCCGCGCTGACCCGCAGGGACTCGTGCTTACAAGGCAGCGAGCCTCTCTTACGGGGCCACCTCGGAGCTCGCCCCTTGAAGCTTTGGGGCATGCCCCTTGCCCGCCTTAGTGAGAAGTCAGGGCCAGTGCGCAACCTAATCGCAGGGGGTGTCGCCAGACGCGCGCAAGGCACCAGTGTAAGTGTGTTGACGTTGACCCCCTTTTATGCGGATGTCCTGCACTGTCCTGTCCTCCTCATCCCCGTCCTCCTCTTCCTCCTCCTCCTCCCTCCTTCTCCTCGTGTCGAGAACGCGTCACGACGGAAGGTTCTTGCCGCGGTGGCTCGCGCTCCAGGGGGCCCGCGCCTGGCCTCGGGGCCGCGCGTCAACGACAGGGGGGCCCTGGGGCAGAGGGGGGCCATGGGCACGAGAGGGGGGGGCTCATCGACCCCCAGGAAAGCGAGGAGGCGGCGCGGCGGCGAAGCGGTAACGGGCCGAGTCGAAGGATCCCCGACTAAACATCAATCGAACACGAATTCCGAATTGTGTGACCTACCGTGCGCAGTATATACCACGTGTGAAGGCCCCCCGCAGCGGGAGCCCCGACTGATTAATCGCTTTACCAAGGCTGACAGCGAAAGAAAATTAAGGCGAGGGGTCCCAGGAGGGCCGACGGGCCCTCATCGAGGGCCCGAAAAAAAGCGAACTACCTGGAGGGACCTCCCGCGGCCATTTTTACCAGCTCCTTGAAACTGTACTGTCTCTGCTGCACACGCGGAGGAGGAGGAGGACGAAGAGGATCAAGAGGGTCAAGGACAGCGGCGGCGGGAGACGGTGCCTGGAACGTCACCTTCCCCTCAGAACGTGCCCCTGGAGCTGGTGTTGCCGTACATGTGTGGAGCATACCCGCTCCAGGGGCATCAACCACATTCAACCGTGAAATCGACGCCGATGTTTGAAAAGACCCATCCACACTCGATCGTGAAATCATCCCCGACGTTTGAAACAACTGACCACCGCCAGTGGTCGACGCCACACGGGAACAGGAACCTGACGCACTTGCCGAGCCACTCGCTCCAAAATCGACCCCAGCGCTGCAGTGAGAATGACCATCCACATTCAGCTGCCATTGCCGAGGAGGGAGGGACGAGCCTGTGCGGCTCAGCATGTCAAACCGTGGCGACGAACCCAGACGGCCAGCTCTGGGGTATTCCCCGCTTGGGGGAGCCGAGGGGGCCAGGTCTCGGACTTGCGTTCTAACGCCCTTGCAAAGCTGTGGCGACGACACACCCAGACGGCCAGCTCTGGGATATTCCCCACTTGGGGGAGCCGAGGGGGCCAGGCCTCGGACTTGCGTTCTAACGCCCTTCAGTACTGGCTGTCCTCCCACTCGTCGATCGCCATCTGCAAGATCCGCTCCACGTTCGACCTCGGCGCCACTCCTGCTTTGACTTCGCCCCCGAGTTGGACCACGCAATCGGTGAAGACCTTGGTGAGCCCCACATCGGCCAGCGCGAACACCAGCTTGGCGTTCCCTTCCTTGTAGCACGAGCTGACTCGAAAACCCCGCACGAGGAGACTCATGTCCGCCATGCTGGTGACCTGCTCGATCTTCGTCTTCTGGGCGTCCCACAGCGCCTTGTTGCGAGCTCCCACCCATTCCCAGACCCCCTTCCCGCAACATAAGAAACAGTGCTGGCGCAATTGGGGACCGAAATCAGCTCGGCAAGGTGGTCTGCCACAGCTGATGCAGCCGCGACGGCGGTTACCGATAAGAACCCCCCCGGCGCGTCTCAAAGTTTGCGCTGGCATTTCAGCATGAGCCGAGGAGGCCCCAGGAAACCCCAGGATGCCCCAGGAGGCCTCAGGAGAAACACCAGCGACCCCCAGGAACCCCCAGGAGGTTTTAGGGGGGCCGAAGGGGCCCCAGATAATTCCGGGAGTCTTCAGGAAACCCTCGGAAGTGTCAGGAAGCCCCCCGGGGAATCCCAGGACGCCCCAGGATGCCTCAGGAGGCCCCGGGAGGATCCACGAGGCCCTGGGGAAGCCCCGGGAAACTTCAGGATGTCCCAGGAGACCCTGGGAGGCCCCAGGGGGCCCTAGGCGCTTGACGAATTGGCGAGCGAAAAATGCGCGCCGCGCCTTAGCGGGAGCGCAACTTTCAAACAACACGCGCGCGGCGCCGAAGCGAGAGCGACATTTCGCCGTGTCGCGCGCGATGTGTACCGCGCCCCTTTTCCTGCCACGCGTTTCGCAAAGCCGACGACAAGAAAATCCACACTGAGAAGAAACATGTCGATGTTGTATGGTTTTTGACAGGTAGGATGGCCCCTCCCGCTTGGGGTTGCCCCAGACGTCCGCGCGCGATGTGCGCCGCGTACCGTTCCTGCTACGCATTCCGCATCGTCGACGACAAGAAAAAAGAAGGAGGAGGAGGAGGAGGAGGAGGGGGAGGAGGAGGACGAAGAGGAGGAGGAGGAGGAGGAGGAGGTAAGGTAAGGTAAGGCTCCACTGAGACCGACGCTCCAACGATCTTGGGAGATTAAATGGGGTTCCCCCCTCATATCTGATCCTCGGCACTCCACAACTGGAGGGCGCCAGCGACGCTGCCCGTCGGCATACGTCGGCGCACGGCCGAAGACTTCCAGAGCCGCTGCGTCTGGAAACGAATCACTTGGCAATCATCCCCTGCCCCTCCAGCTCAAGGTAGCCAGCGGGGCGCGGGCCTGCGAAGACAGACGTCTCCTCTTTCGAAGAAATCAGAAGCTGCACGATAGTGGCCTCGAGAGCGGGATCATTGATAGCAATCATCAACCTGCGCACTTTGGAATCAAACATTTTTTCCGTACGGAAAAGCTTGATGAGCAACTGTGCAGGAATACTGCCTGGCACACAGTTGTCTAAAAACTTGCGAAGCACCGTCTGCTGCTCAGGGCTGGCGCGTGGCATCAGAGTCACGACGACACCTGTGAACATGAAGCTGTCGGGGGCTCCCAAACCGTGCCCTTTCTTTCCTTTTACACGTGGAACGTACTCCTTGTCATGCGCATCCTTCATGGAGGTGTAGATAGGATCAGCAACTTTGAGCATGAACTGAGTCGTGCAGGCCGCCTCGAGCAAACGATTCCTCTGAGCATTGATGACACCAAGCTTCAGCGCCGTGTCTACTTTCTTGTCCATGCTTCCATCCGTGATACCAAGACGCTTGCTGGCACGAACTCCTACAGCACCCTCTTCAGCAGCAGGAGCTGCCGCACCAACCTGGCCGAAGATGGCGCCCCACTGAGCCGCCATGAGTGCACTAACGACACCACCGACCCCCCAGGAATTCCCGAGGAGCGACGCGGGGACAACAAAACGGCGACAACGAAGGCGGCGGCGGAGGCGACGACGGCGACGACGACGACACGAAGGAGAGGGGACACAAGGAGAACAAGAACAGGGAAACGACGACGACGACAGCGGCGAGGCACGACGAAGCGACGACGACGGCGGCGACGCCCATCTGGCAATTCCAGGAGGCCCGAGAGGTGTCGACCGCGCTAGAGTTCGAGGGTTTGATCGTCCAATGGTAGATGCTGTCTGAGATGCCACTGAGCCTCCGAATAGCTGCTGAAAGTGACTTCGCAGAGCTGGCATTCATAAGGAGGCGGAACCACATGGGTAAACACGGTGGAGGATCCTCGGGACTTCGGGCACACTTTGTTAGTAAGGCTTTTAAGCAGGTGTTCACTCGCAATCCTCTTAGTGCTATACATATTTCCACATAAGATACAGGAATTCGAAACAGTGACAACTCTAGCAAGTTCACGGTATCCATGATTAGGTAGTTGAGAGTTAGCTTGGTGAAGACGTAATTGTCGCCTCGTGGGGTATTCAGCGCTACAGATACCCCCACCCACCCCCAGGCTAATCCCACAGACGAACCCAGGAGGAGGAGGGGGAGGCGGAGGAGGGGCAGGGGAGGGGGAGGCGGGGGAGGAAAGGGACCCGAGGGACACGGGAGGAGGTATCTGTTTACCTAGGAATTCACTGACCAAGGCACGAGGGTCGGCGGCAAGGAACGCACCTCGCACTTCTTCATCACAAAAAACTGCTACCGGTCGCACCAGCACGGGCAGAATGTACTGCGTGCTCTCGCACACGCGGAACAGCTCGGCAACATCCTCTAAAAACTGCGTCCACCAAGAACGGATCGGGCCGATGCGAAATCCTTCACGATCTAGACTCTTACACTCCTCATCCTCCCAATAGCTCTCTCCGAACATAGCCCCAATAAGTTGCAAGTTACAGAGCGGTCTGCGTGAAACCTCCTGCCACCACTTGAGTCTCTGCACTCTCACAGCGAGCGAGGCTGGAACCATGCGAAGCTCAGACAGGACTTGTTTGTTCGTCATGGCATAATATTGCACTTCCTCCCCCTCCTGCTGCTCTTTACCACTAGCCTTGCCTTTCAGAAGCCTTCTCGCCATAGACGCTTGCGCACCGTCGATCTTATAGATGCTGTCTGACAGCAGAACAAGAGGGGCAAGACCAGAAACCAAAGCACCCTCCACAACAGATCTAAAAACGATACTTTTCCAACGCTTGTTCGTGCACTGCTGCCAAAAACCCTGGAGCAACTGGTATCCCTGCCGAGCTTTCTGTACACGCCGAGGGATCTCCGCCACAGGACTGCCGTCGGTCTGCAAATAAGGCCCCAGGTATCTACAAGAGCGAGCAACTTTTCCTGCGATAACCTCCCCGCTCCTCAACCTCCATATCCCAGACTCAGCAATATACCTCCCTCCAAACAGACGGCGACGTGCAGCTTGAGCACCCTTCCCTCCAAGATACACCAGGCTCTCCTGCTTGCCTGAATTCGCCTGCACGTTCACGATACTTAGTCTGTCTTTTAAATGTTCAGTATTGTTGTTGTTTAAGCGGATCAAGCCCTCCAGCGAACGCACAAGCTGAGTCCTAGCAAGATCGTCGGCGAACGACGTTAAAGAGATCTCGATCGGCTGCTGCGACCAAGAACACAAGCGCACACGATCGGACACGTCGTCGGCCAGGCAGTGCTTAAGCCAGGGGATCGACACGCTAAGCCCAGGACACTCGGGGGAAACAATTCCATCTACAGACCAGTGATAAGGACCCAGGAACCAAAGACAAGCAATATAATCTCCTGGAAGCGTCCCCGACCCAATACCCATT
Organism: Prorocentrum cordatum; assembly: GCA_963575745.1. NCBI lineage: Eukaryota > Dinophyceae > Prorocentrales > Prorocentraceae > Prorocentrum > Prorocentrum cordatum. Next base: position 11,874 of record CAUYUJ010015362.1, read on the forward strand.
TCCAGAATGCCGTCTACACATGCCAGGCTAACGTGACCGTGCTGCAGACGCTGTGCAAAAAGAGCGGTGGCGAACTCGTCCGCGTTCAAGCGTATAAACATCATCAGCATATCGTGGGACACGCTGTGGAACGCATTCGTCGCATCATAGAACTCAGTGCAATAGCTGTGCCCTGCTTCACGCAACCGTTCTTGTACAAGGCCCTGTACTAGTATAGCCCCCTCCCTCCTCCTATGCTTCAGGTAGCCGTACGCGTAGTTCCTAGAGGCCGCCGTAGTTAATCCATAATTAGCTCTCCAGAGATACTTGTAGAATGCCTTGCCAAATGGGTCCAAAGAGTGCACCAGTCGGAGCCCCGCGCAGTCCGTCTTGCCGTTAGCTTTACTTAAGGTGAACGCCTGACTACTATGCCAGATGAGCGGAGCCTCTACATGAAAATGTACAGCAGCAATGATCATAAATAGACAGTTCCTAATAGCTAGAAGATCCCAACTCTCGTTTTCAGCCTCAAACCCAAGACCAGCACGTCGCTTCGATTTAAACTCCCTAGGCCAAAACAACATGCGCCACACACCGGCTGGGAATGACCACGACGGAGGTGTACGGCGCAATTTCACACGCCTAAAAAACCCAGAAATCTTGCCGAACACCTCTTTCGTGGCAGCACAGGCAGTACTCATATCTTCTTCGCTGGGGTCTCGGGTCAGCCTCGCATCTAACTCCTCATTATACTTGGGAGCACAGGCAGCGAAGCCCCCTTCTCCCCCCTGTTGAGACAGGTAATCCGACCAAGTATTACAGTCTAAAAACGCGCGGGGGGTGGAAAACAAGCGCAACTTCGGCCCAAGCGACTTACCGCTAAGCTTCCGCGTTAATTCCCAGGCAATCGCAAAGCTACGCTCGTCCCAGGAATCCTCTAACTCAGACACCCGCAGCCCGATAGCACGGTTTCTGTCACGTCGCGTGAGGTGCCTAACGTAGCGATCAGCTTTCCTACAAAGCACGCGGTGCTTAGCATGAACACTCACGTCATGCAATACAGAGTAAAAAGACGAGCATGTGCACACGATCACGCCACATGCAGTGAGGGGGAGAAAGGCGAGCACATCAGGGGACGGGACAGAGGGCAGGGGGGAGGGAAGAAGAGGGAGGGCGTAATCACTCAGAGACCTCAACTCGGCCCTCAGCCTGATGCGTGTGGCGAGCGCCTCAGATGTATCCTTCGGCCTCTCGACCATTTTTGACTGCTTCTCGAAATATTTCTGAGCTACTGGCATCACTGCGTTATGAAATTCCAGGTACAAAGAATCTGAACTCTGTCTCGCCAATGCGTCCGAACGGAGCGCCACGTCGCCCACGGCACGATTCACGTCCACCAAAAACTCCTGTCGTTCTTCTCCAAATAGAACAGCTCTACCCAGCTTATTGTGATCCCATCTGATCTGATCATGTTCCTCAGGAAAAAAGGGCCCCACTTGCAATACTGCAACCACAGGGTAGTGATCTCGTCGCCCTCGAGTGTTGATGAGCTGTAGTGCTGAGCCTGTCTGTTCCCAGACCCTGCACGATACTGCATGTCCTCCGACGTCCCTCGTGCTGCAAATGTAATCCACTCTGGCTGTAGACACACCGTCACCATGGTAGTACGTCGGAGAGCACTCAAAGAACGTGTTCACTGCGCACAGGTGATGCTCCTCCAGTGTTTCGCGGAAGAAACTTCCGTTCGTATTTTCCCGATCAATATTGAACGACCCCACTGAGTCACTCAGCACAGACCCGACTCTCGCATTGGCGTCCAACAAAATGATGGGCACCGTTCTCGCAGGTAGTTCAGATAACAGCGCCTTCAGCGTGTCCCAGAACTGCGTGCAAGACTTGATGGCCGCCGCGCGGCCCCGTCCACCTGGCGGCTCGACAGGGGCGTAGCCCACGATGATCGTCGCGTCCGTGTGGTCCGACTTGAACCTGACTGCGCCCAGCCTCCCCGCCATTTCGCCTGCGAACGTCCACACCCTCCGTACTTGATTAGGTGAGAAAAACTTGTCTCTCACCAGCAGCGCACACCCCGTAGGCCTGCCAGCCTGCCCGCCACTGCGTCCCCACTGAAAGCGAAGAAAACGGCCTAGACGATCTTGGGCACATGGGGTGTCCGTAGTGAGCTGCGTGCCCGAGATACCGACGATGCCGCAACTCCGAAACTGCCTGGCAACATCCATCCATCTGCCCGCTTGTCGCATGGATAGCGGGTTCCAGGCGCAGCAGCGTATGTGCATGGGCCGCCCGAGAACAACACCTTGGGGGGTGTAGTGACAGTCAGAGACATGCCTGGGGGCGCTGCTCGCCCCGCGAAAAAAATGGTTTGTGCCGTGGGGGCTGAGGAGGAGGAGGAGGAGGAGGAGGAAAAGGAGGAGGAGGACGCGGAGGAGGAGGAGGAGGAGGAGGAGGAGGAGGAGGAGGAAGAGGAGGCGGGAGGAAGAGGAGGAGGAAAAGGAGGACGAGGAGGAGGAGGAGGGGGAGGCGGAAGAGGAGGAGGAGGAGGAGGAGGCGGGAGGAAGAGGAACAGGAGGAGGAGGAGGAGGACAGGGCAGGGCATCCGCATGACCAGGTCAACGTCAACACACCTATAATGGTGCCTGATCGCGCGTCTGCGAACCCCCCTGCGATTAGGTTGCGCAGAAGCCCTGATTTCTCACTAGGGCCGGCAGGGGGCATACCCCGAAGCTTCAAGGGGCGAGCTCCGAGGTGGCCCCGTAAGAGAGGCTCGTTGCCTTGTGAGTACAAGTCTCTGCGGGTCAGTGCGGGGGGAGCAGCTGTTGGCCCTTCCGCGCGCCCGTGGGATTGGGGACGCGCCGGGCGAGCAGGGCTCCCAAGCTAGGGGGGGCGACGACACGACCACTCACAAGGAGAAGGGGAGGAGAATCAGGAGGCCCTTGCGTTCCAAACTTCCGCTGGGGGGCCTAATTATCCTACTCTATCCTGTTCTGTCCTCTCTCTCTCTCTCTGACCATTTCTCTTCCAAAACGAACTGGACGATAGCTGTCCCATGCATGTCGTATCTGTACCCTGATATCCTGCTGAAGTATCCTAGTGTTCCCCCTCGAAATTTAGGTAAGGAAGAGCATGTTGATACCCACGGTATGTTGGAGGTGGGGCCCTCGTGGATACGCTCTGGTGACCTTTGTGCTTATCACCTGTTCCCCATTCCTCCCTGCTGTAGCGTACCTGTCGGCGCTCCAACAAGTCACTTCACAAGACGTTGTCTGCGCGAGATTGCCCCGCTAGTGATGGTCCCACTGGGTCTGCCCGCCTGCCTAGAGTCGCACTCCGAGATAACCTCGCTAATGCACCTCTTGGCGTTGTCCGTGGGTTCCTGTGACTTCTCGAAGATTCCGGTGCCATCCAGCAGTGTCTTCGTGCTGTCCCGTAGCTCCTGGCGCTTTTTGAGCCTTTTTCACCGCCTCTGGGTCGAGATTGTCCTCGTGATTCAGCTCCTTCAAGGCAGGCTTCATAACGCTGGAGGTTCCTCTCGTCATTCTTCGCTATCTTCAGCGCCAACTCCCACCAGCTCTGCACAGTGAAGGCCTTCCTCCCAGCTCTTTCCCACACGTCTACTGGGTACCTTGCGATAAAATCGCATCCGTCGCCCTTGTGCGTCATCGGGAAAGCTATTGGGATCAGCTCGGGGAGCTCCTCTGGGCTCATTTTCTGGGCGGCGTCGTGAAACTTGTAGTGGTTCTCCTTGATGGCGTCGTCCAGCTTCTGCGGCAGCCGTTCCGCTACAAACGCTTCCCAGTTCTCTCCCACCTTGAGCTCCACCGCCATAGAAGGCCCCTTCCTGAACTGCTAGGACGCGAACTTGCACCCGATGTCTGGCAACTTTTCGCTGTCCTCGCCGAAGTCGTTTTTCATGTTGTCCACTCACTCTTTCATGAGCTCGTCTTCTGGATGCTTCTCCTGCGCCTTCACGAGCTGCGTCCAGTCCACTTGCACCAGAACTTCCACTGGGGCCCCCTTGATTTGGGGCTGGGGCCTTGCCACCCCAACTTGCTTTGGGAATGCGAGTCCGCACGAGCAGGCTACGTCCCTTTTTGTTGCCCCATCCTGTGCTCCTATTGCATGCGTTGGACAGCTGCATGTTGTCGCTCCACTTGTCCACGAAGTCCAGCGCCTTGAGGTGCGCTGTCTCTTTCTTCCCCATGTTCGCCGCTGTCTCGTAGTCTCCCATCTCGTGCAGCTCCTTCTCTTTCTCCCCCAGCTCCTTCTTTGCGGCCTTCACCGCTTTCTCGTCCTTAACGTCCATGGCCATGTACTCGTTCAGCATGGCGTCGTATTCTTCGGCGCATCGTAAAGCCTCGACCATGCCTTTTCCTGCCTCGCTGAAGGCTGCGAAGATGCCCCCCCGTTCAGTTTGATGCCCTCCAGCAGTGCCTTTGACATCTCCCTGGGCCTCTCTATGACCATCTTGTTCCTCTGATTGGAAACCGTTTTCTTTGGTCCTTCTACTGCCTCAATGAGCGGTTTCGGCGCCTGGATCTGCCCCAGGGGCTGGGCTGCCCACGCTTCTCCTTTTGCTTTCCTCTTTTGTTCTCGGCAGACTTGCTCTCTCGTAGTCTACTGCTCTCCCCCATGTCTCATATTTCCCTCGTCGCTCCACTTGATCCACTACTCCTGCCTCAGCTTCACCTCGCAGTCGATGCACGCCCTCTTCCATTGATTTCCCTTGCCTCCTTGATCTTGTTCATGTCCCGGCGCATCATTGGCGTGTTCCCTGTGGCATTCGATCATCTTGTAGTACCCGAGCCCCTTGTTGCAGCGCCCGCATGGCCATAGCTGACTGCTGCCCGTGAAGGCCATGGGCAGTCTCCAGCGTCTCGCACTCCGAGATAACCCCGCTAGTGCGCAACACTGCGCACCTGGGCCGTCATTGAGCCAGATTGGCTGTAGGAGCCGAAGATGATCGATGGAGGTTGTGGTGTGTTTCCCATCTGCCCCGAGTAGCACGTGGTACTTGACATTATGTCCCCATTGCCCCCCTTGTCCGTGACACATCTCTACATTGTGCGCATGCTGTGCAGTATGCAAAATACCCCACCCGCCCTTTCCCCGCATCTGTAATGGAGAAGGGGGAAGAAGAGAAGTATCGTGTTGTCATAAAAGCTGATGTCGGCAACTGACAGGGGCGGGAGGGCTGGTTGCTGCCAGGGTGGCCTCTTCCCAAAACGTTTGTCGGCAACGCCGCTTCCCGTTTTGCTCAAAACTTGAGGACCAGTTCGTATATCCCACCATCTGGGGCAAAACGTCTAAGCTTAGAGAGGCGCTCAACGCCCATGCTGATTGACTCCGCTACCCTTTCATCATCTGAAAGATGTCTCTTCCTCTTCGCCTGTCCGCTGTGGGGAACTCCTGCGACGCCCGACTGCCCTGGAGTGGGCCCCCGAGGGCGTCCTGCCCAGGGCTCGATGCCGACGCCGTCGGAGGTGCAGTGAAGGTGCTCGTCCGCAACGGCCGCGGTCTGGCACACTGCCCTGGGGTTTTCGCACTCCGAGAGATCCTCGCTAATGCAACTACCCCCTCTCTCAGCGGCGCCGTCGCTGGAGTTCCCGTTCCACCATCCTCTCCATATCCGACTTAGGCGCCGTCGACTGGGACTTCTTGCCCCCCACGAAGACTGTCAGCACCCCCGTTGGCATCCTCAGGTTGTGGCCCGAGCACTGGCCCAGCGTCGCCATGGTCTCTTTTTCCGTGTCCCTCGGTAGCACTGCTTTGAAATTGGGCGTTTCGTTGATTCCGATCTGGGTCTTGCCTGAGCCCTCCTCCCAGAACTGCTGCTCGTCCTCGTTCGGGTTCCTGTTCTTGCTGTTGCGGGCCTTGTAGCTCTCGCTGGCCTTGCACATCTTGATCGTCTCTGTGGCCATGGCCTGGCTGTGCTCGCTGCTGCTGCCCACCATCTTCAGGAAGTCGTTCAGCGCGTCCGTCGCCCGATCTATCGACGCCGCCACTGCTGTAGGGTATTCTTTCTGCCATTCCGACACTAGCTCCTGCATGCTTTCCATAAGTGCCATCCCCGTGTGGATGCTTGGCGGCCCCAGCGCGTGCCCCTTGCCTCTCTCCCTGACCTGGTTCCCGTAATTTTGTCCCGCTGCCGGCAACTTCCGAAACGCCCAATTATTGACTCGCATAACTAAGAAGTTTAAAGTCATATAACTCATCTCCCGCATATCCACTGCTAGGCGGAACACCAATCACTGAAGTCCGTTAGTGCATCCTCTGGGATCAATATCCTCGTAATCTTCCGCTGCTTGTAACTGCTGGCGGGGGGGTCTGCGACCTCCTCCCCCTCCCTTGCCGCCCCCTCCCGCGGCCGCCGCCGCGGGCGCGGGCGGGCTTCTTGCCGCCTTGACGCCCTTCCGTTGCCCACTGGTCATGCTGTTGCCCTTGCCGCCCTTGTAGTGCTTCGGTTCTCCTTTCATCTCCGCGTCTGCTCCTCTTTTGGGCGGGGGCGGTCTCCGCGGTGCAATCGCCATCTTTCACGCAGTACGGGCCAGGATGGTGGCAGCGCGCGCGCATCTGAAAATCTCCCAGCGGTTGAGCCTGAGAGCCACAGAGGGTGCAACCTAGGGAAGGAGGTTGTTGGACAGGGTAATTCCAACCATTTTGTGTTTTAGCAAATCCCGTGATTCTCCGCGGCCCTCATGACATGGTCGGTCGCCTTTTTTCGCGAACAAGCTCAGGCACCGTGGCAGACAATTGTGCGCCGCTCTCCTGTGCGCCGCTCTCCTGCGCGGTAGACACTTGTGCGCCGCTCTCCTGTGCGCTGCCAGCGCCGCCGCCGTAGTGAGTTTTGCCCCGCGCACCTGCCCCTCTCCCCTCACCTCCCAGTCACGCCATTACTGAGCGAACAACTCTTCTCCCACCATTATCTGGGGCAGCTTGGTATCATGGGTGCGCCCCGCATGTCGTGGCATGTTGGGATATGTGCCAATCCGCGCTTCCCAGCCCATCGTGCCCATCTGAAACATGGAGACCTCTGAGGGTATCAGCCTGCCGTGTCCTCGCTGACCTCTGCCAGCGCCTGAAAGTCCCTGACCACTTGCTTCGCCCAAGGTGTAACCGTCTCACATACCCGCCCCTTTTTCCAATCTCCTGACGTCGCGCAGGCGGCCCGAGTTCGACGTCCAAAAGACTGCTACACATGCGCTGCCGAAATATTCTGCCGAAATATTCTGGATCTGTCGCCCATTCCCTGTACCATCGTAGCGTGCGTATTCCCGGCGCTGAAGCACAGCGCGGTATCTTCCATTTTGATCACCTCTTTGTTGGCGCAGCACCTGGTCGTACCGTCCTTTTGCGTCCAACTCATTCTGCCTCTGGCCGTTCGTCTCACAAGTATTGTCATCGTGCTGTCAAGGGTGCCGAGGTGGCGGTCCTCTAATACAAGGGCCATCAGCCCACTAAGGCCCGTCCCCGATACAAACGCCTGGTACAGATCCTTCTTTAGTTTGTCGGTGGTATCAGAAGACCAGAAGCATCCACATTGTCTGTAGGCTGTCTGCATAGCCCCACGTCTCCCCGCGTTCTCCCCTTCGTAGCCTTGACCCCCAGGTAGGTAAGGGCCCAGTGCCCGCACCTCCCGTATCGGCGTGCCCTTGAGCTTCTTTTCTTTTTGCAATTGTCGAGTGATCCCATCTCGGCTTGGACCTCGAATGGAAACCAGATGCTAGGTTTTGGTCGGGTTCAGGCCCCAACCTCTTTTGGCCAGCTTGCGCTCCAATCTCTCCGTGGTTGCGTTGATCTGCTCCGCTATCCTCTTCGCCTGCAACAGCGGCCCACTCACCCTCCCAGTGGGCGCTTCAGTACGAGCCGAGATGACCTCGCTTTCGCCAAAAGCTGAGTGCTCCGAGGTTTCCTCGGTAACTTTCGTCACCTGGGCGGGTGGACCCGACTGAACCACAGCGTGGGTCTTGGTGATGTCGCCCATGAAAGTGTCGAGCCAGAGATCGTGCACCTGGTCTGTAACGGGGTCCAACGTATCATGTGTTGTCAGCATATGGTCCCTCTACCTCTGTTCCTGGTGCCATTGTCCCACGTGCAAGCTGTGAGTATCACTGAATTGCCGTGGGCACAGAATAGCCCATTTGCGCTCCCTGTGTAGCTAGCGCGTGTAATCAGTCATCGGCGCTCTTCATATTCATCGATGTGTAGTTGATCGCCTCGACAGCGAACGGCAAGCCCCCCTCCTTCGATGTCGCGATAACCGATGCCAGCAGGCGGTTTCGTTTCATATTCATACTCGCAGAGGCGTTGGTGCAGTCATAATTACTGGCGGTGGTACTTACCCCTGCTTGTCTCGCTCTCCACTGCGTGTCCCCGACGCACGCAATAGCGTTCTCTATTTGTCTTTTTTCGTAGCCCCCCCCCCCTTGTGCCCAGCACGAGTGTTTGGGAGCTTTTCCTCCGTGTTGAATCCCCTTGTGGAAAGCCATTCCTACGGAGCACTACGTGCGCATCAAATCCCCTGTTGGCATTGCTTTTCTCTGCAGAGAATGAGATCGACCTGTGTCAGTCCAGTGGCGTAGCTTGGGATTGGCGGCACTTCATGAGGATGTCCTCTAGCTTGTTCCTGCGCCCCATACCCTCGTCTGTCTCCATCGCTGTCGACCCCAGTCCAGACTTCTCGTATCTCCCCAAGTAATGCTCCACCCCCTTCGCCCTCGTCGCTTCTCCATCGCCGGCTCTTTCCGACCTGCCCGGCGCATTTCCAGTTTTCCACCCCATTTTCTGTAGAATCGCCCTTCTCACCTTGTATTTGTGGAGTGGGCTGTGCTTGTCCAAGTCCTCCTCGTCCTCGCGTTGCTCCGCCGCTCGAATCTGTCGCTCTTCCAGCTTCCTCAACTGCTCGAAGCCCTTCAGGTTGGCCGCGGGATCCAGTGTCATCCAAGTAAGTTCCACTGGTGCCCCCCGCGGGGGGAAAGCTCTCCTCTTCGCCGCGTTCCTGCAGTAATTCAGCATGCTCCTTCTGTCCCTCTCTACCTGGGCCCGCAGGTCCCCGCGCGTTGGTAGCGGCATGTATTCCGCGATCACCTCGTCATGCTCTGCCTCGTGCTCTTCTACGTCCATCGGCTCTACTGCAAGTCCCCCCTTCGCGAGGATGCGCTCCCAATCCTCTTAGCCATTCCTCTGTGTTCCACCAAATTCGTGCTGAGAAGTAGTACCTCTGTTTTGGTCCTCTCCCCTTCCTCTGATATTATACCCTGGGCTTGTGCATCTCGCTGGAGTCGTTGTTCTACTACGCCCTCCATATCTCCTCTGCCTGCCCTTTTTTCTTTTCGTCTTCCAAGTCTGACTTGTGCTTCCGCAGCGCATTTTGCATCTGTTTCAGTTCCTTGATCTCCCCCAGTCTTTCCTGCGACTCTGACTCCGCCATGTCCACTCTCAACTGCATCCTTTCTGCCAGTAGGGAATGTTTCAGTAGCTGGAAGGCTGCCACTCCCTTGGCATCCTGCTTCTTCTTGTCTGGGGATACTTGTTGTATTGCTATCCTACCTGCATCGCTCCATATCTTCCGACTCTTATCTGCCACAGGTCGGTCCTGGAGCTCTCTCCATTCTTCCTTTGCCGTCCGCTCTCCAGGCTTTGCACTCCAGGATAACCTCGCTTATGCTCTTCCTGGGAGCTCGGCAGATCCCTCGCGTAACGCACTCCGAGATGACCTCGCTAATGATTGTCTTGGAGGCTCGGCAGCATCCGCCTGGATCGCACTCCAGGATGACCTCGCTAATGCTTCTCCTGGCTGCTGGGGCGTAGTAGTCTACAGGTGGCGATCGAAACCGCTCAACAATTCCGCTCTCATACGTCCTTTCCTCAGGCACTCCATCAGAATGTTGCTGTCCACATATTTGTCTGCCCGTTGCTGTCTGCGCTTGTTCGAAAAGTGAAAGTGATGTTCCAGTCCGATGTCGATGCCCAAGCTAATATGGTCTCTAGGTCCTCTCGCTTTGATTTTCTGCTGGTTTTTTCGCCACTCTTCGCACGGCAGCAAATCTTCGCGCGTGCGGTAAGGCCCCCGCTGGTGTTGCTATGTGATCGATCTTGCTCGTCCGTATCTTATCGTCTTTGACGCAGTAAGAAGTAGGTCCACAATCGAAGAAGGTGGTGACTACTGACAACAGGCTGTGGACACACAACTTCCTGAAAACTGCACCGTTGTCGTTCTCCACCTTTATAGCCGCTGGTCCTAGTGCCACTGCATATTTGCTCGAGGTGTGTCTGCTTACCACCACGTCCTTGTTGTTCGTTCTGTGAATTTCCAGTTGACGGTTGATGCCCCCTCCCACTATTATAGTAGATTTGCCGCCTGTGTCGTCACAGTTCTCATCCACCCACATCATACGTTTTTTAGATCATCCCATTGTCTGTGCACCTTTTCTCTGATGGTGAACACGTGGCAAATATTGTGACGTCGTGAGCTTGCGTACGCGGTCTCACCCCCCGCTGCTCTTCCTTGCAGTTGCGCAGGTCTTGTGTTCTGTGTGTGTGTGTGTGTGTGGAAAGGTTTGTCCTTCATCATTTCGTTGGACACCAAGAACGTCGTGCCGCATGCCTTAACAACCCATGTATTCTTTTTGTTGCCCCAAACTGTAGGGTCACATGGTGTCTATGAGTTGTGTTCTTCATCTGCTTTGGCCCTGCCCACTGATGCGCCCCTGTCAGCACAATCGCATCCCACTCTCGTAGTTCCTTGCTAATCTCTTCCAGCCTGTCCGTGGTACTCGCCGCCAGTGGGATGTAAAACGCAAGTTTCATCAATGCACATATCGAGAACAATGTGACGGCTGCCATCTATCTTCCATGCCCCCCCCCCGCGGTGAGCGGTGGAGAAGAATGGAGGCATGGGCGGGGGAGAGGGAGAAAGGGAGAGACCGACGCCTGCCCACAGCCGTTTTGGTCTTCAGCATGCGTGGTTCACGTGCCGGAGAGTGGCTCGCTCTCACGATGCAGCCGCGGCCGACGAGTTCCCTGGTTCTGAGATTTGTGGGCCTGATCGTCGCGGCCCCTGCGATACACAATGTCGGCGCAGCGGTTTACACCAGCGACAGCGAGGTTCAAGCAGTGGTGAAGCGCCTGGATCTGCCTATAGACACACTAACCATGTTCTAAGAATACTCTGTGGATTAGAACATGTCTTGCTCAGACAGTCTTGTTCTAACCAATCGCTGTAACGTTCCAGAAACATTGATTTCGTTGTTCGAGCATACTCGTTCTGGAAAGATCTCGTGGTATCTCGAGGTCCGACGTTGGACAACAGTTGTAACATTGCAAAAGTCCACGGCCAGAACTTTGACCCCATCTTTCTGCCGCATCTTTTCGAGCTGGATCGATGTGTGATAGTCCTCGGGGCCCGCATCCGGGCCAAAATGCCCTGTGTGAAACACGTGCCACGCCCAGATCTCAGAGGGGGCCTCTCGGAATGGCGGGACGGTCGGCTCCTGCTCACGAGGTGGACATGGCGGGCTTCCTGCGCGGCCTCGACGTTTGCCTGCTGGAGCCAGGTTTCCCCGGCAGCCCGGTGAACGTGTCGCTGGGGATGCTCGGGGAGCTGCAGGTCGCGCGCCTGTGTTGCTCGGGGACCGAAGTGGCCAACCTGAGCGCCAGCTTCGCGACCCCAGGCCTCGAGGAACAACAACAGGGCATAGGCAATAAACATAACAGCATGGTGCCTTCAACAACGTCGCCTCCACCCCTTCTCCTTGAAGAGAGGGGAAGCTGCTTCCCCTCTTCCTCCGCTGCTTCGCCTCTCTCTCAGCTGCTTATGCCGCTTTTTCTCTTTCGAAAGTTTCAAGCATTCGAGGAGTAACGAACTTGCATAAGAATAGACATTCGGAGCTCCGTGCGGATTTCTCGGATCGGCGCCTGGGCCCCTGGCGGCGCCTTCGGCGCCGCCCCTGGAGCGCTCCGCGCGCCAAGGAGGGGCGTCCAGCGCCGATCCAAGAAATCCGAGCGGAGCTCCGAAACTGTATGTATATTGCAGCTGATCCGGCTTCGAAGGCCGTGGCCCTGGGTGGCAGGGCGACGTCGATCTGTCTTTCGCGCTGGGCGGGCTCACCACGCACTGCCACGGCGACTGGGCCATGGTGAGCGGCATTCGCAGCGGCAAGAGGGGCGCCGTGGCCTTCGACATCTCGAAGGACAACAAGTCCACGGTGCCGTTGCAGCTGAACTTCTCGGTGGACGGCAAGAATTTCGCGACGAAGGCACGCGAGTACCCGTTTCCCCTCAGCATCTCTGGCGAGGCCAGATGCACCGACGACCCCCTGATCACGGGCATTGATTTCACCGGCGACGACGCCTGGGTTCTCACGAAGCTCGGCAGCGTGTTCCTGACGAGCGCCTTCCAGAGTTGGCTCATCAAACCGCTGATCAGGAATCCGCGACAACTTGTGTGCACCTTACCGTGTTGGCGTCTCCCGACGCGTCGTCGATCCTCGACCCAGGAACGTTACGGTGCATGATTTGTGTCGGACCTCTGGGCCGTGTGCGCTGTACCGCGTTGGGACGAGGCCTGAAGGGAGTCCAAACATGGTACAGGGCGTGCGCGCCATCTTCGTAAGGAAATTCTGCGCGAACGACGTGCCGCGAGTCGTCAACGACGCGCTCGGACAGCTCCGCGACAAAGCCGCGCCTCTGCTCCAGGAGGTGGCGGAGGACCTCCCGGCGCCCGTCGCGCCGGACGGCAGCGGGCGCCGCGTGGACCTGCGGCAGGGCGCGGTGGGTTGGTTTGGCGGGCTGCTGCAGCAGGGCTTCGCCACGGGGCAGGCCTCAGAGGAGGAAGACCATGAGATGTTGGCGTCGCATTTTTTACAACGTACCGCCAAAACGCTGACGTAACGACCGCTTTGGGCTCAGGAGAGGCTCGGGTTTTCGGGGCGTCCCTTGGATTTCTGTTGTGGAACCTGTTTGTGGCCTAGCCCCGCAACCGTGGCCAGAAAAGCTTATTTCGGGCCCCAGGACTCTCGCGTATCGATCCGGCTCGAATATTGACACAGGAAGATGGGGTTTGGGTCTCTCTTGTCGTGTTGGTTTGCGATGAAGATTTTTTTTTTGCAGCAACGTTAGATCTGAGGGAAGGTATCAATACTGCTACCCTGGCCCCGTTTTCGATTTTCGGGGCCTCCAGGGAGACCATCGTCGCCACGGCTGGGTTCGCCTCGAAATCCTAGTCAGAACAGCTCCGTTGGAGAGTTCTGGGTAGGAGCGGTATCGGTATCTTGAGGCGATTTCTTGATTCTGGCAAGTGTGTTTGCATGGAGGGTGTGGGGGCGTGGCTAGGTCCGAAAAGAAGTCAGACCTTCGCGCAAGTTGGGACTCGCTTGCACGCCTCTCGGCCTAGCGCTGCTTGAACAGGCGGCGGAGGGAGCCGTGCATAAGCTTGCCTGGGTCTCGAGAAACAACAACATTAGATTGGTTCCCCCAAGGCCGCAGAGCTCTTGGACAAGATCGCACAGGGTATCCCCTCCGAGGTCCGAATGGTTTATGAACAACAAAAACCGTATAAACATACTTTCTCGGCGCCTTGCGCAGATTTCTTGGATCGGCGTTGGCCGCCCCTTGCGTGCTCCGCGCGCCGGGGAGTGGGGCCCAGCGCCGATCCAAGAACTCCTCGCGGACCTCTGTTTTTGCCGTGCCGAGTGCCTCGAGAGGTCCGCGAGCTCCCCGGCGGTGGAGTGCAGCTCGCCAGCATGGCCACGGAGCACCCGGCCGAGCTGGCCCTGGACGTCTTCCTGCAGGGCGCCAGCCTCGCTGGGCTCCGCACCCTCAGCGCCGCGGGCGTGGAGGCTCGAGGAAGACAAGCCGACAGGAGCACACAGCTTTGGGAGGTCCGTGTGAGTCGTCCGGGACGGTCTCGACACCCTGGCGCCGCCGCTGGCGGCGCGCTCCGCGCCACAGGTTGCGGTGTTGAGACCGCCCCAGGCTTCTCGGGGAGCCTGGTGAGGCCACTTGGGGCTAATCGGGGGGCCTGTTTAGGCCAGCAGGGACTACCTGGGTGGGCTGTCCGTGCGAGCCCGCAGCCTTAGCATGCGTGCTCTGCACTGTGCGCCAGTGGGATCCAGCGCCGACCCAAGACATCCGCGCGTGTCTCGGAAGGTTTCTATGGTCAGGGGCGTTTTTGCTTGGCCAGTCACGCCGCCGGCTTTTGCCCACCACGCATTGGCGCGACACGCTAGGCTCCCACAGCGTCAATGTCCCGAGCCTTTTCCAGCCTCCCGCCCCGCGGGGAGGAGCGACACGCTATCCGCGTGCAGGGCTCGACGTGTCGCCGGGGCCGCCGCTCTGACACGCTTCGCAAAATATTCAAGCCGCATGATCACGCAGTGTTCTCTTCCATCGAAGAAGAACAATACGGCATAAGCATAAACTTTCGAGCCTCCCCGCGGATTTCTCGGATCGGCGCTGGACTCCCTTCCGTAGCGCGGGGAGCGCGCCAGGGGCGGCCCCGGAGGCGCCGCAAGGGGGGGCCAGCGCAGATCCGAAAAATCCGCGCGGAGCTCCGACAGTTTATGCTGATGTTGTTCGTTGTTCCTCTCTTCTTGAGGCGCTGGGCCCGGAGCTGCTCTCGTTATCGATGCGCCAGGCGGCACTCAACGTTTCCGCAGAGATCGGGTTCACGGCCACCGCTGGCCTGGCGAGCGCGGGAGCGGCCGACGTGTCAGCCCGGCGGTTGCTCGGCGTCCGCGGGGAGTGGCTTTTTGAGGGCAGGCGCCCGCTGGAAGAGCTGCGCGACAGGCTCGAGGAAGGACACACTGAAGCCTCGAGGGTCCCACGATTCCTTGCTGTTTGGGGATCTCGTCCGGATTTCGTTGGATTTCGTCGACATCTGGACGAAATTCGAAAGACATCTGATTTGGACGACAGGGCGACGCGGGGTGATCGAAATCTGGAGGGAAACTTGTCGAAAGCATATTTATGTTAGGGTCGCGGAGGTCCACAGAGGCTCCCATGAAGGCTCACCCAGCATTTAGAGGAGGAGGAGGAGGAGGTGTCGATACCGCTGCCCGTGCTTCGCTTTCGCCTTGTTTTGGGCCTCCGTGAAGGAGGCCCTCGTCGCCACGGCCCGATTCGCCCCGCAATTCTGGTCAGATTGCACCCCAGGAGAGATCCGAGGAGTAGCGGCATCGGTATCTGCAAAACATGATGTGCCCCAAACTTGCTTGTCCGTCGCATCTACAATTTATGCATTATACATGTTGTTGTATACTCGACGAAGCACATGTGTTCGGGGGTACACTCATTCTGTAGTCAATCTCCTACCCGAGGCATGCAGAAGCCTCGACTTTCGGAAGGCCGCGCGGATTCCCTGGATCTTCGCTGGACGCCTCTGGCCTGCCGCGCGGAGCACACTGGCCGGGGGGCGCACTTTCCGCGGGCCAGGGGCGGGGTTCCAGCGCCTCTCCAAGGTCCAAGAAGTTCTCGCGGACCCCCGAAAGTGCATGTCTGTGCAGCTTCTGTTCCTCTACAGGTTCCAGCTGCATCTGTCTCTGGAGAACCTGTCTGCGGGTGCTCGGGTGGGGCTCCTGCTCGATGACGCCAGGGTTCAGGAGCTGACCCGGGGTCAAAGCTGGTACGACACCAAATGCATGAGGGGCATGGTCCAGAATGCCTCTGTCACGGGCGTCGACGTGCTCGTTACCGTGCCACGCTTTGTCTGGAACAGCAAGAGCCGGAGTGTTGGTGCCCTCGAGACCGATCTCGACGCCGCGATCAACAGCGTGTTGGGCTATCTGAACGTGCCGCAGATGCGCCCCACAGTCTCGCGGATGGTCCAGAGCGTCGCGGCGGGGAAGGTGCGGGACGTGGTCAACGCGCAGCTGCAGGGCATACTCGCCGATTCGGACGACTCGGAGTGCGATCCCAAGTACGGGTTCCAGCAGATGCAGCTCTTCTACGTCCTCGCCTTCGCCGGGGGCGTGTCCGTGCTGGCCGCCTGCGCCGCCTGGCTTCTGGGGAAGGCGTTCGTTCCTGCCGGAGGCGCCGGCCAGGGCACGCGGGCCTCCTGCCAGGGGGCCGTCATCCTACTGGCTATGGCGTCGGCGTGCCTGCAGCAGTGCGGCCTGCTGGCGCTTCCCCTCAGGGCGGCAATGCGATTCCGCAGCGGCGACCCGCGCGACGACATCTTCGGGAACGTGTTCCTCAAGTCGAAGAAATGAAAACGGCGTAGAAATCAACTTGTGGAGTTCTGCCCGAATTTCTTTGATGGGCGCTGGGTCCCCCCTGGCGTCGCCCCTGACACGCCTTGCGCGCCAGGGATGGGGGGTCCAGCGCCGATCCAAGAAATCTGCGAGGATCTCCGAAAGTTTATGGTTCTGCAGTTGTTTGTTGCTCTATCAAGGGCTTAGCGGATCCCCATCCCCATCCCCATCCCCATCCCGATCCGAACCATCTCACCACCCCAAGCGGGGATATGCCCCTCGGAACCCGAAGGGAACACCATATCCCCATCTAGAGGATAAATCGACCAGTGGGGCCCAGGCCACGCCAGTGGGGATGGGGATCGGTTGAACGAGTCTCAGGAACGTGTTCCTCATGGGCCTCGCGGACCCCATCGGCAGAGTCGACGGCTTCCTGGCCGTGGCCCTCGTGGCCGTCGGAGTCAGCGCCACCAGGGCGCTGTGCGTGGCACTGGCGGCGGCCACGGGCTTCTCGCCGAAGGCGTCGCGACTGGCTCTCCGGCTGGCGGGCTTCGGGGGCTGGGGCTTCGCCCTGACCGCCATCCTCGCCACGACCCAGGTGAGTGACGAAAGAAAACGGGACCGCCTGCGCCGACAGTCATCGCGTGAGTTGCCCACGTAGGGCTGCGCGTAAGCGCCTTCGTTTCCAGTGTGGCGTGCCACGCTCTCGGTGCTGGCGAGCTGCGGCGTAAGGCCGCGCTGCCATTCTGCGTCAGACCCGCTTCTCATCGTCGCTCAGGTGGTGGCCTTCCACATCAGCATCCTGACCTTCGGGGACAGCTCCCTGGTGCTCGGAGCCATGCTGGGTGGCTGCGTATACCTCCAGCTGCTCGGGCTGTACCTCTGCGATGCGGCCAGCGTGGCCGTCCTCAGGCAGTGCGGCGCTGACCGCCCCCTGGCAGAGGACGGGCCGGCCGCGGTAGTCCGGGGGGAGGGCGGCTTGGCTGGGCAGCCCGGGTCCCAAACTGCCGGTGCGCTTGCCGCTTCTGTGGCGCCGCCGCTGGGCTTGATGGCGTCAGGTCTGGCAGGAGTGCTGGCGGTGTTGCCCTTCCTTCCGTGGATCCCCCTGTGGGCCCAGGAGTGGGGAGGCCTCGTCGGCGAGGTCGCGACCTACCAGAGCCAAGAGGCGCACCGCGTCGTGTCTCTGGCCGACGTGCTCGCCAACCAGGGGTTCCTGGTCAACCCGGGGCCCCTGCAGGTGGGCGCACGCGTGATGCAGCTTTTCGTGCTGCTGCACACCCTGGTTGCCCCGGCGGCCCATGCCTCCCTGGCCGTCGCAGTTGGGATGCAGCTTCGAGGACGTGCCTCTGCCGAGGCCAGCTCTGAGCTGCTGTCCGTGCACCTCGTGGGCGGCCTGGAGCTCATGCGCATGTGGTCGGCGGCTGACGTCTTCGCGATCGCCGTCATGGTGAGCGTGGCCGACCTCGGGAACGAGCTGGCGATGATGCGGCAGCAGATGTGCAGCGCCGTCGAGCCGGTGCTGCCCGTCACAGGCATGACCTGCTTCGAGGTGGACTGCGTCGCGCGGCCAGGGCTCGCGGCGCTACTGGTGCTGGGGGGGCAAGTCTTTCAACACTGCTACTCCGCGTGCCTCTCCGGGGGCGCGCTCTGACCAAGATTTCGAGGCGAGTTCAGTCGTGGCGACGATGGATGAGTGGCAGCATCGGTGTTCTGGGATCCGACGTGGCGAAACACTGGAACATCGCAGAAAAGTTCGACCGCAGCCGCGTTCCCCATCTTTCTGTTGAATATTCAGAGCCGAATCGATCTATGAGGGTTTGGGGTGCCCGAAGCAGGGCAACAGCGCCCGTTGCAGAATCGATCAAACAAACCCGCGCGAACCTTCGAAAGGTTTGTGTTTATGCCGCTTGCTCTGCTTCCATTTCTTCCTTTGAGGTATGGGGGCTGGCGTCGAGGCTGCTGGCAGAGCTGAGTGCGCACAGGCCTCGCGGGCGAAACGCTTGTCCGCATCCACGGCCTCGCGGGACGGGCCCCTGCGCCGCGACGCTGCGGGTACGGGGCGTTTTTACGCGGGTGCCCCGCGCGGAGCGTACTGTTAAGACGCTGAAGTAAGGAGCACTTCGGGCTCCAGAGGGGCTCTGGTTTTCAGGCCGTTCCTTCGGACCTGGGTCGGAAAACCCGTTCGTGGCCGAGGCTCGCCGTTGCCAGAACAGCCCCCTCGTTCCATATTCAGAGTTCCTCACGGTAGCACGATGGTTGTATCCGTGCGACCGCTTATCCCGCGTATGGTAGGTTCGCGTCGTGTCGACCGGCGGCAACCCCAGCGCGAGCGTTGAAGATCGAACGCCGCCCGTGACCCAGAATCGGCCCATCGTTGCACGATCTGGCGTTTCTGAAACGGCTGATCGTTCAAGCTTGAACGATCCCTGCGGTGTCAGGAACTAACGCCGAAGTCGGCACAACACGAACCTGCCGCATCCGCGGGATCGCGCCCCAGAATTGTCTGCGGGGGTGGTGTGCAAACATCGTGTCGTCAAGGGATACCATTCTTGTACACACACACCGCTCCGCGGTCTTATGCCAGACCAGCTTGTTCGAAGGGATGAAGTACAACAAATCGCGACCCCAGCCCCAGAGTCGAGACCGCGAGGGCGAGAATACGGACATGCGTCCACCGCTGGTGCCAGGCCGCTGCGTCGCCTCCGCCTGCGCGGCGGCGGCGTGGGCGCGGCGGCGGGCGGCCCCGCGGCGTGCGACGCCGCGGCGTCGGCCGAGGTCGAGCTGGGCCGCTCCTTCGGGTGAGCAGCGACTCTTTGGCAGCCACGCCGCCCTCTCTCGCCTCCTCCTCGCTGCGGGCAAGACTTGTGCCCATATCCACTGCAGCTTGGAGTTTCGGGCTCCCTCCCCCAGAAGCCCGAGGCGCACCGGATGTGGATAACAATCTGTCCCCTGGAGGCCCGATTTCTCATCAATATCCAGTGCGCCGCAGCCCTGCGGCACCCCTTCCAAGCAAGTCCAAGGCGCACTGGACATGGATACGAATATTGCCGCACTCGTGACGTGGAGGGAGAGTGGGCAGAGCGGCGAGGACGAAGACGAGGACCTCGTCCTCGTCCTCGCCCTTCTCCGTCTTCGCTTGGGCCGTGCCTCGCGCGCCATAGTGTCCAGGCGTGTTGCTTCGCAATGCCAGCTGCTGCCGAGGGGTGCGGGGCTTGCGTGATGGACGGGGGAAGATTCGGGTGAGCAGCGGCTGGGGTTACGTTGGGCCTGTCCCTCTACAGGAGGGATATTCACATAGTCAAAAAATAGTATGGGGACGATCGTTTGACGATTCATTCGCATTTTGTCTAGTATGTTTCTTTGATATGCTTTGTTTGTTGTACAAAACCTGCCTGCAGGGGGACACGCCCGACCTAACTTTATGGATGGGGAAGATTCGGGTGAGCAGCAGCTCGGGCCGCTGGCGGTGCCTGCCGAGCCCTCGCCCGGCCTGCCGCGCGGTCGCGCGGCAGGCGGCCGCAGCCCCAGGGGCCCCCAGACGGTGTGCTGGTCGCACCGTGTGGCGACCGCAGACACGCTGACGGCGATGTACGGTAGGTTCGTTTCGTGTCGACCGGCGCCGACCTGGTCAGCGGCGTTCAATGTTGAATGCCGCGGGCGACTCAGAACCGTTCGATGTGTAACGATTTGGACGTTTCGGAAACGGCCGATCGTTCAAGGTTGAACGACCCCCGCGGTGTCAGAAACCAACGCCGAAGACGACACGACGCGGCTTTGTAGGTGGGGGTGCTTCGAGGCCGACCCGATTGCAGGAAAAAGGGTGGTGCGTGGTTTCCTGGAATTCTCCGTGTCGTCCGTGCTCGACAGATGTCGCGCGTTTGAGATGTAGGACCGTGTGGTTCGCGATGTTCTGCAATTCGTTCTGCGCGAGTTCGGCGCTGCAAAAACCAGATTCCCATGATCGCGTGGCCTTGGAGTGAGTCATTGGGTATCCGGGGTCACCGCACGGTTTTGGGACTCGGGTCGTTCTCCGAGGGCGTCTCTGGCGACCAGGGCCTCCGTGGTCCCAAGACCATGTGGCGACGGACCGCTCGGTGAGGCCGTTGGGGATTCCGACCACGCGGTCCGTCACCACACGGTTTGGGGGCCCCAGAAGCTCGAGCAGCAGGGTCCGAGCCGTGATTCAGCGGTTCTTTGGCCGCACAAGAAACCACCGCAACCGGAAGTTATGGGTGTTTCTTTAAAATGATTTTTTGTTGGTTGTTCTGTTGTCGCGGTTACTGTTGGCACGTGCTTCGATTTCACATGTATCGCGTTCTCGTGGGGTTGCTTCATTGCCACTTGCAGAGCGTCTCCCGCAGACCTTCCCTTCGACGTGCTGGCGCGAGACCGAGTGGCGTGCCTGCGCGGCGCGGCCTGTTTAACACGACGCGCGTGCGCGCAGTTCAGAGGAGTTTACATTCGTAGCCGCCTGATTGTTGCGGCACCGCGCCATATTTGTTTGCGCGGCGCGTAACGCTCTTTTCGGATGCCATTTGCGCGTGTTTTGCATGGGCGGATCGCCTTGGCGCAGCGATGCTTCGCGCGGCGTGGTTCGGCCGCTTTTGCGCGATGATGCGCCCGTGTGCGTGTGTGTTGTCAGAGCGGCTCTGCGTGACGGCGTGTCCAGTAGCGATTACCATGCCGTTAAGTTTGTTCCTCGTGGGCACGCGGGCCCCCCGCCCCTTTTCCCTTCTTCGCGGCACGCCAAATTGTTGGAGTGTCTATAAGTTTGTTTCGTTGGGCGCTTGCGCATGTGATTTTTTTGTGAGCATTGTTCATTTGTTGTCCACCTTTCGCGCGACCTCTTCTGGTTGCTTTCCCCCTCGTCCACTCGCATTATGTTTTGATGGTGTTTTATTGCGCACGTCTCAAGGTGGAGGGCCCGGTCCGCTCGTGGAGGGCGCGACATTGTTGACAAATCATACGCGTCGCGCGGTTGTGGTAGAAACCACGGCGCGTGCGTCATGCCGATCTGTTCGCGGCAAGTCCCGCGCACCGCGACCGCGCAGCACTCGGCGTGGCGAGTCTTCGAGCACCGCCACGAAAGCCATAACGCGCGACATGTCGTCGCCCATAGCCTTGCAAGGGCCGCAACATGTGACGCGCTCTTCCGCGCCGCTTCGGGGCGCACTCCTTCGTCTACGTCGTCGCCCTCCCCCTTCCCACGTCCCCCATGTTGTCACCCTCCCTTCTTCCATTTCGTTCTCCTTGTCTCATTATTGCGTCTCCTGGGGTTCTCACGTGGCACACATGGACAACATGTGGTATGTCATGGGTTACTGTCGGGTTGTCATGGGGGCCTCCTGGGACACTCTTGAGTCGTATATGGGGCTACCTGGGACATTAGGGGCCCTCTTGGGCCGTCGTGAGTTGCCTGGGGGGTATCTTGGTGCCGTCTTGGGCCGCGTTCGCCTCCATGCTGGTTTTCTTGCTTTGCCTGGGTTGGGTCTTCAGTTACCCCCAACCCCACTAGGTCTGGTACCAGACCTCCCTTCCACCTCCAACAGGTCTGGTGGGATGCCCCCCTTCCACGTCGACCAGACCTCCCAGCGGGCCCTCCTCCGGCGAGGTGGAGGGGGCCTCCACCAGACTTCCTCCCTGGTTCTCCTGGAGACCTCCCCCTGATCCCCCCGAGGGCTTGGGGAGGCCCGGGGAGGCCTTCCGGAGGCTTCCCTTGGTTTCCACAAGGTGTGGCGAGACGCTTCCCACGGCCCCTGGGAGCACCAGGCGAGGCCTCCCCCAGGCTTCAGGGACGACCAGGGGAGGTCTCTGGGAGGCTTCCCCTGGTTCACCTGGAAGCCTCCGATGAGAGTTCCCGCAGGGGGGGGGGTCTCCTGTGGGAGGCTTTCGGGAGGACCAGGGAAGCTTCCAGGAGACCTCACCTGGTCCTCCACCAAGTTTCCCCCCAGCGGCCCGGGAGGACCAGGGGAGGTTTCCAGGGGGCCTCCCCTGGTCTCCCCGGAAGTTTCCCCTTGGAGGGAGCCCTGCCAGATTTCGAAGTCTGGGGGGGGCTCCCGGACCCTGGTCCTCGGGGAGGATTCCCAGCAGGCTTGCAAGGACCAGAAAAATCTTTTGGGAGACCTCCCAGACCCCTTCTGGAAGTTTGCGGGAGGCCCCTAAGAGGACCAGGGGAGGTTCCCCGGCGGTCTCCCCCCAGATTCCAGGAGGTCGTCAGGACACCGCTAGGAGGCTTATTCTTCGGGGCCCTGAGGCCAGTGGATCACCGGATGCAGTGCAGCTACGGTGGCGACGGCAGCAGAGTCGCGTTCAGCCTCGGCGAAACATTTGCCGCGCGTTTCCAAGCTGGGTGGCTGGTTGGGGGCCTCCGACGGCCACGCCGGGACGTTTGAACTTTGGGTCTTTCCGCTCCAAGAAAACATGGTGGACGTAAGGAAACTTCTGGTTCCTTAATAAATGCCCCCCGGGGGGCCTCGATGGTCCCAAAGTGCGAGACATCTGTCGATCCACCAAATTTAATAAGGAATTCCCGGGGTCCCAAGTAAGGTCCTTACTTGGGTGCCTGGCGGTCCCAGAATTCAGGGCCTTACTTGGGTCCTCGGCGGTCACAGGTCCCACAGGTTCCACAGGTCCCACGTGTCCCAGATGTCCCACAGGTCCCATAGGTCCCACGGGTCCCGCAGGTCTCGAAGGTCTCGCCGGTCCCGCAGGTCCCGCAGGTCCCGCAGGTCCCACAGGCCGCACAGGTGCCACAGGTGCCACAGGTCCCGGAGGTCCCGCAGGTCCCGCAGGTCCCACAGGTCCCACAGGTCCCTCAGGCCCAACAGATCCCACCGGTCCCAAGGTCTTGCAGGTGTCACAGGTCCCGCAGGTCCCACAGGTCCCACAGGTCCTACAGGTCTTACAGGTCCCACAGGACCCACAAGTCGCAAAGAAGGTGCCAAAGGTCCCACAGGTCTCGCAGGTCCTACAGGTCCCACACGTCCCACAGGTCCCAAGGGTCCCACAGGCCTCGCGGGCCCCACAGGTCCCACAGGCCCCACAGGTCCCACATGTTTCACATGTCCCATAGGTTCCGCAGGTTCCGCAGGTCCCGCGTGTCGCGCAGGTCTCGCAGGTCCTGCAGGCCCCGCAGGCCCCGCAGGTCCCGCAGGTCCCACTGGGTCCCACAGGTCCCACAGGTCCTACAGGTCCCACAAGCCCCACAGGTCCCGCAGGCCCCACAGGATCCACAGGGTCCGTATTTCCCACAGGTCTCGCAGGTCGCGCAGGACCCGCCAGTCCCGCATACTCCATAGGCCCCGCAGGCCCCGCAGGTCCCACAGGTCCCACATGCAGGTCCCGCACGTCCCACAGGTTCCGCAGGCCCCACGGGTCTTACAGGTTTTAAAGGTCTCGCAGGTCCCGCATGTCCCGCAATTCCCACAGGTCCCGTAGGTCCCAGAGGACCCATAGGTCCAACAGGTCCCACAGGACCCGCAGGTCCCGCAGGTCCGCAGGTGCCACAGGTCCCACAGGTATGAATGACCCCACAGGTTTCACAGGTTCTCGCAGGTCCACCGGTCGCACATGTCCCGCAGGTCCCGCAGCTCTCACAGGTCCCACAGGTTCCGCAGGTCTCCCAGGTCCCTCAGGTCCCACAGGTCCCACAGGCCCCCCGGGTCCCACAGGTCCCGCAGGTCCGACAGGTCCCGCCGCCAGCACAGGTCCCACGAGTCCCACAAGTCCCGCAGGTCGCGCAGGTCCCACAAATCCCGCAGGCCCAGCATATCCCACATGTCCCACAAGTCCCACATGCCCCACATGTCCCACAGGTCCTACAAGTCCCGCAAGCCCCGCAGGCCTCGTAGGTCTGGCAAGTCCCGCAGGCCCCGCAAGTCCCAGTCCCCCCAGGTCCCACATGCCCCGAAGGCCCCACAGGTCCCACAGGCCCGATAGGGCTTACAGGTCCTACAAGGGCCACGGGGTCCGCAGGTCCCGCAGGTTCCGCAGGACCCGCAGGTCCCACAGGTTTCGCAGGTCGCGCAGGTCCCGCATGTCCCACACGTCCCACAGGCGACGCATGCCCCACAGGCCCCTCAGGCCCTACAGGTCCCACAGGCCCCACAGGTCCACCCAGCCCCTCCGGTCCCACAGGTCCCACAGGTCCCACATGTCGCGCCGGTCCCGCAGGCCCCGCAAGTTCCGCAGGTCCCACGGGGCCTACAGGTGCCACAGGCGCCACAGGTCCCACTGGTATCGCAGGTCCTGCAGGTCCCACAGGTCCTACGAGTCCCTCAGGTCCTACAGGTCCGACAGGTCAGGCAGGTGTCGCAGGTGGCGCAAGCCCCGCAGGTCCCACAGGTCCCACAGGTCTCGCAGGGACGACAAGTTTTGCAATTTCGAAGGCCCCACAGGTCCCACCAGGCTCACGCGTCCCACAGGTCCCAAGGGCCCCACAGGTCTCGCAGGTCCCTCAGGTCCCACAGCTACCGCAGCCCGCACAGCTCCCACAAGTTCCACAGGGCTCACGCTCCCAACATTTCTCCCAATTCCGGCAGGTTCCACAGGTCCCGCAGGTCCCACAGGTCACCTTTGGTGTTATTAAGATGGTTCCTGGGGTGATGTTTGCAAGGCGCAGGCGCGTGTAATTGCATGCGCTGCGCGCAGTGCAGAGTGAACCGTGAGTGCAAGTGCGAAACGCTGCCATGTAAATTTGGGATTGCGCCCGTCCTGGAATCTTTTTGTGAACTTGCGGTTGCGGTGGTTTCCATCGTGGTCATGATTCTTCCTCCATTCAGGGGCAACGCCAGGGGGTCTTCGATTGTCCCATGGGTTTTGGGAGTGCAGAAGTTTTCGACGGTTCCCATCTGGTTTCCCGTCTCGGGATGCTTTCTAGCAGCTCCGCCTCGGATCGTCCTGAACGGCCGCCGGAGGCCCGAACTACTGTCCGAAGACCACTGTGGACGGGGATGGGCACAGGTGGGTACGCATCGACCCCCAATCGCCCATTCATCGCCGACAGTGGTCCGAATGACCGCCCCGCCCGGGAACGTCTGGATTGGCTATCGGGGGTATATCGCCGATCTGTCGGTGATGTATCGCCGATCCCCGTGCTCCTTGTGCCCCCTGATCCGATTGCCCTTTATCGTCTCTCGCAGCGCAGTGGCAGGATTCGAGGCTGAATTCATGGCACCGTGCGGCTACAAGTGGGAGTGGCTTCGCCGGAGGCAACCTTTGGTGCACGACTCTCCGTGGAAACGCGCGGGGGGGGGGCAGACTTCGGCACGCGGGCCAGCGCTGTTGTCGCAGTGCATGCAGCGATCGGAACGCCGCCCACCTAGTTCACTCCTTGCCTACTTTGGGTTTCTTAATAAGCGTGGGGGGGTACCCCTTCCGACAGGGGTCAACCTCGCCTCGTCGTCGCGCCGCGACGGGGGTCGGAGCGCCTTTGGCGCGCGGTGGCTGCCCGCGACGGGGGTCGATGTGGGGCTGTCGGCGGGGGTGACGCCCCCCAAATTAACGCTTATTTTGGAGTAGGGTCACTATTTACGTGCAGTCGGACCGTGAACGGACGGATGCTGGTCCACCCTGCAGCTGGCGGGTCTTTGCCACCAGGCGTGCCCAGTCACGAGAAGCTGCCTGGAGGGCCACCGCCTGACAGCCCACGCCGACGGCCTCCAGAGAAGGCCGCGGCTGCTGGAGATCAACGACGGATGCGGCCCGTAGCTCTTTGGAGCTTCGAGTTTTAAGGCAGTCTGGACTCTCGAGGTGTGGCGCCCAGCAGCGAAGGGATTTTCCTCCTTGCCAGTTTGTCCAGCTGCCTGCGTCAAATTCTGGCACCGTGTCCAAACATCGTTCAAAGGAAGGGCAGAACTCGAAAACACGCCAGCATACACACACACACTTGTTCGAAGACCTGCGCGGACCTATGAACATGTGCGCTGATGCAGATTTGCCACGTCCGGACAATGGTTACAGTAAACAGAAAAATCGTTGAACCAGACATCGACTTGCCATCAGGTGCCCCACGGGTATTTCTCGTCCCCAGATGGCTTCATGGACCCACAGAAACTCTGGACTCCTTTGGATCCTCAACGGTCGAAGCAACATGTGCCCCAATACCACTCATAGCAATATTGCACTCCCATGTGTCTATAGTAGGTTCGTGCAGATATACCGTCTTTCAGTAATGGTTATGCCAAGCTTTACCGAAAAGACTCATCACACCCTACTTGGGACCGTTTGAGAAGAAGGAAGCGCTGCCACGCAGAAGCGGTGGCGGGGCCAACATCTTGCATGGTTGCCGCGTTACCTTCGGAGGGCGCACATTGTACATATACACCGATTTTGGCCAGGCCGATATTGTGTCCAGGATCGGTAGCTGTCTGTCTGTATGTATGTATGTGTGTATGCATGCATGCATGCATGTATGCATGCATGCATGCATGCATGCATGCATGTATGTATGTATGTATGTATTTATGTATGTATGTATGTATGCATGCATGCAGGCATGTCTATATGTCTAGTCATGTATGTTTGCAGCTATGTATGTATGTATGTGTGTACGTATGCATGAACGTATGCATGTCTGTCTGTTTGTCTGTCTGTTTGTCTGTCCGTCTGTCTGTCTGTATGCATGTAGCATGGATGGATGCAGGTATGCATGGATGCAGGTATGCATGCATGCAGGTATGCATGTACGCATGTATGCATGTCTGCATGCATATGCATGCGTATATATATATATATGTACACCTATGTATATATATATATATACACACGTGCGTGTGCCATATTATATACATATATTAAATACTTATATCACTCCCTACCTAGGCTCTGCCTAGAAGGGTTCTTACTCTCTTAGCTTAAAGGGGCCGGGCAGTGCAAAGCGCCCCGGGCGGTTCCCCCAGTCCCCTGGGAGCGGTTCCCCCCAGTCCCCTGGGAGCTTTAGCTTTAGCTTTAGCTTTAGCTTTAGCTTTAGCTTAGCTTTAGCTTAGCTTTAGGTTAGCTGTAGCTTAGCTTTAGCTTAGCGTTTCGCTTAGCGTTTCGCTTAGCTTTTCGCTTAGCGTTTAGCTTCGTTTTAGCTTAGCTTTAGCTTGTCTTTAGCTTAGCTTGAGCTTAGCTTTAGCTTAGCTGTGGCTTAGCTTTAGCTTAGCTTTAGCTTAGCTTTAGCTTAGCTGTAGCTTAGCTTTAGCTTAGCTGTTGCTCAGCTTTAGCTTAGCTTTAGCTTAGCTTTAGCTTGTCTTTAGCTTAGCTTTAGCTTAGCTTTAGCTTAGCTGTGGCTTAGCTTTAGCTTAGTTTTAGCTTAGCTTTAGCTTAGCTTTAGCTTAGCGTTACTGTTACTACTAATGCTGCTTTCCTAGGGGTTCCAACTCCTAGGTAGGGTCGCACTGGGATAATTGTTTGATCTGTAGATGCCTTCCTCGCCAAGGCAGGACAGGGGCATTCCTCGATCGTGGGCCCAGGATGGGCCTGGTCAGGATCGGTGCAGGTGTGTAGCTGGCGCCCTCCAACACCTTCTGGGGAGGTCCTGGGAGGGATCATTGGGCTCGCTCCTCGCTCCTCCTCCTCCTCCTCCTCCTCCTCCTCCTCTTCATTCCTCCTCATTTGTGCCCGTCCGGGGGGGCTTCTCTCGGTGGCCCCGGTACCGCTGCTCGTCCTGGAGAGCCCTCGTCGCCACGGCTGGTTTCGCCTCGACCCCCTGGATATCACGCACCCCGGAAAACAAGGGCGCCCTCGAGGGCGCGAAGTGACTCGCGCTTCGCGCTTCGCGGTTCGGCGCCGATTCCTCCTCATCCTCTTCTTCTCTCCTGGGGGGCGGCGCGAACGCGCGAACTTATTCGCGCTTCGCGCAGCGCGAAGCGCGAAGTGAGGCGCCCTTGGGAAGAGCTCTATGGAGGATCTGAATCGGTACCCTGTTCTGCCCCTCCCCATCCAGGGGGGCTTCGGAGGGCCTCCCTGTGGCCTCGGCGGGGTTCTCGTGTCCGTCTTGGGAGCGCTCTCTCCTGAGCCGGCTCGTGGAGACCCCTTCGGGCCCACCTGGTCGGATGCCAGGACACCTTGGAGGCCGTCCCTGGGCGGTCTTGGGCAGCCTTGGGAGGTTCGTGGGCTCTCTTGGGGCTGTCTTCGGCGATCGTCGAGCTCCTGGAGGTGCGTGACCTCTCCTGCGGGCATCTGACGCTGACAGTGGTTGTTTCAAGGCCCAACACGTCGATCACCACGTTCTCGCTGGCTTCCCAGGGCCTCGGAGGACAGCTCCTCGTGCGCCTCTTGGGTGCTTTTCCAATGTCAGCCGTTCCGCATCGACTTGGAGCCGTGATGGGGCTGTGGGGCGAACAGGAGAGCAGCGCGCAGGATGGACGATCCTTCCACGTCGCGCGGTAGAGGCGCGCCCAAAACGAATCGACGTGGCGAAGGGCCTAACCCCACTGTGCCCATGCCGAACAAACCAATCCGATCCCCTTAGCGGCTACGGGCGGCCCGATCCGACTCGATCCCGAGATTCCCACGATCCGAGGAGGCCCGATGCTGTTACGGCGCCGCTTGACATCCTGGCGCAAGCGATCCGCTTCGATTCCGACTGCGTGCTGATGCAGCTCGCTCCGACGCAGATATCGGTTCGATCTTGTTTCCCGATTGTATGCTGACTTACCCTTGCCCCATGACAGGTGCGTCTGACAGAAACAAGTCAGGATGTGCTGGAAGCAGCGAAGGCCCATGCGGGCGCGCCCACAGGTGCCGCAGGCGGAGCTCCCCATCGGGCCTACGGAGCAATCGGAGTGATGAGTCTGCCGAAATGGGCGGGGCCTCGCACGCGGGCGAGCCCACTGGGGCACCACATGCGGAGCTCCCTGTAGGGCGCGATCCGTGTGGCGGGTGCGTGTCGAAATGGGTGGGGGCCCGCACGTGAATTCTCCCGCGCTGGGCCCACAAGTCAGCTTTCTCAGGGGGCGATCGGTGACCGGTGCCGAACTGGGCGGGAGCGCGCATGCTAGCTTCAGTCCAGTGGGTGCACCAGCTTAGAAACTTGCCTCCGAAAGGGCTCCACCGAAGGCCCCAGCGGTAGGGCCCGCATGCGTCCCAAGGCCCATTTCGGCACACACATCACCCGTTTCGTTCCTATAGGGAGCTCCACCGAAGGTCCCAGCGGCAGGGCCTGCATCCCCAGGCCTATTTCGGCACACCCATCACACGTTTTTGGCGCCATAATGAGCTCCATCGAGGGCGACAGCGGCAGGGCCCGCATGCGTCCCCAGACTCATCTCGGCACACCCCTCGCACATATAGTGGCTCCATGGGAAGCTCCACCGAAGGCCCCAGCGGCAGGGCCCTCATGCGTCCCAAGGCCCATGTCGGCACCTCTCACGTGTTTCGTGGCCCCATGCGGAGCTCCACCGAAGGCCCTGGTGGCAGGGCTGGCATGCGTCCCCAGGCATTTCGGGATATCCATTACACGCTTCGTGGCACGATAGGAAGCTCCCCGTCCTTCGTCCCGCCCGCCTTGCGGTATTATTCACAGCTGCCCAGGGGTGGGCACCTCGCCAGGATAATTTACAAGGATCATGGTCATACGGACCAGACATGTAGCCGGCATTTTGGCGAGATCACGATTTCGGAATATACTGTTGGGGAATCTCTCGGACTGGGCGTTTTTTTCCACCCCTATCGATAAGGAAAGACGAGGACCAATCAACACAGGAGGGTTCGAAAGCCATGTAGAAGCGCAGTGCCCAGACACCATCGCGTCGTGAACAAAACAGGACGGGGGTTATTATTCATGAGACTCGGCTTCTGGGGCCCTTGCCAGGCTTCGGGACCGTCAATCAAATCGGCGTAGGTTGAAAAGCCTGTACCAGGGAAGGGGTCGAGGTCTCTTGGGGTCCACGTGATGAAAATTTGAGGACGTCGGGGGTTTGGGCAGACAGGTACCTGTTGCGATGGCGGATTCGCGGTCACGGAGGCGGATTCACGGGGATCCTCCGACGGACGGTGCTGGATTGGGAGTCTTGCTGACATCGTAGCCCCGCGAGTTTTCGGGGCGGCAAGTTTTTATTGATGGGCATCTCTTGTCCTTGTTCGATCAGTCCGCATCCTCCTCCTTCTCATCCCCCTTGCGCCGTTGCCCTCGCTGGCTGGCTCCAGTCCTCGCGGATGCTCCCTGGCCAGGCATTCGGCTGATTGTTTGAAGTGTTAGGGCTTAGTCGCGTGGTGGCCCCGCTTTTCTCAGGGGCAGGGGGCCGATCATCAGGAAGCAGGCCTTCCAGAAGCAAAGGAATCTGTCAAGTCGACCGTCTTAGTGCCATTCGGGTTGTTTTGATGCTCATCGAGGGTCTGCTTGGGTGATTCCGCAGATCGTGTGCTAGTTGCTTCTTGTCGACAAAACAATTTGAGTTTCTGCCAACGACGAAGACACATATACTTTCGGATGTCCTCGCGGATTTCTTTGATCGGCGCAGGACCCCCCACTTGGCGCGCGGAGCGCGCCAGGGGCGGCACCAGAGGCGCCGCCAGGAGGATCAAGCGCCATTCCAAGCAATCCGCGCGGACTCCCGACAGCTGCTGTTTGAACATAATGTCTCTTCTTCTTCTTCTTTACTCGTCGCAGTTTCGGGGGTGGCCAGTTGTCAACGCCATACTTCGGGTCGGTAGCATAGGGTAACGCCCATGGGGTCCCACCCAGTGGGTCCCACCAATAGAGTCTCACGCACAGGGCCACACTCAGAGAGTCCTCAGGACGTGTGTGAGCCCAAGGTGTGTTAGCCCCGCTCTCCTCTGCCGATGGCACGCCGCGTTTTCGGCCCTCAGCACACCGCCGGCGTCGTGTTGAAGGGCCTCGGTGGACAACACACGCGTTGGCGCTAACATACGCCATCTACGGATCATCGACATCGGGCTCACCCAGAGGACCTTGGCCAGCGCGTTCTGGAAATGGCCCCGCCTTCGGCGCGTCTCTCTCCGTGGGGGCGGCAGCCGGCGGAAGGCTGGCGAAGGATCGGCGGAGCGCGGCGGAACGCGACGCCAACATGTTTGGATTCAGTGTTTCCTCCTTCTCCTTCTCATCCTCCTTCTCCTCGACCTCCTCCTCCTCCTCGACCTCCTCCTACTCCTCCTCCTCCTCCTCCTCCTCAGTCGGCCGTATGTTGCGCACCATGGGTTGCCGTCCATGGATGCCGCAGCATGGGTTGCGCCCGGCGCCTCCTTCAGTTGCAAACCATCCGTGGCCGGCCCTCCACACTTAGCTGCAGCTGCACAGCATGCCTTACACGAGTCATTTCTTCGGGGCCCATGCGTTGGCAGCGTATGCGATCTGCTGCCCCCGTCCCCCTCCAGGTTGGCAGGGCTGCCACGTGCCCGGCTGGCTCTCTCCACTGTTCCCACGGACCCTTGCCGCTTAGGAGCGGCAATTTTCTGGGGCCGACTGGGCGTTTTATACCCGTCTCGGTGGCGCTGAGAGGCGCCACGGACCTGGTCGGACGAAAGGGCGGGTTAGGGAAAGGGGGGGTACGAAATCCGTTGCATGCAGCTGCTTTCAGCCCCGCCGCCGGGCGCTTCTCCCGATGCATGGGCGCCTGCGGCGCTGGCGAAAAACAATTTCGAGGACCGATTCGCTGAGCCCCCCCTTGCTACCCCCACTCTACCGTCCGACCCGACCAGGTCGGGCGAAGAGAACCAACATGTACACCGATCGGGGCCAGGCCCATCCTGGGCCCGGGATCGGATCTTCTGCCTCCCTAGCCACGTCGGGAGGTCGTGTGCACCGATTGTGGGCCCAGAGTCGGCCCGGAAAGGGTAGGTGCATGCGCACGCGGTCAGGAACTGTTGCTTAAAGTGTCGGGTCACCAGTTCTGGCCTACCCGTCCTCGGTCCGACACTTTAGGCCTCCCAGATGGGGTCCGAGCAGATGGGGTCGGAGAGTCGCGCCGAATCGCCGATGCATCGGCGATGTGGCTCGATGTGGAGCCCAATTTTCTCCACGCCGACGTCGCCGATGCATCGCCGGCGCATCGACGATGCGGTGCGATCCTCCGAACCCCATCTACTCCTACCCCATCTCGGAGGTGTCACAGTTCTGGCCCACGAAGGGCAGCGAGGGGGCCACGAAGGGCGACAGCGGGGCCACGAAGCGCGTGCGTATGGGGCCACGACGGGCGCGAACAAGCGGGGGTCCCGAAGGGCATACACATATGGGACCAGGAAGGGCAGCGAGGGGGCCACGAAGGGCCGTAACGGGGCCACGAAGGGCAGCGAGGGACACGCTAACCACGTCCTTGTCCCCATGCGGCAGCCTGCCGAGCTATTCCCAGCCTCGCGCCACGCGAGGCGGGGCGGCACGACCCATAGCGTGCCGCTGGGACCGCCGCCGCGACACCCCAAGCACGGGCGCCTGACTGTAGCTCTCCCGTTCCCCTCAGATCCGACGTCGACTAATTACACGTAAGAGTGACCTTTCGCTGGAGTGACCTTTTAGTCCGGGCCCAACGGGGCCTCCCGATCGCTGAATGTGATACTGTAGCTACGGCTTACGCGCCTGGCGGTGTCCCCGAAAGGACCCACCCTTCGGCCGCGCACCAAAGGTCACTCTTGCCCAGGGTCACCCTTGCGTGCAACCGATGGCGTTGCAAGAAAGTGCAGCATCGCCGAAGATCACCACTGGAGCCGCGGACCCTCTGTCTTCCTGCGCCAGGTTTTGGAGCTTCTCGGGCGGCGTGGAGGCGCGCCACGAGGGTGGTCCCGCGCCGCGCCGCCGCTCCTTGGGGCGCGCGCCGCTGCTACGGGCTGGCGGCGGGTGGGGCTCCTCTTCGTTCCCAACAGCGATCGTCGCCCTCCCAGTCGGCATCCTCGTCATCATCATCATCGTCATCTTGGGTGAGCGTTTTTTTGTTTCTCTCCGGCGTAACGCTCGCTACCCAGGCCAACCCTCCCCCCCATGTAACGCTAACGATCGTGCCGTGGGGCAGGGGGGCCTGCCCCCCCCCCCTACATGCTGGGAGCGGACCCCCCGCCGGTACGGCGCTGTGCTTACAGGCATGGCATGGTGGTTTAAAAAAAAGAAGGCATCGTGGTTTGAACGGCACGCATTGGTGCTCACAGACGTGTTGTGGCGCTCGCAGTCGTCGTCGTCGTCGTCGTCGTCGTCCTCGTCGTCGTCCTCGTCCTCATCCTCGTCCTCGTCCTCGTCCTCGTCCTCGTCTTCGTCGTCGTCGGTCGTCAGTCGTCGGTCGTCGGTCGTCGGTCGTCAGTCGTCGTCGTCGTCTTCGTTGTTTTCGTCGTCGTCGTCCAATGCAGCTGGCGATGGTTCATTACCGCAGGCTGTTTCGACGAATTCGTCCGCAAGTGCAGACTGCGGTGGCTCTCTCTCTTCCCTCTGGCCTGTGCTCGGTTGCAGCGCGATGCAGCCAACGCGCCTGATAAGGACGCTCGCCTTCTCCACGGTGCCCTTGTGTCCTTGCCTCTGCGGCCTGTCCTTCACCGCTTTCGTTGGCCAGCTTTTGCAAAACAATCCAAACTTCGGCTTTCAAGGGTCTTGCGTCCTTACCACCCGTCCATTATGCACGTACCGATTGTAGACCCAGCGCCATGGAGAAAATGAAGACTGAGCGGCCCCGCGCCTTCTCCTGCGGGCGGTGTGGTGTGCGCAGGCGCTGTGGTTCACGCAGGCGGCGTGGTGCACACTCGCACTGCGTTGCACACGGCTGCTGCGGTGTACAGGCGTTGTGGTGTACGCAAGCGCTGTGGTGCACACAGCACTGTGGTGTACACCGACGCTGTGTTGCACGCGGCTGCTGTGGTGTACACAAGCGTTGTGGTGTACGCAGGCTTTGTGGTGCACGCGTGTAGAATATTCCGGCGCTCCAGTTTTCATAGGGATCCGTTCAAGCCGTGTGTATATAAGTTTCGTTCTTTGTGGCATCCAGATGCGCCTTAATTTAATCGCTTCGCTCATTCCGCCGGCCCATATTGTCGCACCGTTGTGGGCTAGCCGAGTTTTGGGGCCTCTTGGGGGCCGTTTTTGGGCCTCTTGGGGCCTCTTTTGGGCCTCTTGGGCGCCTCTTGGGGCGTCTTGGGGGCCTCTTGGGGGCCTCTTGGGGCCTTTTTGGGGCCTCCTGGGCGCCTTCTGGGGCGGAGGGCTCGATTTTTCAGTTCTCGGTTCCCCTCTTGAGCCCCTCTTGGGCCCGTCTTGGGGCCTCTTGGTCCGTCTTGGGCGGCACTTGGGCCGTCTTGGGGGCCCTCCTGGGCCGTTCCGGGGCCGTCTTGGGAGCCTCGTGGGCCGTCTTGGAGCGGTCTTGGGGGCCTCTTGGGCCGTCTTGGAGCGTCCGGAAGCCGAAAAAGCCAGAACGCAAAAAACACGAAAAAACAATGAAAATCAACGATTTGGGCCTCTTGGGGCCCTCTTCGGAGGCCTCTTGGAAGGCCCTTGGGGCGTCTTGGAGGCCTCTTGGGCTGTCTTGGGGCCCTGTTGGGCGTCTTCGGGCGATCTTTGGCCGTCTCGGGGCCCTCTTGGACCGTCTTGGAGGCTTCTTGGGGACCTCTTGGCCCGTCCTGGGGCCCTGTAACAGGGCTCCGGCATCTCTGGCCCGACCTTGCCGGGACCTTGCCGGGGACTTGCCGGGACCTTGCCGGGGACTTGCCGGGACCTTGCCGGGGTACTTTTCGTCCGGGGACCCCCAGGGGCCGCCCCGCGCGCGCGAACTAGAAATACTGTTAACCAGGTACCGGAGATCTTAGCACGCCCTGGCCCGTTGGGCCGGCGAATTTCCAGAGGGATTTCTTTATCAAACAAAGGACTTTCTGTAGAATCCAGAGGCGTTCCGCTTTCCGTAGCGATTTTTTCAAATGCTATATAAAAATTGGGTCGTGTGGAATCCAGAAGCGTTCCGTTTTCCATAGGGCTTCCTTACATAATCCTATAATAAACAATGGTTGATTGTAGGATCCTATTATCATCAACGGTTGTTGCAGTATACACAGGCACTGCGGTGTGCATGGGCGACGTGGTGCTGCAGTGCACGTGGCTGTAGTGGTGTACGGAGGCATTGTGATGTGTACACAGGTGGCGCTGTGTTGCACGCAGGTATTGGGCATTGTCGTGTACACATGCAGTTGATGCGCTGGTGGCGCGGATGCACCTTGGCGGGGGCACGCCGCCGTAACTGTTAATTACCCTCTCGCCTTCCCCCCCCTCCCCCCCGGGTAACGGCTGCTACCCTGGAGAGATAACAGAATTGTCACTGGTCCTCCTTCATCCTTATTCCCTATGTAGCTAAGGCCTTTCTGTCGCACCCCAGACGTGCCAGTAGGGCGGGCCAGGCCAGGATCCTGAAGCGTGACATTTATGACATGTGTAAGGGTGGAGCGCGGGTGGTTTTCAAAATGTGGTTCCAGTCCCAGCGCCGCGCACATTCGTCCTCAAAGCTTGCACGAGCTTCACAGATGGAGGGCGAGTGGCTTTCAATGTTTGGCTCTCGCTTTAGCACCGCACAGTTTGGTTCTGAACGTTTTCAAGAGGTTAACGGAGGAAGGGCGGATCCTTTGCAAAATGTGGCTCCCGCCCCAGCGCCGCTCACAATCGCTGCGAAAGTTAGCAGCAGATTCAAGAATTCGTATTGTCGACGCCCCAGGACGGGTGCCCTGGCACGATTTGGGACTGCAAAACCCAGGGACGGTGTTCTGGCACGATTTGGGCTAGCCAGCACGCCACGGTCATGTTGATTCGCGGCACTGAATTTGCAGGAGTGATGTCGTGGCACGATTGAAGGTTCTCAGTTGGTTGTATTCCAATGGGGCATTTCCTGCAGTGAGCATACATTATTGTAGAGACCTCTGAACATCGTAGTCTGTAACATCGTCGATGCGTCGTGGGTGTACGCTGGGCCTCCTCCTCTGCGTCGTCCTCGTTCGAGTCGTCACTCGCGAAATTGAACCCTTCCGAAGCCGTACGGTGGTCATCGTCATCCTCGCCCCCCACTCGTCCTTGCCCCCCTCCATCCTCGTTGTCCTCGTTGTCCTGTTCCTCCTCCGCCTCCATCCTCGTCCCCCTCCTCTCGCCCCGCCGCTTCTGCCATCTCTGCATATCACTCCTCCTCTCCTACTCTCCCTTTTACCCCCTCCTCTCCCCTGCCCTCCCGCCTCGCTCTTGATCTCACTGCTTGATGATACTGTGCGGGGCGCGCGCGCGCGCTGAACGGGCACCTTCCCTGTTAAAGAATGTCGTGCGGGGCGGGCCACGCGTGCGCGTGCTCCCCAACGCCCCATGAACACCATTGCCCTGGCGCCCGCATGGGGTCGTGATCTTGCTTGGCCTTTCCTACGGACTGGCTATGCAGCAGGCGCGCCGAAGTAGAAGCTTGCCTGCCCGCGGATGCTCCACGAACATTTCTTACGTCGGGTACCTCACAAAGCGCAGAGTCGACGCAGGATCAGCCTTTCATGTAGCCCGATTAAAGCAATATGTCGTATCTTATGTGCCTGATGTAACATTTATGCGTTCGCTCGCGTGACGGAAATTTCCGAGACTGGGGTTAAGGGCGGGGGGGGGAGGGCGGGGGGCGGGGGGTATGGTCGTTTTCAGAAACAGTGTGGTCGCCCACTCTTGCCCTCCCCCCACCCCCCTACTCCCTCGCACGCCCTCCCCTACCCTTCTTCTCTTCCCCCGCGCACCCTCTCCTCTCTTCTCCCCTCCCACACCCTCCTTCTTTCCCTTCCCCCCCTTCTGCCCTCGCACGCCCTCTTCTAATTTTCCCTCTTCCCTACCCGTCCTCCCATCCTGTCGCACGCCCTCCCTTCTTTTTTGTTTCTCAGTGCCCTACGCTGGTACCCCTCCTGTTGATCTCCCGTTGGTCTCAGAAGCACCGTCACTGCAGAAGCAATGAGGCCGCAAAAACAGTGCGGGTGGCAAGGGAGACTACCGAGGCTGGTCCTTGGAGACCCACCTCTCGGCAGTCCAAACCAAAGGCACCGACCGACCAACCTGAGATTGTAGAGGCCTCCAGCCGGTGCCGCCGATCCGGGACGATCCCGCTGTCACAAGGACGCTTTCGCCCCAGCGCGCTTGTTCAAACGTGAGTGGTTTGGAAACAGCTTGGAGGCATTGCGTGGGCTTCTTGAGGGGCCTCTGCGACGCATCTTCGAGGCTTCCTGGGGGGCCGTCTTGGAGGTGATTGTTGAGCCTCTTGTGGGCCTTTTGGGGCTTCTTGGGGGGCATGCAGGAGGTATCCTGGAGGCCTCCTGGGGGTGTGTAGGAAGTAATGTTTAACCTATTGGGAGCGCTTTTGGGTGCCTTTGTGGGGCCTCTTGAGGGCCACTTGGAGCCTCTCGGGGTTTCTTGGGGACTCCTAAAGCCATTTTGGTGCCTCCTGGGCGCCTCTTGGGCCGTCTTGGGCCCTTCTGGGGCCGTCATGGGACCCTCTTGGGCGCTTCTTGGGCACGTCCTGGGGCCCGCTTGGGCTGTCTTGGGGGCCTCCTTGGCCGTCTTGGGCCCTTCTTGGGCCGACTTGGGGCCCTCTTGAGAGCATCTGGGCCTGTTTTGAGGGTCTCTTGGGCCGTGTTGGGCACAGCGACGGCCGAAGACGCGACAATGCCAAAAATATACGTTTACCTACGGGAATGGGCAAGACGTTCCGTCTTTGGGCACTCTTAGGAGGTGTCGGGAGGGTACTTTGGAGGTTTCTCGAGCCGTTTGAGGAACATATTGAGTGTCTTGGAGCGATGTTTCGGCCACTCAGGGCCCCCTTGGGCCGTCTGGGCGGCCGCTGGGTTTTACCTGACAGCGAAGACTGATAGGTTTCTAGTGGGCTCAAAAGAGAGCATCTTGACTCCCCAGGGGGTTCTGGGCGGATGCCGGGGCGAATCCAGGGACTCCCCGGGACTCCCCAGGTGGTTTTGGGCGGGTGCCGGGGAGGATCCGGGGACTGCCCAGAACACAAGTTCCAGGCCACATTCTGAATGCCCGGAGCCAACTGTAGGCCACTTCGTGTTCTTCGTGTTCCCAGAACACCACTCCCTGGCCACATTCTGAATGCCCGGAGCCAATTGTAGGCCACTTCGTGTTCTTCGTGTTCCCAGACCACCATTCCCAGGCCACATTTTGAATGCCTGGAGCCAACTGTAGGCCACTTCGTGTTCTTCGTGTTCCCAGAACACCGTTCCCAGGCCACATGTTGAATACCTGGAGCCAATTGTAAGCCACTTCGTGTTCTTCGTGCTCCCAGACTTTAAACGGAGAAGGTTAAAGGCGAGGTATAAATCGAGCATGTACCGCTGCCGTGCCTGGTTCAAGCCGGGCCCGGCCAAATATATGACTGTGCCTCACCGAGGCGCACGACTGGTATCTGAGATCGGAAAATACTTTTTCCATTGAAGATGCCTCTTCTATCCTTTACTCCAGATCCCATGCTTCGTCTCGCTCTCTTGCTCATGCGATATGAGCCAAAGCCTGGGATATGGCAACGCTTGAAGCGTAACACATACCTAAGCTTACCAGCATGTTTTCGACTTGGTAGCGGAGCTGGCTACACTCTCGTGTGGCTGGCTCTCGCTCTGATTCCTGTAATCCACGGCACAACTTGGTGGACTACTACTACGGTGGAATACCATGTTGCGCCGGCTCTGCGAGGAGCGGAGCCAGTCCGCGATCGAGCTAGCGGGGCAACCCGCGAACTCGAGACGCTCTCTCCTACTTCACTGCGCTACTTCACTCTCGACTTCCACCAGATGCCAATCGGCAACTCGATCGAGAACGTGGTCACCCTGCGGGGCTACCCGCAGCGGGGCCACCTGCATCCCGTGCCAGTCAGGCGCCTCACGGCTACTACGCCAGAGCCTGACAAACCACAGCCTAAACCAATCACCGAAGCCGAAATGCACATGCACTGGATTAAGATAACTATCTTCGGCATTCTGTGGGTAATAATGGGATGTGCTGTGGGATACATGCGGCAGGGGATGGACGACACGCGTACTACTGGCCCTTCATGGGACCCTGCCGGTACTACGCCTTTTCGCGAATACGTTCGCGAAGTACATGCATGGATAAACGTAACGAGCGGCAATATGACGCCACCACAACAAGCTGCAGCACTACAACGAGGCCTTCAAGGTCTTGCTCGTCGTATCGCCATGCAGGTCCCCTCCCAGATCATCAACTATGGTGTAACTGTCAATGGACAGCCAACGGATGCAGTCACATATATACTGTACCTACTGAGCACCAAATTTGAAAATCTGGAAGATGAGCGCCAGCTCAACTCTGGCACTGCCCTTATCGACTTTCGCGTCGAAAGGGGCGAGCGAATCGACTCAGTGTTAGCTCGATTCGAGATGGCCCGTGACGAGGCTAACTCTGTTGGCTTTGTCATCCCCAACTTTCAGATCCTAACGCTGATTCTTTTCAGAGCGTTAGGCGTTGGCGCGTCACGAGCCCAACACCTGCTGGAGCCTTTTAATCATCAGATGCCCAGAACACAAGCAGACTATGACAGGCTGCTGACCAGGATGAGGAACTACGGACATGTTGCCGAGCGCTCTCCTGGCAACATTGCGGGTATCTTCACAGGGCACCACTCACATGCAGGTGTCTACGCCACGACTGCGGGGTCACCCGCTGGTCCTGGCGAGCCAAGTCCCTGGGCTGACCCAGCCGATATGCCCAACGAGGCCACTGCCTTCTTAGGGCAGACCGGCCAGGCATCGGCAGAGGCAGCTGAGGCGAACGCCTGGTCGAACTACTCGCCAGGCGCCGCCTACACTGCAAGCCCGCCCTCGGGCACAACCCTCTGGGGCCAAGCGGAGTCATCCGCTCAAGGGTCTCAGCCACCCTCACCGTTTGAATCTGGCACTGACACAGACACCTCATCTGACGATGAGCACAATGGCATAGTCTCTGCTGGTAATGACTATCCAGCGGATGACACTCACCTTTCTGAACAACAAAGAGCGGAAGCCGCTTTTATGGCTTATCGCAAATCAAAACGCCGTTGGAGGCGCTTTATGAAGAAACCAGTCAGAAAAGTGAGACGTGCAGTACGCCGACATTTCAAACGATATGGAAAGGGTCGTGGCAAAGGGGGTCGCAGACGCCGTATGCATGGTAGGGGTATTACTGCTTTCCTCACGTCCTTAACTGATATAGTCTTTGAGGAAGTTCTTATCGGAGGCAAAGGTCGGGGTCACAGGCGGACCTCCGGTAAGGGAAAAGGGCGGAGGGGCAACCCTAGGGGCGCTTCTGGCAATACTATGAAGTGTCATACATGCGGCAGCACAGAGCACTTGCGCGATCAATGCCCGAAAGGGAAAGGAAAGGGATCCGTACATTTGGCTCAAAATTCTTTTATGGATGACATAGACTACATTGACTACGAGTTTTACGTCAACCCAGAAGCGGCTCCCGCCGCGGGCTCCTCCACATACTACGTGATGGCCCGCTACGCTGAAGTGACCGTAGCCCTGGAAGACTACGCAGTGACCCTCTTCGACGAGTTCCACGGCTGGGACGAAGTCGACGAGGTCGCGTTCAATGCTTGGTTCGGTCTTCCAGCGGGGCCACCCGCCGACGACGAGATCTCCGAAGCTGAGACCGTCCCGGCGACCGAGGAAGAGCTCACCGCCGCGCTGGCACCGCAGGTGATTGGCATGCCGTTGCTGCCAGATCTTCCGCGAGCTGGCTCGGAAGCGGGAGACGCTGATGACGAAATGCGGGGCCATCCCGCGTATTCTGACTCCGAAGAGGCCGAAGAGGACTATAAGGACATGCTCCAAGAGCAGGTCGCAGAAGCAATCCGGCTCCTGAGTGCGCCAGCACATCAGCAGATAACCATGAACGACCTGCTGTCGCGCCCAGGGGCCGCACGGCTGCGTCCATACCTGGATTCGGACATGTCGGCACCTCAGATGCTGACAGCACTCCAGGCTCTAGCGGGGTCACCCGCCGAAGTGACGCCAGCCGCAGCAGCGGGGCCACCCGCTTGGTCTATGGATGTATTTATGCAGGGCTGCGACCAGATGGACCTCAACGACCTCACGATGGAGCAGCTAAACGACATCGGGTACTTCCGAAGCCCGTATCAGCACGTATTCATGGTCCAGGACAGCTCAGAGGACTCGGAGGACATGCGCTATGCCAAGAGGGACAGACGACCATCGCCTCCCCGAGACTCAGAGCATGACGATCAAAGGCCCATGGAACGTGGTAGTGCGTCAGCGGGGCCAGCCCGCAGGAGGAGCCGTTCAGCTCCCCGACGCCCTACACATGATGCATCGGGCTACCCGTACAGTACGGAGCACTCCGTTGGTGTATCCGCTCAGTACGTGCCGGAGTGGTACATCAATTGGTACCCCGGCTACTCGATGGACGTGATCCGCCACTGGTATTCTAAGGAATACTGCACCAAAAGGGACGAAACTGGCATGATAATACGTACCAAGGGTGGCAAGACCAAAACGCCAGAGGCTTGGGACAAAAGGGCTAAGAAACAGGAGATCATCAACGATCGCAAGACATACAGAAAACAAGTATGTCAGTGCGAGCCCTTCAAAGGTCACATGCGCAGTTGTCCAATGGACCGCCCCTCCAGGAGTCCTCATCACGGTGAGACCCCGTGGAATTGGTCTCATGGAGATGACGCTGGCAACGTCCA
Source organism: Prorocentrum cordatum (assembly GCA_963575745.1). NCBI lineage: Eukaryota > Dinophyceae > Prorocentrales > Prorocentraceae > Prorocentrum > Prorocentrum cordatum. The sequence continues at coordinate 53,677 of CAUYUJ010015362.1, forward strand.
TGATCCTAACAAGGAGGTCCCTGGAGGAGGAAAGCGCATCACAGAAGCCGATCGCGTCCCTATGACCGAAGAGGTTGCCAACGCTGTCAGGGAAAATTGGGTACAGCTTCCCAATGACCATCGCCTCAAGGAATGGAACCGCCGATTCCATAAAGAGGCGGGGTCACCCGCAGGATCCAGCAAAGAAGCGGGGTCACCCGCAGACGCGGCGCCAGCCGCTGGGTCCGCGGACGAAGATTGGATAGCTGTTGCATCTGCTGCCGGGTCCGCCGCCGGTACTGACCACACCGAACTGAATGAAGAATGGGCGGCGGAAGACGGCTCAGAGAATCCATTCCCTGATGGATGCGCCTGCTGGTACTACAGCTCCTCGGCGCAGAAGTGGTTTTGCACGAGGGTAATTCACCGCCACGAAAATGGCAAGTACAAGCTGGCCATAAAAGGTACTGCCGACATCGACCAGATGAGGCAGATCATCCATGATCATGGCCAGCCAGAAGGCCCTCCTAAAGACCCTCCTGGTCCACAACCAGGCAAGGGCAGCAGACCACCTCCAAGACCTGAAGCCGACTCCTCGTCTTCACCGACTCCTGCGAAGAGGCACCCGTCCAAGAGCCCCGAAGGCACACAGGGGCGGGCGAAGGCCAGAGGGATCGCCAAGACGGACGACCCTGAGCTGGGAGATCCTCCCGGTCTGTCCGTGACGGAGAGGAGGAAGGCTTTTGCTGGACCATCGACCCCGATGCCACCGGCGACCCAAGGCGATGTCAAGGACGAAGTTCGCGACAAGCCTAAGGCAGCTTTCCGAGGTGACTGGACTCCAACTCTGCATCAGCCGCGCCTTGCACCACGACCAGGTTCGGCACGAATGAAAGCACAGCCGAAGCCCGAAGCTGGGATGAGGTCGGTGCGGGCAGAAGCAGCCGCCAAGGCTAAGGAGGACAAGGGCTCTGCGGGGCCACCCGCTAAAGCGGCGCCAGCTGCGGCAGCGGGGACACCCGCAGAAGGCACTCTCTCAAGAGAAGAACGCTTCAAAGTCCTCAAAGAATTTGGCGACCGACAGAAACTAGCCGATGATGCAGTGGCTGACCAAGGTCACCCGCACCCTGGCGCGGAGTCATCCGCTGGAGCTGCCTCGTCAGCCGCAGGCTCTGCGGGGCCACCCGTTAAAGCGCCGCCAGCTGCATTAGCGGGGCCACCCGCACGCTGGCAGCCAGTAATGTCTGTTCTTAGGAACATCCCTCTGGGAGCCATGGAATATTGGCAAGGCATTGAAGGCAAAGGCCCGAAGCGCACCATAAACCCACGAGTCACTCGAGACGATACAGATCGATACGAGGTCATTAATTGCCCTGATCGTCGTAACTTCGAGTGCCGCAACGACTGGGAACGTGAACAACAAGCCGTGGGAAATATGTTGCGAGACAGGCCGCCATTGCGCGTCGCGCAGCATAAGGCAGAGCTCATGAAGGTCATGGAGAGGTTCGGCATGGATCCGACTTTGCCGCGCGATGGGCAAATGACCAAGGTGTCAATATGGTTCTCTACAGCCCTACGCCATAGTCCGTATTGGAAGGACGGATTCAGCCGACACTTCGAAAAGATTAGCACTTTCGATCCATACGATGGCTGGGTTGTTGTTGACGATCTGCTGACAAACTGGACTGAAAATGATCAGTGGAAAGGCTATCGTGAAATGCACGAGGTGCTGATCAAGGGCAGGCCCCACACGTCATACGTGTATTGGGTGCTGCTAAACTGCTGTGAGATGATTGACCATCACGGCATGCAGAAGGGCAGGCTCCAGATGAAGTGCGTTGATGACAGCATGCTGCTGCCTCCCAGGTTTCGACCAACGGCACGCAGGCCACAGTACTTCATCAGAGCCACGAACGGCCACAGCAGTCCAGGCATCCACTGTCCCGAGTCGCTTTATAAGCCGATCACAACATGGATGAAAGAACCAGACGACCCAGTATATTTCATCCACGGGACACAGTGGGAGTATGTCAAGGACATCCTTGCTAATGGCCTTTCATGCCTCGCACAGGACAACCCTAAAAGGAAGGGGGGGCGCCAATTTGTACACGGCTGCCCCTACCTCCCGGGCGACCCGAGGATTCAATCGGGCATCCGTCCTGACTCGGAGGTGCTCATATTCTGCAGCATCAACAAGATGCTGTCCAGTGGCTTCTCCCTATGGAGGTCAGCAAATGACATCGTCATGACACGGGGCCACGACGGACGTATACCGCCCGATCATATCCTCCAGATTGTGAGCATTGCGAAATATCGGGTCGGTGAAGCCTGGAGCAATCCGCTGGCTTATGACAAGTCGCGGAGGCGGGGCCAACCCGCGGACAGGATTCGCACCGACGACTACCTGCCACTTAAATTATGTGACAGAACTCTGGGTGTAATGGAAGATCACGCCATGTACCTAAAGGGCTGGTCTAAGACGGACGGTCGCCCATTCAATTTGATCATGACCGAGCAAGATGTTGCTCCACGACCGTACGACACACAGACAGTCCTCATGATGAATGCCCAGGAAGACGAGGTCATGCCTGAGGCGGGGCCACCCGCAGGTGCGGGGTCACCCGCGGCAGACACCTCGGATGGTTCATGGCAACAAGTGGTCACACCAGTAGCAACGGTAGCATCTCCTTGGAGGCCGGATCAGCAGGCATGGGTCCAGGCCCTCAACAGCTACTTGACACCAGCCGACGTTTCTGGACTGACCGATCAGCTATATCGTGCTGACCCGTGGGCAGTGCATACAGGTATCCAAGACGCACAGCAGAGGAACCTGCGCACTCCTGCGGGGCCACCAGGCGTCCTAGGACCACAGCCACAACGCCCTCCGCAGCAGGCTGGAGGTGCGAGGTTTGTCCCTATGGGCGGCTCAGATGGTGGCTCGCCGTTTCGGACTCCGCCGTCTGAAACGAGCGAGAACAGCTTGTGGCAAAGACTCCAGGCGATTCGCGGGAATCCGGCGCTCGCAGCAGCACTCCAGGCGACCACTCCCTTTGGCACTCCGAGGGGTAGTGAAGGAGGAGTGGCTGCGGGGACACCCGCCGAGCGAACGCCTGCGGAGCCACCCGCACATGCGGGGCCACCCGCTGACGGACAGCAAGGTTCAGACTACGAACGTCGGGCAGCCAACTTAAGAGCACAGGCTACCTTTCTGCAGCAACAAGCTGATAGAGTGCCCAGCCTGTTGCGGAACCGCAACATAGATGTTACGAATCATGGCGACTTTCGGCCTCTCTGGAGCTGGACTTCTGAAGATGCTCCAAATGCTGATCCCACGAATCCATATCGACAGGTGTTTATTCCAGGAATAGCATCACACCCAATATATGGATGGGACAATCATGGACCAGCAGAGGCACAGGCCATGGACGCGCCGATGTACCCGGAGTACTACGCGCAGATGAATAACACTCCTATGATTGCGGGGCCACCTGCGAACGAATACACTCGGAATCTAGCCAATGAGATGTTTCGTTTGCAGTTTACACGAGCGGTCGATGCGCAGTCTATGCCGCACTACGCCTACATGCCCACGCCGACGGACCCCGAGACCGTAGTTCAGCCAGCTGGTCTCGCGGTGCCAGCCGCTATGGGCGGCATGCCAGACTACATCCGCGACGTGCACAACACGCAGCAAGCGATACTGACATCTAGGCAGCAGGCTCGGGACAACACCAGGCTGCGCCAACAACGCGCGATCCAGAGAAGGATTGAGCGTGAGACCCAAGCGGGGACACCCGCAGACGCGGGGCCACCCGCTGAACGGCCAGATAGACGGCCGCCACCGACGCCATATCGGGAGGGCGAAACCACTTTCGAGCGCCAAGCTCGGACTCGCCCAGACGTGCCTGCTCCAGTCATTTCAGACTACAACTTCACACAGTGCCCAATCTGTATGGACAACTACGAGATGGGCACTACAGTGTGGAGACTGGCGTGTGGGCACTTCTTTCACGATATATGCTGGGATCGTGTTGCACAGCAGCACGTCCGCAATCAGCGGCCAGGTGCGCCGAATGAGGCCCCCTGCGCTGTATGTCGTGGGCCGGGCATAGTTATAGCACACTTCCCGTATGCTGGACAGCGCGACGCTGAATCAGAACAAGCGCGCCAGCAGGAAAGGTACGTGGCAGATGCCCGGGAAATGCGTCGGCTACGTGAAGCAGTGGAGGCACTGGAGGCTCGAGCCGCACAATCGGCGGAGCCATCCGCACGTGCCCCAGCTGCACAGGCATACCCCTGGCCAGCGCCAGAGCAAGGCATTCAGATGCCCATCCTGCCTACGCTTCGAGCGCAGGAGCCCCCAGCTGCGGGGCCACCCGCTGAAGCGGCTCCCGCCGCCCAAGCGGGGCCACCCGCAAATGGACCTCCAAATCCAGGTTTCCTGAGGGCAATGGAGGCCAACATCAGGCGGAGTGGCAGGAGCGGAGGCGGGACTCGAAGGCCAACTGGATCAACCAGGACCTCGCGAGTGGCAAGCCCGGTCAGCGCCAGGAGCCGTGCAAGCGCTGAGAGCGCAGAGGCAGCCCAGTTCCATACCACATTCATGATCGATACAGAGGGGCTGACCTACGCACGTGACGACACGGACACGCTGCCACCAGGAGGTGAATGGATGTCCACGCTATCTGCGAATTATTGGGTCCTTGAGCAGGAACCAATTACCGTGGAGGAGCGCCGCCAGTATGAGCAGATGTGGTGCACCGAGCTAACCATGAGTCAATGGGTGCTTGAACAGCGCCTGTTGAAAGGTACACTCGGTTCGCAGATCACGTACCACACCAATGACCATGGGACAATGGCTCTGGCAGCGCGAAATGGGACATTCTTTCCTGACGAAGACGGTATGCCCTGCATCTCGTTCATGCTAGACATTGGGTCCAATGTGAACATCATTGGATCCAATACGGCGCGAACCTTCCAGGAGATTATGGCCAGGTACAATCACCGACCTGCCATATGCACCCTGAGTAAGACCCTCTACATCAATGGTGTTGGTGAGCGGTCGCTGCGGGGATATGCCAATCAAGCCCCTTAGATCGCCTCCAACAATATGCCAATGAGGCAAGCCCCCGTATTGAGGAGTATGCCTCCAACATCGCAGAAGGCTCGGGTGCCAATCTCCCGGCCATCTGGGGCCTAGGAGCCATGGAAGCACGTGATACGATCATCGTGCTGAAGCCAGGCTACCAGAAGGTTATCTTCCCCAGCGGTGACTACACCCTGAAGCTGGGAAGAGGCGCCAAGGTCCTGAAGGCGAAGAAAACACCCTCGGGACATCTCGCGATTCCCTGCGGTTTGTATGACGGGGCTAAAAGCCAGACGGTCACGAACACATTCACAATCCGCAGCAGTCGAGATGGCTATACCGAGACGGAGAACGAAGAGGACCCCGTCAGTGCGGGGCCACCCGCCGAAGCAACAGCGGGGCCACCCGCGACGGGACAGTCCATGACCGTCACGACCGATACGTACATTGTCGAGCCGTACATCGACAAGCAGCTCCTGGAAGACACGACCCGTTTGATCGTGGACAGGACGCTGAACAGCTGGTGGGAGGGCCAACAGTGTCCCGAAGGGACCTGGCCACATATGAAGGATGCTCTGAAGTCTAAGATATTCTGGGCAGTCCAGGAAGCGGTGAATAAATGGACACCTGAGGACCAAGCGGGGCCACCCGCGTCACCGCCACCACCACCAAGCTACACGGGCGGAGGTTCGTCGGACTCTGCGGGGCCAACCCGCGTGGAGATCGTGAGCGTAGCCACACCAGCGACTCCTGCGGAGCCATCCGCTAACAGCATGCCTCCGAGTCAGACGGCAACGTGGTCACACGACCGCCGCTGACGGGGGCAGGCGGGCGCGCCGGCGGCGCTCGCTTGCGAAGAGAAGCCGAATACCGGCCTCCTCGCTACATACGTTGGCCGCGCTGAGGCCCGAGAGGAAAAATATCATTCAAAATGTCTCGTCATCGAAGATATTCGCACAGCTTGCGCTGAACTCCGAACCCGTGGATATATATGCGACCGGATTACCCATAATGAGGTAATGACTTCAACTGGAACACAGTATTTGGGAAATTTGTTGGCAGGAGACTACAATATGTTGTGGGTGGCCACACCCTCTGATTGGTACGTTCGTACTCCAGGAAAGAGGGCGGGACCACACTATCAACGTATCCAAAATCTCCTGATCAAAGCGCGTGCTCTGAGAATGCAGATTGTTATCCTGGGGCCACCCGGGTATTTCTGGAAACAGGGTCCGATCAAAGATGTTATCGAAGATTTGAAGCTAAGCATTATACGGATGAGACTCTGTCATTTCGGTATCAAGTTTGACCGCTCCAGTAAATATCCCAGTGGTTCTTATATACAAGTTGCTACATCTTGTCCTCATATACCGATAAACTTATGGAGATGTACTTGTGGCTCACACAAAGAGCATGATTTGGATTGGTATGGCCAAGATCAGCAACGTGCCGAGTTCCGGCATAAAACCTTGGCTATCATCACTGCACGCTTCCTTGATCAACTCAATAAAGCCAACGTGATTAGGAATGAGCGGAGTGCGGTACACCTCAGTGTGTGTACGCGCGTTGACAAAAAGATAAGACACTACGTCCAATGTCCACAAAAGGGCCCTCAATGGGACCATGTTGTTCGTAGAGTCACGACCGACCTGGACACGAATAAGATCGTTCAAGATATCAGAATCCAGGATCAGCCAACTGGGTACAATTATGTAGCTCCATTACCTGATGGGGTTACAAACATCAGTACTCGGTTATACTGGGAGCCTCCGGCTCCAGTTCTTCACGGCGATGGTGAGTCGCGAAGGCCACGCCCAAAGCGTGTGACGATCGTCGATGACGATCGATCTCCTCCCCCTTCGATTGAGCGTTGCCAAACGCGACCCACCAACAACTTTCCTGAAATTCCGCCATTTCCTGACTTAACAGCGGATTCCTCCGCAGCGGATCTCTCCGCGGAAACTGCGTTGCCCACTGATGCCAGGATAAAACAGAAAGAAAAGCAGAAAGCTGACAAAGAGGCCGGCATCAAACCGAAGAAAATCCCGAAGAAAGTGGAAGACGGTAACGACGACTGTGGAGAGGACCTCAAAGGGCTTGACTGCTCCACATATTTCAACGACGTTCCTCTTGACGACTCGGACTCGGACAGCGAATCAGAGGACATCTTCATGATGTTACCGGCGGGGCAACCCGCTGACTCACATGCTGATGTCTTCTCGATGGTCCAGTCATTATGCTACGGCAGAAACAATCAAGTGGACATGCTTGAATTATGTGGGGGCAAGGGTGGTATATCCATATTAGCCTTCAAGAGGGGGCTCTCGTCAGGCGGGAACCTTGACAAGATATCTATGGTTGACCTTGGAAACTCGGAAGTACAAAGAGCAGTCCTCCACTACCTCAAGACTTGCTTTGTTAAGATCACGATTCTGCAGCCAAGCTGCAGAACTACTGGACTTCCTTCCTATTTCAATGCACAGGTCAATCATGATACGTGGCTTAAACACCACAAAGAGGACCTGCCTCATATCACGTTCTGTGGAACAGTCGCTCTATTACAAGACGACCTAAGACGTTTCTTTCTCAGGGAACAACCAATGGGCACGTGGGTGGATGAGATCCAGCCATGGAAGGAACTGGCACAACGCAAGGTCACTTGCCAAACGATTATTGATCAGTGCACGACTGGTCTCAAAGATTCATTTGGACAATACATCCGCAAGCCAACACAGATGATGGCAAACAAAGAAGAGTTGTTGGCACCTTTCAGAGGCAAGCGTTGTCCAGGTAATCATGTGCACGCCAATGCTTGCAACAAAGAACTAGCAAGGGCGGCGCAGTATACCTACAGAATGCAGTCACTGATCGTTGATGCGGTGCAAATCGCCAAAGATCTGTTTGCTTACGGTCGCGATCCATTCGCGAATCGCGAACGCAGCTATGCGTTCGTAACAAACAGTGCTGGCTACGACTTGGACGACCCAACAATCCGGAGACACCCAAACGGAGAAATCTGGCGACCACCACCTGGCGGTCTTGGGTGCCATGGCTGTGTGGACAACAACTACAAGCAATCACCAAAGCACAGCAGGGATCCGAAGATGTGTCGGTGGTATGATGTTGAACCATACTACTGGGACTGTCCAAGCTGTAAGAAGGAATATCAGAAGAGTAATCCTCACCACACCAAGATATCTGGCCAATGCAGATTCGCCGAAAAATGGAAGCTGCCAGATAACTTTGGTCAGCCGCGCCCGGCGGGGCAAGCCGCTCCTGCGGCGCCAGCCGCGGAAGCGGCTCCAGCCGCAGAAGCGGCGCCAGCCGCAAAAGCGGCGCCGGCCGCGAGAGCGCGCATACGCGCGCCTAGGCCGCCACGGCCTGGTGAGGGCGATCCAACCGCAGGCGCCAGCAGCCATGACATCACCAGAGCCGAAGGGGCTAATGGTGGCAACACTGGCGCTGGCAGCTCTGACGATCACCGTAGACTGCCACAAGTTGCAGCAAGGCGCGGACGCATGGAGGGAGGAGATCCTCCACCACCGCCGCAGCCTCAAGCAGAGCCGAGGCCAAGGCCAAGGCTCCCTGATTGGACTCGCTTCGACGTTCAGCTCAGCCTCCAAAACCTGCGCAGCTTTGACCCAGCTGTAGTGCAGCGAGAACTCCGCAAACTCCACTTGAGATGGTTTCATGCCAAGGAGCCAAAAATGCGGATGATTCTAACCAAGGTTGGTCTGGGTGAAACCCGTTTGAGTCTGATCAAAGGCATTTGCGACTCGTGTAGAGAATGTCGAGCCTGGGACAAACCAGGCAACACGGTGATGCCTTCTGTGTCACTGCCAGGACGTTTCAACGAGGAAGTCGAATGTGATCTTTTCTTTTACAAACAGGAACATATTGTTTTTCACATCATCGACCGTTGTATTCGCTGGGCAGCTGGCACAGAGATTCCTGATAAGACCATGCATACTGTTCTCGATGCCTATCACACAACTTGGATGCAACACGGCCCTGCTAAAATCTTATACTCCGATGGGGAAGGAGCACTGAATAACGATACAGCAAAGGCCATCCTTAAGGCTAAGGGAACAGAGCTTCGTATCCGAGCGCGTGGCCAACACGCCACGACTATCGAAGCTAGGAACGGCATCCTGCGACACCTCATACACGTGATGGGAGAAGAATTGAATAGATTAAATATTCCTCTGAATTTCACTCGTCTTTTACATGAAGCCTTGTTTGCCAGCAACGCATTTACCTTCTACAATGAAGTGTCTCCGTACAATGCGCTGTATGGCAGACAACCAGCTATGCTTCCCGATTTCCCTGTCTTGGATCATGATCAGTCCGCTGAATCATCAGATCACTCAAGGGAGGAAACAATCAGGAGGGTTAGTCTGGAGGCAATCACGCAGGCCACTGCGGTTGCCAAGACGAACAGGGCTCTCCGTACGAAGACTACTGCTACGGGTGAATTTCACTACAAAGAGGGAGATCTCGTGGACTATCATCGCCCGACCACCACGAAAGACGACTGGGGTGGATGGAGTGGTCCATACCCGGTCATCCGCAACGAACCTGACCGAGGCCAGGTCATCGTGAAGGTCGGTAGTCGCGAGGTGCGAGTACAGTATCCTGACACACGACACACGCTGTACATCGAAGCACTTATGGTCCGCGAGATAGGATCGGACAATACGGCCCTTCGGACAGTATTGGCCTTTATTGCCGGTCTGCCAGCGGGGAAACCCGCCATGACTTTCGGATATCTACCAGCGAAACAGGGTCGGCTGCAGATGACTGCTGCGAGCCGACTTTCGCCTAAGGTGCACTTGGCTCTTCAGTACCTCATACGCAACTACTTTCGTATTGAAAACGTTGTTGCTGTACGACTTGCCAAGAGCCTGACGAAGTTGCCTGCTGCACCCTATGCAGACAGCTGTACACTAGTGCACTATGATAATGATGTGACCCCTGGTTTTCATTACTATGAAGCTGATGGCACTGCCTTGAACATCTACGACATCACAGGATCTACACACTCACGCATCATCCAGTGTCTTAAATCCAGGAAGCCGCCTGCTGGATTTGACCGAGACCTCACTAAGTTTGAGGAACTCGCTGATGGTCCACCACCAAGCGAGTCACCTCCAGCAGCTGCTCCTGAGCAGCCTCCTGCGGAGAACGATGGTCGGCTCCCGACCATCATAGAGGAAACAGAAGAAGATCTGGATGCCTTTGTCTTGAAGTCGTGGTATGCTGAACTGATGGATGACAGAACACTCCTTGAAGCTGACACAGAAGAAGTCATGCATACAGTTCCCACATACATGACAGACACACAGTGTGTGTTAGTCTCTACGACCTGTGAAGATGTGCAAGGCCACTTGCCGGAGCGGGGTCACCCGCCAGGATACGACATGGACACTTCTTACTACGTTCCTTTATGCTCCACGGATCCGGATAGCAAATATGATCTGGACTCCGATGAGCACGGGAAGTACATCGAGCTCTGCTTCACAGCAGACATGTCCAAAGTCGTCCTGTCCGAGCAGCAACACCGATTGTTGGATGACAGCAGCGTCACAACCATGCGAGTATACGTCAGTGCTGCCTCCAAACGTGCCGTGGTCGTCAAGGAAGACGATCTACTCACGAAGGCCGACATTCAAGCGAATCCGGTCAAAGTTTCCGAAGCCCTTTACACAGAATTGAAGACTTGGCTTGACAATAAATGCTTTCAGATGACTGACTTGAGCAAAGCGTCTAACATCATGACTTCACGCTACGTATACAAATGGAAGTTTGTCAAGAACGAAAAGGGCGAAATGGAAAGGGCGATCAGGTTGCGCTTGGTACTCCGTGGCTTCATGGACCTTGAAGCCTTTGATGTCGAAACCTTCTCTGGCACGGCAAGGAGGTCAAGCCAGAGACTGCTCGCAAGTTCTGCTGCATGCAACAAAGCTTGGATCATCGCTTCCCTGGACATCAACATGGCTTTCTTGAAGGGACTGACCTATAGCGAGCTCGCCGCGGCAACGGGCGAGAAAGAGCGTGTGGTGTGCTTCACACTACCTCCTGGGTCAGCAGCTGTCCTTCGCACACTGCCAGGCTTTGAGTCATATGACGAATCAAAGCATTGTCTTCGGTGTCTGAAGCCGGGGACGGGCACGAAGGATGCTCCCAGGGCATTCTCGCTGAAGCTCAGGTCCATCACTAGGAGCTTTGGGCTACAGCCTACTTCATACGACGAAGAGTTCGAGATGAGCTCAAACCTCTTGACAGCCAAGCACGTTGATGACATCAATATGACTGGGAAGGAAGATGCTATTGACAAGTATGTCAAGTGTGTTGAAGATACGTTTGGGAAGTGCAAACTGAACAAGCACACATGCACAAACTGTGCCGTTCGGCATAACAAGACCGATGATGGGAGCGTCACTCTTGATCAGGACGAATACATCAAACAGCTTCGTCCTATCACACATCCAGAACTCACAGGAGCTGATCCTGAGAGCAAAGCGACAAAGACGATTTCTGATATGTTCGTCAGTCTTCGTGGCGCTCTAGCCTATGCGTTGATCACGCAGGTATGGCTGATGGTCTATGTTGTCTCACTACAACGTATCCAGGAACCGACAAACATCCAGGTACGACGACTAAACGCGGTTACCAGGAAACTACAGGCAGGTCCGAAGAAGATCGTGTATCAAGCTATGACTCCAACAGGAGAAGTTGACCTGCATAGCGATTCTGGCTATCGCCGTCTCAATGGAGATGAAGACGACGAAGTCAAAGGCTATGGTATCCGCGGGGCTAACCTGCTGAGGCGTGGCCACACGCAAGCGGGGAAACCCGTCGTGCACCTGGTGGACGCATGCTGCAAGTCTCATCGACTGCAGGTGCGTTCGAGCTACTCTGCGGAAACACTGGCAGCAGCCCACAACTTGGAAGACTGCTACCCGACCATTGTAACGCTCCACGAGCTACACTCGGGACCATTGACCCCCACACAGTTAAAGAACATATTGGAAATGGGTGGTCTATGTATCAAAGTCACTCTGACTATTGATGCCGAGTCTGTCTTCAAGTCTTTGTCTAGCAAAGATCTGAAGAAGCCCACAGAATGTACTCTGCTTGGGCACATTAGCTGGATCCGCCAGATGATGGAGCGCGGAATCGTTGAAAGCGTTCAATGGTGTGACACGCGGGATATGACTGCCGATGGTCATACCAAAGGTAGTATTGACCGCGCGTTGCTCCTACAAGTAATGGCCGGCCAGCAATCCTTCAAGCACGAGCTGAAGAAACATACACCGTATAGGGCGGGCAGGTCGTCTCAGGACGGCCCTGCCTCCCGAGCTAGCGGGGAAACCCGCGTGCAGGTGCGCTCTAGTAGCGAGGAAACTCGCCGGTAGCGAGGCTACTCGCGCGCCCTTGCCTTGTAGGCAGCCGCTGCTGCTTAGCACTGTTTTTCCGCGTAATGTAGAAGTGCGGTGCCTGCTCGTCTCCTCCCCCTCCGACTTTAAACGGAGAAGGTTAAAGGCGAGGTATAAATCGAGCATGTACCGCTGCCGTGCCTGGCTCAAGCCGGGCCCGGCCAAATATATGACTGTGCCTCACCGAGGCGCACGACTGGTATCTGAGATCGGAAAATACTTTTTCCATTGAAGATGCCTCTTCTATCCTTTACTCCAGATCCCATGCTTCGTCTCGCTCTCTTGCTCATGCGATATGAGCCAAAGCCTGGGATATGGCAGCGCTTGAAGCGTAACACATACCTAAGCTTACCAGCATGTTTTCGACTCCCAGAACACAATTCCTGTACCATATTTTGATTGCCCGGGGCCAACTGTGGGCCACTTCGTGATCTTCGTGTTCCCAGAACATCAGTCCTGTGCCATATTTTGAATGCCCGAGCTGAGGCACGCTCAGGCCGAGGCAGGCTGAGGCCGAGGCAGGCTGAGGCTGAGGCTGAGGCTGAGGCACGCCGAGGCAGGCTGAGGCTGAGGCTGAGGCAGGCTGAGGCTGAGGCAGGCTGAGGCTGAGACTGACGCAGGCTGAGGCCGAGGCAGGCTGAGGCTGAGGCTGAGGCAGGCTGAGGCTGAGGCAGGCTGAGACTGAGGCTGAGGCAGGCTGAGGCTGAGGCTGAGGCTGATGCAGGCTGAGGCTGACGCTGAGGCTGAGGCAGGCTGAGGCTGAGGCTGAGGCCGAGGCAGGCTGAGGCTGAGGCAGGCTGAGGCTGAGGCTGATGCAGGCTGAGGCTAAGGCTGAGGCCGAGGCAAACTAAGACTGAGGCCGAGGCAAGCCGAGGCAGGCTGAGGCTGAGGCTGAGGCTGATGCTGAGGCTGAGGCCGAGGCAGGCTGAGGTTGATGCTGATGCAGGCTGAGGCTGAGGCAAGCTGAGGCTGAGGCTGAGGCAGGCTGAGGCTGAGGCTGAGGCCGAGGCAGGCTGAGGCTGAGGCCGAGGAAAGCCGAGGGAGGCTGAGGCTGAGACTGATGCTGAGGCAGGCTGAGGCTGAGACAGGCTGAGGCTGAGGCAGGCTGAGGCTGAGGCAGGCTGAGGCTGAGGACGAGGCAGGCTCAGGTAGGAATCCTTAGGAATCCTTAGGAATCCCTAGGAATCAGGATTCCTAAGGATTCCTAAGGTTTCCTAAGGATTCCGATGGATTCCTAAGGATGCCTAAGGATGCCTTAGGAATCCCTAGGAATCCTTAGGATTCCATTGGATCCTAAGGCCGTTGCCACTGCGACTGTCATTGCGAATGAGACTGCGATTGCGAGAACAGCAGAATTCTACAACTGGGTTCTCACCTGAATCTTAAGGGGAATGATTTCAGATATGCTTATACACATCGCTGGTAGGTTGCTTTGCCGGGATAATTTTTATAAGCCCGCTTTCGAGCTCTCCAGGGCGAGGGGCCGACCGGGAGTGAGCTGGAGCTCCGACCTTGCCACCAAAATTGACTCGGAACCACCACCACCCCCTATCCCGGCAGAGCCACCCTGGCACCCGGCCCCCAGCAGAGCTGAAGCGCAAGAACTGAGGCTCAGGCTACATCTGAGGGTCTTTGAAAGTCACACGCCGGATCGGAGGATTTTGAGCCAGGGTCGGTACCGCTCTTGAGTTTGGTTCAACTCCCCATGTCGTGGCGATTGGCAGGGCCCCCAGGACACGGGTAACGCAGGTTATGGGATCGAGCACCACAGCACGAGCACCACGCAAGGCGACCCCCCATCAACCAGACCCGATGCGTCCGGTGACTGGTCCTGGCAACCTTGGGCGGCCCGCCCGACGCTGGTACCCCTCCTCCCATCCTCCTCCTTCCTACTCCGCCTCTTTCTTCTCCTCCTCCTCCTCCTCCTTCTCCTCCTCCTCCTCCTCCTCTCCCTCCTCTTTCTCCCTCCTCGCTCCTCCTCCCGCTCTTCTCTCCCGCTCTTCCCTCCCGCCCACCTCCGGCGGCGCGCGCTGGCCGTCCCCAGGACCTGGTGGTGAGCAACTTCCCGGAGCCGCCCCAGTGGCACGGCGTCCCCGGGGCACCCGCGCAGGCGCCCCGCGGCCGCCGCCGACCCAGGCAGTGCCCAGGGGCGCTCCAGGTTGGAGTCGGGCATGTCCCTCTACAGGAGGAATGTGCAAAAGTAGTACAAGAATAATCCGGGGACGAGTTGTCGACTATGCTTGACAATGTTTGAGCATCTTTAGATTTGTTCCCAACCAACCTGTGTTGTTGGGTCCTCGTTTTGAAGAGACGGTCCCCGCGTCTCCTCCTCCTCCTCCTCCTCCCTCCTCCTCCCTCCTCCCCTCCTCTCATCATCACCATCATCATCATCATCGGCGTCGTCATCATCATCCTCATCCTCATCATCATCATCATCATCATCATCATCATCATCATCATCAACATCAACATCAACATCAACATCAACATCAGCATCATCACCCCCCAGTACAGCGTGTTGTGGCCCCACGGGGAGCGCCACCGAAGGTCCCCGTGGCGCAGTCAGCATGCGTCTCCCTCACCCAGTACAGCGTTTCATGGCCCCACAGGGGCTCCACCGAAGGTCCTCGTGGCGCAGTCTGCATGCGTCTCCCTCACCCAGTACAACGTTTCGTGGCCCCATATGGAGCCCCACCGAAGGTCCCCGTGGCGCAGTCCACGTGCGTCTCCCCCACCCAGTACACCGTTTCGTGGCCCCACAGGGAGCGCCACCGAAGGTCCCCGTGGCGCAGTCCGCATGCGTCTCCCCCACCCAGTACAGCGTTTCGTGGCCCATATGGAGCCCCACCGAAGGTCCCCGTGGCGCAGTCCACATGCGTCTCCCTCACCCAGTACAGCGTTTCGTGGCCCCACAGGGAGCGCCACCGAAGGTCCCCGTGACGCAGTCCGCATGCGTCTCCCCCACCCAGTACAGCGCTTCGGGGCCCCATGGGGGCTCCACGGAAGGTCCCCGTGGCGCAGTCCGCATGCGCCCCCCTCACCCAGTACAGCGTTCCGTGGCCCCACAGGGGCTCCACCGAAGGTCCCCGTGGCGCAGTCTGCATGCGTCTCCCCCGCCCAGTACAGCGCTTCGGGGCCCCATGGGGGCTCCACCGAATGTCCCCGTGGCGCAGTCAGCATGCGTCTCCCTCACCAAGTACAGCGTTTCGTGGCCCCACAGGGAGCCCCACCGAAGGTCCCCGTGGCGCAGTCCACATGCGTCTCCCTCACGTACAGCGTTTCGTTGCCCCATAGGGGCTCCACCGAAGGTCCCCGTGGCGCAGTCCGCATGCGTTCCCCCCACCCAGTACAGCGTGTGGTGGCCCCATAGGGAGCCCCACCGAAGGTCCCCGTGGCGCAGTCCGCTTGCGTCTCCCCCACCCAGTACACCTCCGTCGGAGGCCGTCGGAGTTCCACGCCTCGCTCGCCCGTCGTCGCTCTGCCCAGCGGCAAGAGCCTTGCCCGCTATCAGCCAACCAGCTAGCTTTCTTTGCTCCGCGCAGCGGACGACCCGCGCGCGTCGCCGGGACCCCTCCGGGGCGACCTGCGCACGTCGCGGGGACTCCGCGCTGCGCTGCGCCCGCAGCCTTGGACTTGTGAGTGCGCGGGCAAAGAGGGAGTAAAAGAAGGGGGGAAGCGGGCGCGATCCTCGCGGGGGGGCGCGCCGAAATTGGCTTCGCGGCGCGCGGGCGATGCCGTCGGGGAGTCCCGGGGAGGCCCCTTGCGGCGGCCACGCCCAGCGTCACGAGTACTCAGAGGCAGTCGTTCTCAAAATATTGACATTTATAAGAATTTTCACCATGCTTTGTCATACTCGCATTCATGCACGTAGACTCGCTCGCACGCAGACTCATTCACAGTCAGACGCGCTCGCGCTCAGATTCGCCCGCGCTCAGTTTCCCTAACTCAGATCAATCGTTTCCGTTCGCGTTGTGTACTACGCCACTCATTTCGGCACACCCCTAGCACGGCTCGTTGCCTCATGATCACCACCGAAAAAGTGAATCACAATTGCGGTGCTCACACTTGCATATGGTTGGGTCCTTCGTCCGGCGAAATTTAACTTTTCGTCCAACCTCCGCCCGTAGGATGGCACGCCCGACCTAACTCCAGGGTGTTAGCACGCTGCGTGTTGACTCAAATTGTTGGGCAACGTGAAAGCGAGCGTCTCGCGCCAGACCTGCGTGTTCAGACTGTGCGCGGAGCTCCGTTTTCACGCGTTGTTGGTTGCGTGTTTCGCTTCGGGGCAACTCAGGAGCGGACATCTCTTCCTCCCTCAGCGGAGGGCGGCGGAAGGCTGTCGGACGGCGGCAGGAGTAAAACGAGGCCGCCTCCGCCGGCGGAGAGCCGGTGGAAGTCGGCAGAAATGAAGGATTCCTCCTGAAGCGATGCCAATGTTTTGGGCCAAGGGTTTCTGGGACCCGCCACGTTACGTTCCTGACAGCACAGTTTTTTCAATCCAGGTGCGTTTCTCTCGATGTCGGCCCCCGAGACCCGTCTTTGGGCGATGTGGCCATCAACAACGGTTTTGCGGCAGTAGGCTCGGCATGTGCATTAGAAGTACGAGGTCTCCCTGCTCGTCGAGGGGGAGAACTAGGAGGCGATAGAGGACGACGAGGATTCTGGTGGTGATGGTGGTCGTAGGATTGTTTTGACATGCGCGGCAATGGGTCCCACAAAGATGAGGCAGCAGGTTGTCAGGTCGGTTGTGACCCCGGCGTTTTGGAATGGAGGGTGCTGGGGATGATGATGCCGATGGTGATGACGACGATGGTGTTGACGATTTCGTTGGTGGATGACGTTGTTCGTGGTGATGGTGGCGGTGATAATGGTGAGGATGATGACGACGATGTCGGTGATGGTGGTGTTACTGATGGTGATGGCACTGATGATTTTCTAGGATGAAAAAACTGATTTTGATGATGCCAATGCAGATGATGATGACCATATGATGATGGCGTTGATGCTGATAATGATACTGATTAGGCTGATGATGGCGATGACGATGATGGTGATGATGGTCATGATGATGTCGATGACGATGACGATGATGATAATGATGGTGATGATGGTGATGTTCATGCTGATGGTGGTGACGATGATGGCGATGACAACGACGATGATAGTTATGATGGCGATGATGAGGGTGATGATGCTGATGCTGCTGATGATAATGATGATAGTGCTGCTGCTGATGATCATGATGATCATGATCATGATGACGACGACGACGGTGATGATGTCGATGAAGATGGTGCTGATGATGATGATGATGATGATGATGATGGCTGTAATGATGATGCTGATGACGATGATGATGGCGATGATGATCATGCCGGTGACGATGACGATGATATGACAATGATGCTGCTGAGGATGCTGTCTGCAAATGATGATGACGATGACGAGGATTATGCGGATGCTGATTATCAAGATGACGATGATGACGATGACTGTAACGAGGCGATGATGATGACGACGATGATGACGATGAGGATAATGGGGATGACGGGGATGGTGATGACGATGACGATGACGATGCGACGATGATGATGCTGCTGATGCTGATGACGACAATGATTCTGATGATTCTGATGATGGCAACGATGATGTTGATTATGATGCGGATGATGATGTAGATCGCGACGATGATGATGTTGATGAGGATGCTGCTGCACACGATGACGACGGCGACGATGATGATGTTGCTGATGATGATGATGGTGATCATGATGATGATGATGCTGATGCTGCTGGTGGTGACGATGATGCTGATGATGAGGATGTTGATGCTGATGGTGATGATGTTGATGGTGCTGCTGCTGCTTATGATGATGATGATGATGATGATGATGATGATGATGATGATGCTGATGATGGTGATTGCCACGCCGATGATGATTGTGTTGCTGTTGTTGATGACGATTCTGCTGCCGATAATGATGATTTTGCTGATGGTAATGATGGTGGTGATGCTGATACTGATGCTGATGCTGCTGATGATGATGATGAGTATGAGTATGAGTATGAATATGATGATGAGGATGATACTGATGATGGAGGATAGGAAGATGAAGAGGAACAGGGGAGGAGGGGGAGGAGGAGGGGGAGGAGGAGGAGGGGGAGGAGGAGGAGGAGGAGGAGGAGGAGGCGGGAGGGAAAAGTAGGAGGAGAAGGAGTAATAATATTAGATAATGGATGTTAAAGCGGATAGAACGATCGACACACCGCACGCGACTAGCCGACCGCGGCCCTTCAGCGACCGTCCCCAAACATGTCATGCGCAGCGTCTGGTCAGGCATGGTTTCCACGCGCTGTTGCCCGCGCTATTTCCGACCACCTGGGGCTCCAGAGTTGTGCCAGAGCCACCAGGCGCTGTCTGCCCTGCTCGCACGCCCTGTTACAATTGCTGTAACTACCGACAGCGGGCTCTAGCTGTGCCTTCCCCGTCGTGCTGCGTAGCGGCAGAGGCTTCTGCCTCTGTTCGCCCATCTCGCATGCATTGCTTCAAGCGCTGTTTTTGACGCCACGGGCTCCAGCTTCCCCTCCAGCTTCTCGCAGGAAGCCAGGGACGACTGCCGCTGTTTTCCCTGCTCGCACGCCTTGATCTCAGCACTGTAGCTGATGGCATTGGGTTCTAGCTTTGCCCACTGCCGCCGTTCTCTTTGAAGTACTCCCATCGTTGTAGCTGAAAGGTCGCCCACTGCGGTGCTTTCTCGCGTGGGCTACTCCCAGCGTTGTAGTATGCTGCGCACTGCCTCCCTGGAGCTCGAGTTTCTCTGCCCACGGCTCCTTCGCGCACGAACCACTGCCAGCGTTACAGCTGATTTTGTTCACTGCCGTCCTTCTCGTATGAGCTACTCCCAGCCTTGTAGCTGATACGTATGTCGCTCACTGCCTGCCTTCGCGCATGAGCTACTCCCAGCGTTGTAGCTGACATATGTCGCTCACCGCCTGTCTGGCGCTCGAGCTTCCCCGCCCACAGTTCCTTCTCACACGAAATAGGCTACCCTGCGTTGTAGCTGGTTCAAGAGAGGCCTCCGCCGTCCCGCCGACCCCAGAGGACGACGGCGGCGGTGACGATGAGGACGACCACCAAGTACTTGACAATGACGACGTCCACGGGTGAGGCCTTGCGGGGCCTCAGGCTGGGAGCGTCTGGATGTTGTCCGTGCCCGCAGGCGGGCTGGTTGGAGGCGTCGATCGTGGGCGAGCCGAAGATGGGCGGTCTGGCGTCCTTTCCTGAGCCGTCCGGTTTGCGGAGGGCACGGCCTGAGGAGGAAACGGAAAGCGAGAGGAGAGGACAAGGAGGAATGCAATTCTTGCGAAAGGTGAATTGGACAACGTTGCAGCGCGTATGCGGTGCCGCCTAGATGACGATGGTGGTGGTGGTGGTGGTGGTGGTGATGATGATGCTGATGATGATGGTGATGATGATGATGATGATGATGATGATGATGATGATGATGATGATGATGATGATGATGATGATGATGATGATGACGAGGAAGAGGAGGAGGAGGAGAGGGAGGAGGAGGAGAAGGAGGAGGAGGACGACGACGACGTACTGGACGATAAAGAAGTGCACCGGTAGGGCCTTCTGGGCCTCCTGGGGACCTTGTGCAGCACTTTGGGGGCCTTTGGCATATGCTTTGGGGGACCATTCGGGGGCCTCTCTTTGGCCGCTTGGGGGCCGCTTCGGGCCTTCTTGGCGCCTGCTGGCGGTCTCGGGGGCCTTGTTTGGGCGGAGGGCTCGATATGTCAGTTCGACTTGCCTCTCTTGGGCCCCTCTGGGGGCCCTGTTGGGGCCCTCTTGAGCCATCTTTGGGTGACTCTTGGGCCGTCCTGCGATCCTCTTGGGCCGTCTTGGGGCCCTCTTGGGGGCTTCTTGGGCCGTCTTGGAGCGATCTTGGGGGCCCTGTGACCAGTCTTGGACGCTATCGAGACCGAAGAGGCGAACATGCTAAAAGTATACGTTTTCCCCGGGGATTGGGACGATCCTTGCAGCTTGGGGCTGTGCTTTCTTGGGGGTCGAGCCCTCGTAGTGCGTCTTGGAGGACACTTGGGCAGTCTTGAGGCCATCTTTGTTCTTTTTGAGCTCTCTTCGGCGTGTTGGAGCCCAGACCTGAGCCAGCTGAGATGGCATCTTGGGCATTTTGGGGGCCACTGAGTAAAGGTGAGCCACAGGGGGTGCGTTGACGAGCCCGGCCCCCTACCCCCCATTGCCATTACACGCGATTTTGGACCTTCGGGGAGAAGGAAAAGGGGGGGGGCAGCCAGTCTCACACGCCTTCTGACCCTCGGCAAGCTGGGGTCGGCGGATTTGTGTTCATTGCCGCTCTTCTCGTGTGAGCTGCTCCCAGCGTTGTGCCTGATATATCGCCCACTTCCTGTCTTCTCGAATGAGCTACAACCAGCGTTGTAGCTTATGTCGGCCACTGTCTTCTGGAGGTCGAGCTTCTCCTCTCACAGGCCCTTTCTCGCATGAGCTACGTATTCCTTGTGTTATAGCTGATTTCGTGCGCTGCCGCCCTTCTCGTATGAGTAT
Source organism: Prorocentrum cordatum (assembly GCA_963575745.1). Classification (NCBI taxonomy): domain Eukaryota; class Dinophyceae; order Prorocentrales; family Prorocentraceae; genus Prorocentrum; species Prorocentrum cordatum. The sequence continues at coordinate 74,768 of CAUYUJ010015362.1, forward strand.
GAGCTATTCCCAGCGTTGTAGCTGATAGGTTGCTCATTGCCCACTGCCTGTCTTCGCGCATGAGCTACTTCCAGCGTTGTCGCCGACATGCCGTCCACATCTTGCCTGGAGCTCGAGCTTCTCAGCTCACAGTTCCTTCTCGCTTCTCCCAGCGTTGTAGCTGCATCTTCGGTCACGCCGTTGTCGCAATCCGTGACCCGAGTGTGGTCGATGACCTTGGGCCCAACTTCACTCCGCGGCTGGCCACCGCTGTCATCTATACGTTGCCATTGCCTGCCTTTCTCGCAAGCCGTGACCCGCGTGCCGTAGCCGATGACGTTGGGCTCTACTTCACCTCTCCGCCTCGCTGCTGGCCGCGTGTTTCCAACCTTCGAGCCGCTCACAACGTAGGTGAAACGGAGTCGGGCCCCTGTGGGCGTAGGGAGCTCGCAGTGGAGGGTGCATTGCACGTCGCTTTATTGATGACGGGAAGGGGCGCGGGCGACGGGGGAAACGAGAGAGCGGAGGCGGACACGCTGTGGAACCACGCCACCCGAGGACTCGCCAGTGCAGGGCTGGGCCGGCGGCAGCTGACCGAACATGCACCCAGCGCCTCGCGGCCATGCGGCACCTTTGCGGCGACTTGGACACGGCGGCCTACACTTTTGGTGCTGGAGGACGCGGCCAAGCTGAAAAGGGCGGGCACTCGGGGCTTACAACGGCATGCTGTGGCTTGCGCGCGGCCTTGCTCCTGAGGCGCTCGATTGAGCCACAGAAGCAGGAGCACCCCTCGTCCGCGATTGACGAGCGCGGGCGCCAGGACTTCCAGGCCGGCTTGGATGCCGCAGACCGCGCTGACGTCCTGCCAGAGATGCTGCCAGGCGCCCCGGACTTCCTCGAAGCGCAGTCCAACGAGCAGCTGGAGCTCTTCTCCGAACCCGATGAGCACATGCGAGGTGAAGCGCCGGCTGCTGCTGTGTACGGGACTGATCATTTCCGCCCTTGCAGCGAAGACGTCTGCGACCGCCAGGGCCGGCAACGCGGGTCTTTGCGCTGGGGCCGGGGACCGGGTCCACTTGCACAACGGGGCGAGGAATGTTGTTTGCGCTTTCGCTACCAGCGCGGGCTTCAACCCGACACTCGAACAGCCGGGCCTCCTGCCACCCCGCCCAGATGGCACTCAGATAAACGGGCGCCGGCAGCCTGACGTGTAAGTCCCTCCTGGTTCCAGGGGGCGCCTGCTGCCTTTGGCTTCGCGGATGATTCGCCGCAGAGGCAGGCCGCCCGTGCGTTGTCTTCCCAGGGAATTGGACACGCGCCGCAAGAGTACGAGATGGTCGACGGGAGCCTCCTCTGAACGCCCGTGCCAGCAGCAGGGCATCGTGTAATTATATCCCCCTTGTGGCGGAGCCGTCCGGCGGCTGGGGCCCCAGCGGCGCCGACACGCTGCGCGGGCATGCTTGGGCCAGCGACAGGAGAGGGGGAGAGGAGCTCGGAGCGAGCGCGGCCCAGCTGTTCATCAGCGCCTGTCCGTGACGATCCGCCGTGCTACCGCGCGGGCAGTCTTGACGAGACGCCGGCAGGCGGGGGTCGCTCTGACTGCCGCGCAGGCCCTGCTCGCCGAGGTCAGGGAGGATGACGGTTAGCGCGTCCTGCCCACGCTCCCCTTTTCCTTCTTCTTCCCTTCCCTCCTCTTTTCTCCTTTCCCCACTCCTTGCCTCCAGCCAGTGCGAGTGCGCCCAAAGGATGGGTTGGGTAGCGCGGGCCCCACTGACGCGTGCTGGTCTCTTCCGCCTTCGGTTCCCTCCTGCTCCCTCATTCCCTCGCTTCTCCTGCTACTCCTCCTGCAGCTGCTCCTCCTCCTCTTCCTCCTCCTCCTTTGCTTTAGTGGGTTGCTTCTCGAGCTCGGGGCGCTAAGGCCGCCGCAGACGGGCGCCCCCGCCTCTCAGTCGCCCCCGCCTCTCAGTCGTCGCTGCCTCTCGTCGTCGTCGTCCCCGTCTTCGCCTACTCCCTACCCCGAGTTTTGTTGTACAGATGTGCTTTGATCGCGGGCCTGCCGAGAAATTTTGCCATTCCCAGTAATGCCAACAAACATCACTATGATGGAGGCACCCTTTTGTTTTTTTGGTGGTTGTATATGAGTGTAGTTATATGATCACCCCAGTAGCAGGGTCCGCGGGGCAACGGAAGTGGTCGTTGTCCGCGCGACGGTCGCTGCGTGGGCGATGTGGAGCAGAGTGGAGGAGAAGAGGGGGGCGTATTCCGGCGTTCGTGCCACTGCGGAGCTTGGTTTCAGCGATGCAGCTGGTTACGTCTGGTTTCACAGTTCTGTAAAGATTTCTGGCATCAGCTCCACTCTTGAATTGGCTGCTGAAAATTCGCCCCCCCGCTCAAGAGGAATGGCTGAGGATGAAAGGGAGGACGAGGAAAAGTGGAATGAGGAGGAGAGGAATGAGGAGGAGGAGGCGGAGGACGAGGAGGAAGAGGAAGAAACAAAAAATGAGGAGGAGGAGGAGGAGGAGGATCAGGAGGCCTTTGCGCGACGGAGGGACGTTTGGAGTAGAAACCCGTTCGATACGGGGGGCGAGTCCGGTCACGTTTTCGCTTCGGGCTCAGACAAAAATGCGCTCAGGGACAACGACTGAATCAGAGGCAATTGGGCGCTGGGCAAAACGATTGGCAAATGTCCATCGTATGTTCGAGCAGACGTTTCGGGGGTAATTCGCGTGTGTTGGTCAGGCCTGGGGCCCCGCACCCGCATCCTTCGGGGCCCAGAACATGCCCGGTATACCCACTTAGTGACACATCGCGGCCCAAGCAGGTGTATATCAGAGTGGGTAAGCCGAGCGGCCATTCACTGTCCGTGGGCGATTAGCCGAAGTGGGGTTCAGCGGTGCGGTTTGCTGTTGCATCGTTGTTGTTGCTTCGTTCATGTTAAATGCTCGTTTCAACGCAATTACAGTTAATCCCCTTGGGCGGTGCTCCTTGCACTTGCACTTGCAATGTGCCTCCCGCGGCTCGCACCTAGCTGTTGTGCAAGGGAGAACCCTGCGCTTCGGATTGTGTTATTGGCCCCGGGTTTGCAACAACTACGGTTCCCGCTTGATGCTCCCTCGCAATGTATTGAAGGTCGCGCTCTCTTGCGGGGCGCGTGCACATTTACCGAGGAATCGTTCTCTCGCGTGGGGATACCTTGCGTTTAAATGAGACGCCGCGCCCTCGACACTCAGGAATCATGCTCTCGGTTTTATTGTCCTTGAGGATTACTTGCGAATCGCGCTGTCACCCGATACCCCCTCGCGATCCATACAGGACCCGCCCCACCCGCCCGATTGCGTCCGCTCGCACAACCCGCCCGCTCGTTTCTGCCGCTTGTTCTCCTGCCCCTACATTCAACCCGCACAGTAAGGATGAGTACGTTTCCCAGATTATCCTTGCATCCTTGCCCCTTCGGCGCATCTTTAACGACTTTCGCTGGCCAGCTTCGTTTGAGAAAACGTACACATGGCCATCCAAGGCCCTTGCATATTTACCGCGCATCCTTATCATACGGGTTGACTGTAATCCCTGTCCTGCTGATCTCTCTCGTGTTCCATCCTTCTCCCTCTCCCCTGTCCGTGCTCTCCTCCTTCCCGCCCTTTTTTTTTCATTGTCTGCGCCGACTACGCCTGGCGGGCAAGGAAGATATACCCTTAAGGGAGGTACGATCGAAGGCAAAGAGGGCGGGTATCGAATATTTGGGATATGTTGAATGGCGCGCTTGTGGTTGATCCCCCCTTAGGCCCTCTGCACGGTGCCCGTGGTGTTTTTCAATTTCAAATGCTCCTCCCAGGGTTTGCACCCTGTCGTTTTAAGAAGGGAAAGTCGTGCACTTCAGATTGTGTTGCTAGTTCCCAGTGTACTCCAAGAGTAAGAACAACGGCTCCCGCCTGAGACTCCCGCACTATTTATTCAAACTCGCGCTCTCCTGCGGGACGTCTTCACATTTTACCCAGGAATCGCGCTGTCGCGTGGGACGTCCTGGCAATTGTGTGCAATACCTCGCCTTCGACACTCAGGAATCACGCTCTCGCCTTGGCGTTCCTAACGATTTACTTCGGAACCGCGCCTCGCGATTCATGCAGGATTGACGCTTCTTCGATTCGCCTGCTCGATCGGGCCGCCTGTGCCCGCCTTACCGACCCGCCCGTTCGGGTCTACACGCCCGATCCGCCCGTCTGAGTCAGCCATTTGGTTTCTGCTTTTAACCTCCTGCTAATCTCTCTGGTTCTCCTCCTTCTCACTCTCCCTTGTCCTTTCCTTCCATCCTCTCTCCCTCCCTTACGTTGTGTTAGGGACTGCTCTACATATACGCGGCAGCTAAGAAATATTGTAGTGGCCTCCGGCCAGTGCCACCGATCCAGGGCGTTTGTGATGCTATTGTTGGGATGGACGGTGACGACGACAACGGACGACCAACGGTCGACGAGTGGGATCATTACGACGACGACCGACGAACGGGCTAACAACGACGGTGGATGACGATGATGACGACGACGACGACGACCACGTCGACGACGACGACGACGACGACCACGATGGCGACGACGACGACGACGGCGAACGGCTGCCGACGGCCGACGACGACGACGACGACGACTGACGGCGAACGGGGGCCTCTTCTGGGCCTCTCAGGTCCTGCTAGGGGCCTCTTGGGACCTCTTGGGGCCCTCTTCAGGGCCTCTTGGGGGCCTCTTGGGGCCTCTTGGGGGCTTCTGGAGGCCGTGGGCTCGAAATTTTCGTTCGGGTTCCCCGTCTGGCTCCCCTCTTGGAACCGTTTTGAGAGCCTCTGGGGCCGTCTTGGGGGTTTCTTGGGCAGTCGTGGGGCTCTCCTGGGCCGTTTTGGGGCAAATTTGTTTGGGAGCCTCTTGGCCGTCTTTGGGCGATTTTGGGGGCCTCTGGGGCCGTCTTGGAGCGTCGGGAAGCCGAAAAGACGGGAAGGCCAGAATCCATACAAAACCGTAGTAAAATTGATGATTTTGGCTTCGACGGGTCCTCGTCTGAGGGCTCTTGGAGGCTTCGTGGAGCGTCTCGGCGGCCTCTTGGGCCGTCTGGAGGTCATCTTCGGCGTCTTGGAGCGCTCTTTGGGCGTCTCGGGGGTTTCTGGGGCCGTCTTGGGGGGTCTTGGGGCCCTCTTGGCCCGTCTTGGGGCCCTCGTGGCCCCGGAGGAACCCCCCCCGGAAAGCGGACCACAACTCGTCCCCGCCCCCTACCCCCCTTTTCCCGGCAGAGCCACCACGGCCCCCCCCCCAGCAGAGCTGAAGTCAGGCTCTAGGGTGTAAGCTGTAGCTGAGACTTGTTCAAACTTTCACGTTGGATCGGCAGATATACTCTAAAGTGATCTCCGCGGCCGGTTGTGCTCAGGCGGCCGGCACCCCAGATCTGACTACACTACACCTCAGCGCGATGCGTACCGACCTCCTACTACTAGGACTATCGTTGCTACGGTACAACAGAGCTGGAGCTGGGCTTCGCCTAAGGCGAAGCTGCTGGTTGGGCCTCCCAGCCCCTTTCAAACTTGGTAGCGGAACTGGCCTATTGCGGTCAGCTATTGCCTTCATTCCCCACGATCCACGGCACCATCTGGTGGATTATTGACATGGTGGAACATCAGGGTGCAGTGGGTCTGCGCGGAGGAATGTACATAACTACGCACAACCGCAAGAACACGTGCAGCGATACTTCTGCCCAAGCAGAGGCCTTTTACTCGAGTCCTACATCCCTGCGCTACTACACTCCTGACGTCCACCCACCTACTCCAATTGGAAGCTTCTTCGAATATGCAATGCATGGAAACATGCGATACGACATCGTGCCGCCTCCACCCTCACGCAGGCTTACGACAATACACCACAAACCCCCAACCAACCACATCCGACTACGACCTACGAGGCCACTGGATTGGTGTAGCTGTTTTGGGGCTCGTATGGGTTGCTATCGGGTGTGCGGTGAGACACATGCGTGGCGGAGACGGCACAAGAACAACCGGCCCCCGCTGGGGCCCGGTTGGCCAAGGACCTTTCCGCGAATTCGCTCGCGAGGTGCATGCCTGGTCAACGTGGCCACAGGCACCATGACGCCCTCCCAACAAGCTGCAGCGCTGCAGCGAGGCTTGGGAGGGCTCGCGCGGACCATAGCCATACGAGTTTCCCCAGTTGTTGTCACTTTCGGCGTTAACATAGGTGGCCGCGATACCGATGGCGTCACCTGCATCATGTTCCTCCTAAGCACGAACTTCGAGAACTTAGAAGAGGAACGCCAATTCAACTCTGGTACAGCTCCCATCGGCTTCTGAGCCCATGCGGGAGAACGGATCGACCAGACTTTGGCTCGCTTTGAGATAGCCCGCTATGAAGCTGAAACAGGCTGTAACATCCCCAACTTCCCAATTCTCACAGTTATTCTATTCAGAGCCTCAGGAGTGGGGAGCTCGCGTGCACAACAGCTCCTACAGCCACAAAACCACCGCATGCCGAGGGGCCAGCAACAACCTGACTCTCTGCTTGAACGCATGAGATCATATGCCCACATCGCTGAAAGAACCCCTGGCAATATTGGCATTGGTGGTATCTTCAGTCACGGTCACCGTGCCGAGTTCACGCTGAAGCCAACGCAGGGCAACCCGCTACCAACGTCTGGAACGACGATCCGCAACCAACGGAGACCACCACACTATTACTCAACATGGTGGTTCGGCCTCGGGGTTGCAAGGCTCCTGGGCCAGGTTTCGGGGGCCGCCGGATGCGGCGGCCCCATCGCAAGCCGCTGCCCTGGTAGGCTCAGCGGGGCAGCCCGCCGAGTCCGACTCCGTCGACTCTGGAACCGACACCGACACGTCCTCAGACGACGAGGCGACTGCCCTAGACTACTCCCACATGCTCCCGTACCCCATGGAAGAACCACAGGCGCAACGGCGATTCTTAGGATATCAGAAACACAAACGCCGATGGAGGAGATTAATGAAGAAGCCAGTCCGCAAGGTACGATGTACTATCCGACGGGCACTCAGGGGAAACGATAGGGGTCGAGGCAAGGGTAAAGGCAGACGGCGGCGACTGCATGGCAGAGGTATGTTAGTATTTTCGCATCCTTTAATGGTCCGCAATATGAGGAGCTGTTCCTAGGCGCAGGCAGGAACCGCAGGCGCACTTCAGGAAAAAAGGCAAGGGGCGCCGGGGCAACCCGAAGGATGCTGACGGTAAAACAATTGAATGTGATATCTGCCATTGTCAACAACAGTTTCGCAGTGAATGCCCTCGGGGCGATGGGAGAGGCAGAGGTCCGTCGATAGATTTGGCTCAAACTGACTCGGACATATAGTATGTTGATTGGGAGACGCTGTTAGCCGACCCTGCCGACAGCTCAGTTCAAGTTCTCAACTTCATGGCTGCCAGATTTGAGTGCCAGTATGTCCCGCGAGAATTGCGCCGACGTGCTGTTCGATGATATATTCACCGGCCACGACGACATCGATCTGGCAGACCGGCTTGGCATGCCCATCGAGAGGCAACCTGCCGATCTTGAGTCAATCGGGAATGCCCATATGCCCGCCGGAGCAGATCAATAAATGGCGGGGGCACCCGCGGCTTCAGAAGCCACCACTCCTGCAACAGAAGAGGAAATGCAATTGATGCTCTATCCTCGGGTGATTGGTAATGCGACAAACATGGAAGTGAATGGTGATGACCCGCTGCGGGGGGGGCCCGCGAGATGCCGGCGACGTGTCAAAACGCACCCAGTGCGAGCTCGGCCACAACGAAGGATTTCAATGTGCATTCGTAGCCACGGAGCGTTCCCTGAGCCGCCAGCAGCGTTCGGAAAGCCGTCAAGCCTGGAGACGCGCGTGCCGCGCGGGCAATGATGACGAAGAGTGGGAAGTTGACCCGCGTCTGCTACGTCGCGGTCGGGTCCGCAGCGGCTCACGCGGACGCTCGCGCGCGCGCGCTCCAGCGGCGCTCGCTCTAGCGGCCTTCGGCGCCTTCAACGCCCTGATGCGAGGGCCCATGGACTCCTCCAAGGGGGGATAATAGACCTGGCGCCCCACCGAGGAGGGGGCGCTTGCGGGGGCACCCGCTTCGGAGGGGAGACCCTCAAGAAGAATGCACAGAAGGCGGGATACAGCGCCTTGTTGACCGCGAGAGCACTGGATTGGCTCGCCAATACATAGACCCCGAGACGATGCGATATTCCCAGGACCGAGGCTATACCGAACATCAGATCCGCCATTGGCATTCCCTTCGCAATGTTGAACGAGATGACGAAGCACAGTCATCCGCTCAAAAATGAAATGGGGCTGTCAAAACACCGGGGGCCCATGTAAAGCAGGGCGCAAAGAGGGCCACCGTCGAAGAACGGAAACTTTACCAAGGTGTTGTTTGTACTTGTATGCGCATGCCGACCACGGACCTGGCCGCCCCACGAGGCGCCCTTCAAGGAGCCCCAACTCCCGGAAGACACCATGGGTCCGGTCCCATGGTGACGGTCGCGGTCATTTCACCGAAACGGGGGAAACTGCACGCAGACACCACTTGACGCACTGGGGTTACAAGGCAGCTGAGGATCATGAAACAGCCCATTCCAAGGTTGTATGGATGAACATTTCACCTGCTCACTACCTGAAGGTATTCAATCGTGATGGAATGCTGGGAAATCAGCTTCGTCCAATCAAGAAGATGACGACCGGCAAGAAGATGATGAAGCTGAGGAATTGGCCGAAGCAGTGGGCCCAGCAACAGAGGCCCCTCCTGGGTACGACACGGACTACCCCGGCACGAGCCTCTCTTCTGACGCGGATGTCACTCATTGCCCTGGCCCGCAAATCGAGCTTGGTGACAGGATTACAGAATTAAATAATCTCGAAGAAGATAGGCTAGTTACATATTGCGAACCGAGGATTGGAGGCATACAAACTCCTGTTGCACACAGGATCGCAGTTGACTTTTACGAGTTGTCTTGCAAAAGGAAGGCCGAGATCGCCAACGTGGCGCTCCATAGGCCAGGTGATTATGATGACCTCGATCCCGACAGAGGGCCCATAAGGCATGAGCCGTGGGCACCTGCAGGGGCAACGCCAAAAGCACCTCCTCCGAAATCAAGGGCTAAGTCAAATAAAGATCCACCTATAGATGTGTCTGCATCCTCGAATTCCCCGAGCAATCCCACGTCAATTGGACCTGATCAGCTTGCGCCGCCTCCGAAACAGAAGAAGAGGAAAAGCCCAGATGACCCCAATCCTGGCAGCAGCAAGCATCAGCGACCTGCGGGGCAACCTGCTGAGCGACATCGATCCAGAGGGCCAGCTGCGACCGCTGCGGCAGCTGCACGTCGGGGCGCCAGCGCTCCTACTCCAAAGGAGCCCGTGGCTCGTCGCGGCCCTGCGCCTGGCAGGGCGCACAGGACTGGCTGGGCGCCGACGCTGGAGGGGCCATCGAGGGGAGCTTCTTCATCGCGGCACGGTGGAAACTACATCGAAGGCATCGGTGGCAGCTCCCTAAGACAAGAAGTGCGAGTTCTACGCCGCCAGCGATGAGAAGCGCCAGGACTTCGATATCAGTACCCCTCGGACTCCCAGAGGATCCGCAGGCGCTGGTTCACCATCGGCAGGCGCTCGCGCATCAGCAGCGCCTGCAGCAGCCTAGTCATCAGGGCGGTCTGATGAGCCAGATCCGAGTTCCGCGGGGCAACCTGCTCTTACTATCGATGCCTGTGGAATGCAGGCAGTATTGGGAGTGTATGCGCACCGCCAGGCGCACGAATATCAACCCGGCGCATCGACCTCATATCGATGGCGGGTCTGATCGATACATCGTGGTGGCGCGCAACATCAGAGATACTGCTTCCATTGCCCATGAGGACGCTCACGCGCGTTAGGTTGTGCGCAATCTCCTGCGTGGTCGCCCTGCTCTCAGTTATCAGTCCGAGAAGAGCTACTTGAAGGGGGTCCTCAAGGAAGACGGAGCTGTTGGACCAGACCTTGACTTTGAAGATCAGCGCCGATGCTCAGAGTGGCTGACTACCGCTACTCGCCACAAACCATTCCACAACAACCATACTTCGGATAGGTTTCTGGCAGCAGTGCCGTCTTTCAACGAGTTCGATGGATGGGTGGAGCTTTCGGAGCTGCTCAACAAGCGGCCGCCTGAGGGTAGCGAGCGCTATCGCCACAAGAATTTGGAGACTGTCCGTCGTTGCCCCAGCAACCGGTCGCCACTGGGCATATCAAGGAAAGCGCGCCAGTGGATGCCCCTGAATACACAACAGGGGGGGGATGCTCGCACAACCCCCCCCCTCCGCCCCCCCTTCAAAGGGAGGGTAAGATTTTCGACCCCCCCCCCCCCCCCCCTTGGCGCTGGAAAATAGGGGGAGGGGGGTCGAACCCCCCCCCTCCCCCCCTTTGCGCCGGACAGGGGGTTGGGGGGGGTCTCTTCCGCAAGGCGGGGGGTCGGGCCTGGGGACCTTTGATTTTGGTTTCTGGACAAGTCTTTCCGGAACTGGCCTCACGCAGGCTTCGAGAGGGGGACGGGGGGGATGGAGGAGGAGGAGGAGGAGGAGGGAGGAGGAGGAGGAGGAGGCCGACGACGACGATCATGTTGACGATGCTGCTGACGCTTCGCTGACGCTGCCGTTGATGTTGCTGCTGATGATGGCGGGGGGGGGAGGCGGAGGATGAGGATGAAACCGACACGGAGAGTTGGAAACCGAGTAAAAAAGAGGTGGAGGAGGATCCGGAAGGGGGAAGGAGAAGGAAATGGGGGGGGAGGGACAGCAGGGGCAGGATGAGGAGGAGGGGGGAGGACGCGGGAGGACGGACGCGGGATGAGGGAGGCGGAGGTGGTACGAAAGGGAGAAGGAGGAGGAGGAGGAGGAGGAGGAGGAGGAGGAGGAGGAGGGAGGAGGAGGAGGGATGATGAGGATTTATGATGATGATGATGATGGTGATGAGAATGATGATGATTATGATGATGGTGGTGTTGTTCATGATGATGCTGATTCATATGATGATGGTGATGATGCTGATGATCATGATGATCATCATGATGGTTGTGTTCGATGCTGCGAATGATGATGGTTATGAGGGTGATGGTGATGATGGGTATGATGATTGTCGTGATTAACGTCGACGATGTACTCTGCACGATGAGATGTGCTGCGCTCGTCCGTCGAGCATCTGGCGCCGGCCCGTGCCGGCGAGCGTGTCTGCCGCGCTCTCTGCACAAAAGAGGGGGCCCCCTCCTCGATCCCATACAGCCGCGGAGGCGGCGGCAAAAGAGAGAGTGAGGAAGGAGAGGTTGACTCAAAACTTCGCTCGAGTCGCCTCGGCTCGACATGAGCCTAAAATCCTTCTCAACCGTTCCGACCGAACTGGATCAAAAGAGGGGCCCTGCACAGTACGAATATAAAAAGGAATGATGAGAAAGAGCCCGACCCTATCCTCAAGATAGGTCGAGACAAGCTAAAGCGTCGGCGGCCTCGGCTTCAGCGTCTGTAGATGCCTGCGGCTTGTCCTGAGCGAGTTTGTTGGCTCGCTGTCGCTTCCTGGCTGACATGAAATCCTCATCGTACCTGATGATCCAGGTACGCCGTGCAAGCCACAGAGCCAGAGGCTTCCTTGCCTCGGGACTGTCCTTCGTGAGGCCGTCGGTGAGATTGAGGTCCGAGGGGACCCAAACCAGGTGCTGGTTCTTCTCGGGCCCGCAGTTCGCCTTCACATGTAGAACCTCCACGCCGGTCCTCGCATCGCTCAGGCCTATGCCGAAACTCTCCTTGTTGTGAACTGAATCATAAACTCCTCGGCTGTCGATCACCAGCACCGAGGTCATGGATTGCGCCACCTCCTCCTGAGTGTGCGCGGTGACTGGAACTCCGTGCATGACTGACCACAGCATGCGCATCAGGTACGCCGCGTTCTCGCCGTCGTACAGAGCCTGTCCCTCGCAGCCGTTGGTGCCGATGCCGGTGCGCTTGAGCTTGTACGATCTCCAGTCGGCGATCGATACTGCACATTCCTTCTGCTTGAGGATCTCGGCCGTGGTGAACGCCACGATGTAGCCTCCTCGTTGTAGTAGTCTGCTTGCGTCGACCCACGTCACGATCACTAGGTCGTCCCACTTCAGCTTACCGCCACCGTTGCTATTGAAGTTGTGGAACACCAGGGAATCACGAGCTGTCCGCTTCACATCGCGTATGAGGGCGTTCGTGTCCTTCAGGTCTCCGAACGTCGCCTCGTTCACCCGTTGAGCCAACAGTGACACCCGACATGAGAACTGTGGTGCTGTCTGTGTCGCTCTCCATTGGCATTTCATCAGGCCTGCCCTGAACTGGGTGACGTCCTCCGGCTTGAGCTTGTCATCCTTCGAGAGGTACTTGCCGGACTCGACCCTGATCTCGAGGAGCTGGTGACAGAACTCCTCCTGGCTAGCATGGATCTTCCCCGATGGCTCCTGGGTGATCCACATGCCTGCCCACATGCATGGCGTGCTTCGCCATGGAGACCACCGCAGCATCTCCTTCAGCATGTTCTTCATGTCGAGGTAGAACTTGTTGTCGCTGTCGCCTGCGATGCCAAAGTCGTCCACGTGCGAGCCAATGACCCCGCACACGGTGCCGTTCTGGTCCTGAATGATCCAGATGCATGGCTCGATGAGGACGCTCTTGCCTCCTGCTTCGTGGATCTTGTGGTCCACGTACTTCCAGAAAACCCACGGCGCATTCGTGATCCCGTAGATCGCTGCCAAGACTCTCATGGACTCCTCCTCGTTGATCTGCAAGGCCTGCCGGAGCTCCTTCACGCCCTTCGTGTAGAGCTTCCTCCACTCCTCGGTGTGCCCGGCCTGCAGGAAGGCGGACTTCGCGTCGGCTAGCTCGAAGGTCCAGCCGTGGAAAGCAGCCATCTGGAGGAGTGCCAGCTTCCCTTTTCTTGAAATGGTTGGTGACGCCGTGGGAAGTACCCGATCTCCGAACTTGTCCCGACTGACAAGGTCTGGATGTGAGAAGCCCAACAGAATGATACGGGCCTTCGCCTTGAACTTCCCGTCTGGCGTGCTCACGGGGTGTGGGTCCGACTTGTCCGGTGGTTCAGGTGGTGTCAAAGGCTTCCAGGTCAGTAGCCACCTCATCTTGATCAGCTTGTCCGCTGGAATGTCCTTTCCACGATTGTAGTCAGCGTAAGCCGATGCAGCCCGGACTGTCGGTACTTCCAGATGTTCCGCCAGCTCCCGTGCCATTGCCTCTTGAAACAGTGGCTTCTCCTCGGGGCTCAGGCGGCCAAACGAAACCTCCACACCCTTCTTGACCGTGTTGTTGGCCACTCGGTTCAGCTGCTTCTCCAGGTACGCGCTCGCATCGAAGCAGAACTCCTCAAGGTCCGTCTCGATCTCAATCTTCATCAGGTCCATCTCGGCCTCGTTGTTCGGATCCTGCACGAAGTTGATGATGTCGGTCTCGCTGGCTTCCACATGGTCGCTCGCCGCCTTGAAGAGGGCAGCGTGAGCAACTTCAGCTGAGGCTCTTGATGAAGATGATCTCCCAAAACGCGGTTGGAAAGCTTCAGTCGGTACAGGTGGCCACGACACAGTCGGTTGCTTGCCTCTCAATCTTGTTCGCTTAATCTGTGGTGGCTCTGGTGCTGAGTTGTCCTCGTCGACCTCCAGGTCGTCATCTGCCTCCGTGACGTCGTGGGGTTCCACGGCCACATCGGGATTCTCGATCACCCTCGGCATGCCCTCAAGAGGTTGACGTGGTAGCATCCTCATGCCATCTGCCGTTGGGGAGGGCTCCCCGGCGATGTCGTCAAAGTCCTGGAGGTGCCTCCAGACGTCCTCGAGCGGACTGTTGAGGATGTCGTCCTTCTTCAGGTTGATCTGGACGATCTCCGACTGCGTGGCTGGCCGCAGTTGCTCAGCTGCACAGCGCCAGCATCGGTTGCCCATGATGACCCAGATCACGCCGTCCTTGTTGCCTGTCTGGACCGCCGGCTCGGAGAACAGAACTCTGCCCGGTCCGATGAAGAGGCCGTCCGTGAAGAAATCCTGTCCGGAAAGCTTTCGCTTCCCTGTCGCAGCGTACGACCGCCAGACACAGACCCAGTCGCCTCGCTTATATTCATGTCGAGGTCGTGGGGCTGAGTTCTTCAGCTCTGAGATCTTCCTGGACGCCTTCTCCTTCAGGTAAGTCGCCTCTGCATCCGCTCCTACCCGCTCGATCTCGAAGAAGTCGGACTTCAACTTGCCAGTAGCTGCGTTATGCGCCAAGATTGGGTCCTCGGTGGGAGAGAACCCGAAAGCCCACTGCATCGGCGTGTAGCCCTTGATGTTGTCCATGTTGTTGGCCGCCGCAATCGAGATGTAAAACACGGTCTCGGGACTCAGCTTCTGGTATTGTAGGCGAAGCTTCCTCATTACCTGCTTGACGGTCGAGATGCGGCGCTCGATGTCGCCAGCCATCCAATGTGCTCCTCCTGGTTTCGCTGAGACGCCGATGCCGGCCAACTGGCAGTTGTCTTTAAACTCGCCGCCCACAAAAGATGGCTGAGGATCGACGAAAACCCACCTTGGCTTGGGATAGTGTTGAAGGTAGGCTCTGGCAAACGTCGTGAACAGTGTAGCTGACGAGTCCGTGCCTTTATCTTTGAGGCCGATCTTCGCAGTGATGTCTCCACACATCAGGCCGGTGGCGACCTCTGCGATGAGAAGAAACCTGGCCTTCACATTCAAGTCCGGGAACGTCAGGTCGGAAACGTCCATGACGGCTGCCTGCCAAGGTGCCATGGGGATGTCGAGGCTCGCCTTGACCTTGTGGGTGAGGCCGTGCTTGACCAGGTCGCATGCCTCGCAGCGTAGGTTGATCGCTTCCTCGATGATCCAGCGTGGACACTGTCGCTTCTTGCACCAGTAGGCCAAGTGCTCGTTCCCTGGGTGCCCTGCAGCCTTGTGGATCCTGCTCAACATCGCCCGCACCTGTTCCCTGTCGGGCTCCGTGGGGTCAGCGACGTAGATGCTCTCGGTGTCCCGCTCCCTCAGGTAGGCATTCTCGAGGTCGAGAACAGCAGGGTTCTCCAGGGCCATGTTGAGGTCGATCGGGGTCCGGAGTTGAGCGTGCCATAGTCGGGCAATTGCCTTGCACATCGCCTGCGGGTAGTAGGCTGTGGCTGCCGTGTGTAGCTTCCCGCTGATGACTCGGTGGCCGTGTGAGTGGTCACACACGGTCGCGACCTTGGAGAACTCCGGGTCGGTGGTCATGATCATCCAGCCCTTCTCGACGAGCTCGTTAGTGTTGTAGTCCCTGAGGCCGTACATGCACCCGTCGATCCGATCCTCGAAGACGTGTCGTCCCCGACGCCTCAACTCCGTGCGTAGAAAGTTGAGCTCGGGAATCTTCCAGCCTTGGCACCTGTGAGGCCACTCGAAGTAGACCTCGCCTCCATTGTCAACAATCTTTAGCAACAGGAGAACTCCATACTTCACACGTCGTCGGTCTCGAAGTCTGTCTTTCTCGAGGCGTGCACGTGCCTCTGGTGTCTTGTAATTGAAGTTCGTAAGCGAAGTCCATTGTGTGCATGGTAGCGATATCCAAGCCCTCTTCGGCATCACCTCGTCCAGCTTCTTGCTAGCGGCCTCGAACCCCGCCTTCGTGCTGAGGTTGTAGCCGTTCTCGACGCTGATCCGCTCCATGCTGAGGCCGATGTTGGTGCACTCGTCGGTCAGCATGCTGTTGGGATGGCAGCAGATCTCCACTGCCTCGGTGATCGTACCCACGGTCATGGCCAAAGCCAGCCCTGCGAGTAGTGTCCTGCGGCGTCCGGCCGCCAGAAGCTGTCTCGGCACCCGGCTCAGACTGGCCCGGGTACTGGTTCGGCCATCTGGACCTTGCGCCTGGGATTCGATGCCCCCAACATCTCCAGCAGCGCGTCCGGCGTGTGTCGGATCTCGGTCCCGGGGAGCCTCCGAAGGGAGGTGGCGATGTTGATCATCGCGGTCACCTGCTCGTGATTGGCCGTCTCCCACAGGTTGCAGTGCCGCACCAACTCCAGGCCGGACTCCACCAACTTCGGATGCTGCATGCTGAGGTTCGTCATCGGCGCCTTCGCCGTCGGAACGTAGAGCAACCTCAGCCCGCACCGATAGCAAGTCCTGGTCTGGCCCCACTGGTTGTTGACCGTGAAGTACTTGCGATGCGTCTGCCCGCACGGTCCCCGTGTGGTCCTCGGATCGCGGGGGTCCACCTGCAGTGCGAACGCCGGGTCCAGCTCCATCTGTTTCTCCTTCTTGCGACCCTGGTGCGCGTTGCCCGGGTCTCTCTCCTTGACCTTGCCCTCCGAGGTGACATACTCCATCTTCTGGCCGTTGAAGACGAACTCCCGCTTGACCTGGGTCGTAGGTCCGGAGCTCGCTGCCGCCGAAGGTGACTTTACCTCCGGGCCCTCCTCCTTCTTGTCGGCATCTATGTCGACAGGTACCCATTCGTCCTTGCCCTCCATGGAAACGCTCTGACTGAAACGTCGGCTTGCGGATTGCCGAAATCCGCTCTGAGCGAGTTCCAGAGCCAAAAGACGGCGGAGGATGGGATGACCATGATGGAGCTGCTCTCCCTGTTATGGTTGATGGAGGTGATGTTGCTGTTATCAATGATGGTGTTGTCGTTAGGGCCGTATATACTGATGATGGTGTCGTTCTCATCTGAGATGATGCTGATAATGTCGTTCTTGTTTGAGATGGTGCTGATAAAGTCGTTCTTGTCCGAGATGATGCTGATAATGTCGTTCTTGTCTGAGATGATGCTGGTGATGTCGTTCTTGTCTGAGATGATGCTGATGGTGGTGATGTGGTCTTTGTCATCGACCATCTCTGAAACGCCCTTGCAAGACCCTCGGTGTTTTCCGCGGTCGGGTTTAAAATCTCGGAAACGTGCTTCACCAGGTCGAGGATGCAATGGCCCTTGCCTGGAGTCTTGCGAAGCTGCACCAGTTGACCCCTGATCACAGCCTCCCCGGTTCGGAAATTCACGATTGCCGGCCACGACTCCAGAGCGGTCATTCCCAACAGAACGAGAGGCACGCCAGGACTAAGAGCGAAAATACCCAGAACGAAGCCCGGCTCGAACTCGACCGAAACCTTATACAGTGCTCTGCCCCACTTATTGTCTCCGAAACGAAACCACGGTCTTTCATTTTTGTTGATCTCGATCCTGGCCTGTGGGTTCGCAGCCGCAACGGCGGCAACCAGGGCCTGGACTGCGCGCTCGCCTCCGGCGGACGCGGAAGCCCCGCAATCAACCATGGCCTCAGAAGGGGCGAGGCCGCTGTCGTTCAGCTCCGCCTGGTACAGACCCTGGAGCTCGTCAAACCCGTGCGTGATCGTGTGGAACTCCAGGTAGTTCGCATTCTTGCCCTTCTGGTCGTGGTCCCTGTCGCGGTACTTGCTGCCTTTGCCGCCCTTGCTGCCCTTGCTGCCCTTCGGGCCTCGACCACCGAATGGCGGTCTCGAGGGCTGCTGGTGTGGCCACGACGGGGGAAGGCGACTCTTTCCTCCTGGACTCGATGATGGCTTGCCAAATCCTCGATCTTTGTAAGCGGCGGCCACTGCTTGCCTGGCTTGAACCAGCGTACGTGAAGCCTCTGCTGCCATCGCCTGGGCCGCCTCGAGCTCCTCGTTGAGATGGTTGAGATCCTCGTCCATGGCCTCGGACTCCTCTGGCTCTGAGGCGAGCTGCGGCTCCTCCACGACGTCGTAGTCGTCCTCGTTCTCGTGGTGGTCGTAACCGTCGTTCTCCCACGCCTGAACTGCCGCTGCGTAGCCATCGTACCAGTCTGGTCCGTGTACTTCGTCAAGCTCTGCAACGAGGGCCGACTGAGGGCCTGACTCCGGGCCGTACCGAGGCATAGCCCTCGGTCCGAAGTCTCGCTGCACCAGCGCCTTGTCCTCCCATCTCTCCTTCAAAGCCTTGGAGATTGCATCGAAATCCAAACGATTCTGCGTGACCACGCGGACGTCCTGCTTCTCCTTCTCGGTGAAGTCCATAGCCTCGAGCAGGAAGAATCCGCGGAGGACCTTCAGAACTCCCGAAGCGTGGCCGAAAAACGTAGAGCCCACTGCCATCGCCTCCGAAACCTTGAGCTTGCTAGCCATGGATTCTTGTCGGTGAAAACGTTCCGTTCTCGAGATCTGCGAACGAGATGTGATCGACTGTCGTTCGTGCTCATCTGCTTCTTCTGCTTCCTCAGCGGGGGCATCATCTGCTGCTGAGGGCGCCGACGCGTCGGGGCTGGGCTCCCAGTGGTCCCAGCACCTCTGGCAGTACCATTGTCCGCGTCCAGCTGCGCCACGGTCGCTCTCGAAGTAGCCGTAGCACTCCTGGCACTGCTTGTACTTGTCGTTGTCGCCCATCTCCTCCAGGAGGCGCTCCAGCGCCTGGACCATTTCTGAGTAGCAGTCCTGCTCTCTGATCAGGAGCGCGCCCACCGTCTCGCCCTTGCGGCGCTTGAAATCCTTGTAGTAATGCTTGATCTTGTGGGCGGCGTCCGGAATCGGAAGCTTCCCAAGCGGGCTGCTCCTCAGGTCGTCTAGGAGGAGGATGTGGCCATTCGGATTCTCATATCTGTCCGGATCCAGCGTGGTCGCAAACGTCCTGATGGCGATCGTCTTACTCTGCAGCATGCGACCAATGATCCGGTTCGCCGCCAGGTCCCTCTCTTGTCTCTTGAGAGTGCGAGGGAACCATTTCACAGCCGTCTCGAAATGACGCCAACGCCCTGGGTTGCCATCCCATTCGGGAATGGCATCCTTGGACTTCTTGTCGTCCCCCTGCATGGTGTTCTGGTCCCTTCAGGAGTGCCAGAACTTGTCCGTGGATCTAGCTCCGCAATACCAATGTCGTGATTAACGTCGACGATGTACTCTGCACGATGAGATGTGCTGCGCTCGTCCGTCGAGCATCTGGCGCCGGCCCGTGCCGGCGAGCGTGTCTGCCGCGCTCTCTGCACAAAAGAGGGGGCCCCCTCCTCGATCCCATACAGCCGCGGAGGCGGCGGCAAAAGAGAGAGTGAGGAAGGAGAGGTTGACTCAAAACTTCGCTCGAGTCGCCTCGGCTCGACAATGATGGTGGTGATGTTAATGATGATGGTGAAGATGATGCTGAAGATGTTGCAGAGGATGGTGATGATCATGCTGAGTGTGTTCGATGATGTTAATGATGATGATGATGCTGCTGATGGTGATGCTGATGATGCTGATGTCGATGATGATGTTTCCGATTATGATGCTCATCATGTTGCTTAAATTGATGATGATGATGATGATGATGTTGGAGATGATGATCATGTTGCGGCTGATGATGCTGATGATGATGCTGATGATGATGATGATGATGATGATGATGATGATCATGATGATGATAATGATGATGATGATGATGATGATGATGATGATGATGATGATGATGATGATGATGATGATGATGATGATGATGATGATGATGGTGATGTGGCTGGCGACGACAATTACGTCTATGATGTTGCTGACGCTGATGTTGAAACCGCTGCTGCTGTTGATGATGATGATGATGAGGAGGAGGAGGACGTGGACGACTGAGAATCGTGGGAGTACGAGTAGGAGGAGGTGGAAAAATAATGGGGGCGGGGAGAGGGGAGGGGGGGAGGGAGAGGAGGAGGAGGAGGAGGAGGAGGAGGAGGAGGAGGAGGAGGGGGAGGAGGAGCAGGAGGAGGAGGAGGAGGAGGAGCAGGATGTGGAGGAAGAGGAGGACGAGGAAACGAGAGGACGGACGCGGGAGGAGGGAGGCGGAGGACGGACGAGGAAGAGGAGGAGGAGGAGGAGAAGGCTGAGGGGTACGAGGCAGGATGACGATGACGATGATGACGATCATAACGGCGATGCTGACGATGATGGGGTCGAAGTCGAGGTCGAGGTCGACGATGATAACGACGATGATGAGGGTAATGGTGATGGTGATGATTATGATTATGATTATGATTATGATGATGGTGATGGTAATGATGATGAGGATGATGACGATGCTGGTGACGACGACGATGATGAGGTTTGTGATTGTGATGGTGATGACGACGATGATGATGATGGCGATGGCGATGGCGATGACGATGACGAGGAGGAAGAGGAGGCGGAAGAGGAAGAGCAGGAGGAGGAGGGATGAGGAATTAGTGAGGCGCGACAAGGAGGATCAGTAGGCGGAGGAGGAGGAGGAGGAGGGCCAGCAGAAGAGCCAGAGACCTCTTGGAGGCTGACAGTCAGGCTTTCTCACACTCGACTCACTACTCACACTCAGGCTCATTCACACTCAGAGCTACTCGCACTCAGACCTACCCATATCTAAGTCCACTCAAAGTCAGGCTCACTCGCGTTCAGATTTGCTCAGATCTTGCGGCGTCGATCGCACTACGGAAACATGATCACAAAGTTTGGCATTATTGTTTGGAGCGCGCGACGACCCTATGCGGTTGATCCGTGTCTCTTCAGTGTCGGCGCCATTGCGGCGACCGGCACTACGAACAGTAATTCCTCATTGCGCATGTTCGTTTATGTTGTGCCCCATGTTCGGGTGTTCGGGTCACGGGGTGGCTCCGAGGCAGGGTGTAGGGAGTAGCGAGGAGTGGGTAGGGAGTAGTGGTTTCTGTGTAGGGAGTAGCGAGTGGCGAGCAGTGGATCGTGAGTAGTGAGTTGTGTAGTGGGTCGTGAGTAGTGGATAGTGGTTAATGGGTAGTGAGTATTGATATGTGATTAGTAAGTAGTGGGTAGTGAGTTGTGTTTAGTGAGTAGTGCATGCTGACTAGTGGGTAGTGATTAGTGAGTAGTTTGTAGTGAGTAGTGAGTAGGGAGTGGGGAGTAGTGAGTAGTGGGTATTGGGCAGTGAGTAGTGAGTCGTGAGTAGTGAGTAGTGAGAAATGAGTAGTTAGTAGCGAGTAGTGAATTGCGTGTAGTGCGTAATGAGTAGTGAGTACTGTTTGGGGCTAGGTTTAGGTTTGTGGTTATGGTTATGGGTTAGGGTATGGGTGAGCATTAGTGTTAGGGGTGGTAGGGGTGGTAGGGGTCGAGTTCCGGAGACCGGGGGCGCCGTGGCGAAGGGGGGGGTCCAATTTGGCGGCCAAAGAGGGGGAGGGGGGAGGGTTCGGAGCCCCCCCCCTTTTGAAAGGGGGGGGGGTCCCCGACGACGTACCGGGAAGGGGGGAGGGGGCGGGGGTCCCGACGACGGATCGGGGAAAAGGAGGGGGGGGTGTCCCCCCCCCCTGGGGTCATCCAGCGGCGCGCCCTCCAAGGAAAGCGCTGACGGTGCTGAACTTGATTGCCATTCTTGACAACATTGGTAAGTGAAAGTTCGCTACCGAGACTCGCGATACGTATTTTCTGCGCCCAAGTAGTGGACGCAGCAGTCCTGGGATGAAGTGCCCTGAGTCCTTGTACATGAGGATAACTGATTTGACCACTCCAGGTGCACCTTGTTATTCCATTCGTGGTACACAATGGGAGAAGATCCCGAATATACTTCGCACAGGACTGCCATGCCGTGCTCATGGCCCCTCCAACAAAAGAGTCAGACAATTTGTTCACGGTTGTCCACATTTACTTGGTGATAGCAGGATCCAGTCGGGCCTGCGCGTCGATTCCGAAGTATTGATTATGATTAGTTTGAAAACTGACTTCGCGATGCTATGGCTATTTGGCGCTCAGCAAATGGTATTATTATGACGACAGGCAGGAAACTCATAATTCCGCCCACCCATATCGTCCAGCTCTGCGTGATCTTACTCTTGACGGCTTACATGAGATTCCAAATGATGCATCATCGTTGAAGGATTGTTTTTCTCCAAGGACCCTTACAATTTGAACTGTCCCGAACCGACGCCCATCCAGGAGGTCGAGTTCGCCGCGGTATCTATGATGCAAGAAGGGTACCAAGCGGGGGCACCTGCAGTGGGATCAGATGGATCATGTATCCAGGCCCAGAGTGCGGATGTGTCTGGTATGACGTCGAATGGGATTACTCCCAATGACCTGCTGTGCGCCAGCGATCCGCGGCGTGCTCAGGCACAGCAGTTGCCAGTACCTGCAGGGCAGCCTGCGTCGTTTGCACCATGAGCAGAGCCACGACTCCCTTTGGGACTCCGCAGAGTGCTGGGGGCACCGACAGCCTGCAGGCGAGGCTCCAGAGCATTCGGATGGGCCCGCAGCTCTACCAGGCGTTGCAGGCGACATCGCCGTTCGCATCGCCGCGTCCACTCGCGGGGCAACCCGCTTTCCCTGTCCGCGACGCTGCGCAGAGGACCGGAAGTCTGGTTGGTCAGCAACAGTGGATGTACAGGCAGATGCGCGAAGCCGCACAGAGTATGCGTGGAGGCGGCATCGACCTCCCTGACGTCAGCTGGACGCCACCGTGGGAGTATGTTCTGGACCCAAATCCACCCATCACCGGACAACCCCAGAAGGCACGAATATGTACCGGCGTTTTTCATTCATCCGACATGTGATCCGACAGCCGCGGAGCGCCCCACAGCACCGCCGATGCACGTCCCGTTGTTCCCTGATTATCATGCTCAGGTGACGGGCGACCCTCGCGCGGGAGGGCAGCCGGATAAGCCGCGCGCGCGGGCGACAGCCGACGACGTCTATCATTCTCAATTTACACGCGGCCCTGCCTACACGCCAGGTGCACTGGGCCAGATTCCTCATTGTGGGTATCTGGCTACCCCCATGGATTCACATGTGACGCAACAGGCCCACGGCCTAGTAGTGCCATCATCCATGGGGGATTTGCGCCCGGAGATTCTGGCCACCCACCAATCGCAACAGGCCAACCTCTCAATGCAGTTGGCCGCCAGCGCGGCAACCAGGAGCGGCGGGCGAACGCGCTGCTGGGTCGTGCGGGGCAACCTGCTGCTCCCATCACTGCAGGGACACCTGCGTTCAACCTGGCAGCGCTCGCAGCCATGCAGCCCCCATCGGTTCCACCAATCCAGTATGAGGTCAGCGAAACCACTCTGGAGCACCAGACGCGCATCAGGCCATCGGCAACACCGCTGGTCGTCAGCGACGGTCACTTCAACAAGTGTGCCATATGCCTGAGGCATTTCATCAATCACGACAAGGTCTTGGGATTTCAGTGCGGCCGCATATTCCACGCGCAGTGCTGGGGCCAAGTGGCGCACGCTCATCTGGATAGGCAGCTGGCCGGTACCTTGAAAGGTGCTGCAACTGAGGCTCCCTGCGCTATTTGCAGGGGCGTTGGTCTAATCACAGCTGAGTTTCATTGTGCCCTCGCAGGAGATCAGGACGCAGCAAATCGCCATTGAGAAATACTCCGCGGGGCTAACGAGCTCAGGGGCCTCCGCGAAGAGCTCAAACGCATCGCAGCGATGGCGACGAACAACACGGCAGTCGCGGCAACAACACCTGCGGGGAAACCTGCTCCATCATCCAATGCGGCGCAGGCGACAGCAGCCACCGCGCTTGATGCGCCTATTCCACTGATAGCGGAAACAGCCAACAACACAGGGGCACCTGCTACGACTGCACCTGCAGCACTGTCTGCCAATGATACGTGGCTGAGGCGCATGGGGGGGGGGGGACCGAGAGGAGCGCGCAGTGGCTCCGAGCTCCACATGCATGCGCGCCCCGCGGGCGAGACATCCGCCCACGTAGCCAGCGCGGGGAGGACAGCCCGGTGGGCTTACGCAGCAGCAGCGGTGCCATATCCGAGCGCGACATGCTACACGCTGTGTTGATGGTGAACGCAGATGGTCAGGTAGCCATGCGCGCTGATGAGGGTACGTTCGTGAATATGCCGCTCTCATCTGCACCTCGCCCGCACGTGCGCGACGAGTGCCCGACGCCCTGGACTTCCGAGAAGAACCCCATCACTGAGGAGGAGGTCAGTGGGTGCATGAACGTCTTCAAGTCCCAGACGAGGAACGATTGGGCGCTGGGGCAGAGGCGCCGCAAGGGTACGCATGGCATTGCACTGTCCGAAGTGCCAGGTACATTCGGATAACGCAATGAATTGGCCCTGGCCGCGAACAGCGGGACCGCGGTGGATGGGGTGGTGGCGATCTTTCTGGACATCGGCAGCAACGTCAACATCGTCGGTCTGGAAACGGCGCAGACGTTCGAACGTGCACCCCGCTCTCGCGGACGCGACGTCAAGGAGCTGAATCTGACGAATAGCCTCTACGGGTCTGGTGTGGGGCACGGCGCCGCTGTTTGCGACGAGTCCTTGCGCTGCAAAATTGCGCGCAAGGAGAGGGGGGGGGCCCAGCGGGGGCGCCTGCTGCGCCGAGACTTGACGCCTACTTAGCTAACGCGGCTGAGGGCTCAGGGGACCATATCCCTGCTATCCTGGGTCTGAGGAGCATGTCCAACATGAAGACTATCCTGATCCTGGAGCAGGGGCACGAGAGGATGGCCATCCCCGGCTCAGAGATGAACGAGCTCCTCCTTGGAAAGGGTGCCAGAGTATTTGACTGGATGAAAACGCCTGCGCGGCACCTGGCGCTCAAGGTCGACGAGCGCGGGGCCGCTACTGAGGATCAAGGGTCGATGTCGTTCACCATCGCTGCCAATCTTCGCGGCGAAGATGCCCCTTTGCTCGTCAAGGGGGCAGCTGTCGCAGAGCCAGTCGCAGGACAACCTGCATCGAGCTGTGCGGGGGCACCCGCTACGGGCGACGCCCATGCCTGCATGCTGTCTCAGTATGCCGTGGGCATCTGCTTCTCCATCATCGAGGAGGCGCTTGCTGTCGCGATCCAGTCTTAGTGAACAACACTTTGAAGACCTGGCATCGCAGGAACACCTTCTTCGGAAATGCCCCCGCGCCGGCCGACCAGGATTTCGCCACGCGGAACTTGCAGGCGAAGGTCTATTAGGCCATCTACGAGGATGGCAGCAAGTGGACGCGGCCCGACGCGAAGGCAGGGGCGCCTGCGGGAGGGGGTGATGCCGCTGAGAAGTTTGATATTTTCACTTCGGGCAGCGGCTCAGCAGCGCAGCGTGGCACGGGCGTTTGGAAGCCCCCACCGTTTGAAAATGAGTGACGGGGGCAGGCGCGCGCCGCGGCCGCTCGCGCTGGCTCCGACAGGCTGAATGCACAGGCTCTGTCATCTAGCGCGGGGAAACGTGAATTCTTTTCCCAGGCGCCGGCTGCGCGCCGCCGGGGACATCGGCAAGCCCGGCTGCGCGGCTGCCAAGGACAGCAGTGGACCCGGCTGCGTGGCCGCTGCAGCAAATGAACGCTCATCACATCATGATCATGCTCGTGCACTTGTTATTGAGGACATGCGAACAGCTTGCGCTGAACTCCGAGCTCGCGGTTACATGTGCGACCGCATCACACATGCAGAGGTTATGACCTCCACTGGAGCACAGTACTTGGGTGCCTTACTCTCGGGGGAGCATCAATTACTATGCGTGGCAACGCCCGCTGATTTGCACGTTAGGTTGCCTGGAAAGCGGCGGGGCCACATTGCCAGCGCATCAAAAATTTGATGACTAAAGCTCGGGCTCTCCGCATGTCTATAGTACTTGTGGGACCACCAAGTTACTTCTGGAAGCAAGGTCCCATGAGAGATGCTATTGAAGACCTAGACTTTCAGGTCATGCGTACGCGATGTTGCCACTTCGGTTTGAAAAAACGACAGTTCAAGTAAGTTGCTTAGCGGATCGTATCTGAAGGCGGCAGCTACCTACGCGCGCATCCCATTTAACTTGCGGGGATGCGCGTGCCACACTGCATGGCAACCTGCATAACTTGCTGAGCACGAATTGGACTGGCATGGCCATGGTGCTCAGAAGGCAGAATGGCGCAACAAAACATTGTTTATCCTGACTGCAAGGTTGATTGATCGAATCGATTTGCATAAAACAAAGAGAGACCACACGAGTGCTGCGCACCTCAGCATCCACGCACAAGTGGATCAGGGAGCTCGAACTAAGGTTCAGTCTCCAACAGTCTCAAAAGAATGGCCTTGAATGGGAGCATGTCGTAAGACGGGTAACGATGAACCTGGGTGATAATACGATCATACAAGACATCAGTATCCAGGGCCAGCCTACCGGATACAATTATAATGTGCCGTTACCGAATGGTGCGACAAACATTCGTACTCGATTATATCGGGAACCGCCAGAACCGGCTCTCATCGGACAAGAGGACCAGCGACCACGCCGAAAGCGAGTTGCGTTCGTCGGTGACGATCGTCTTCCCTCCCCCTTCGATTGAGCGTGGCCGCGTGCTCCCGTCTATTCCCGAATTTCCGATTCTCAAGTCACCCGATGCTGAACGACCGACAGCACTACCGATGGATGCCCGAATCAGACAGAAAGAATAGCAGGAAGTCGACAAAGAAGCGGGCATCAAGCCACGAAAGATACCCAAGGTAGTCGAAGCAGGCAACCATGACTGCGGTGACGACCTAAAGGATCTCGGATGTAGTGTCTACTACACCCGTGTTCCCCTTGACTCCAACACAGAGAGCGATGATGAAGAGAAAACCTTCATCGCGTTACCTGCAGATGTGTTCTCCATAATCCCAACGTTATGACATGACGTTACAATAAGGTTGATTATTGGAAGTGTGCGTGGAGGAAGTGGGGCCTATCGCAGTTTGCATTCAGCCGAGGTCTTTCTTCCGGAGAGAACTTAGACACGCGCTCATCTGTTGACCTTGGAAACAAGGATGACCAGGATACAGTGATGCATTACTTAGACGTGTGTTTCGTCAGCGTTGTCATGCTACAACCCAACAGCAGAACGACTGGGCGACCTTCCCATATCAACTTGCAAGTCAACTATGATACATGGCATGAGCACCATAAAGAAGACTTTCCACATATCCAGTGTTGTGGAACAGTTTCCATACGTCAAAACGACCTTCTACGGCTTCACTTACGAGAATATCCAGTGGGCACTTGGGTGGACCAGATACCGCCATGGACCACATTGGCCACATGCAAGGGCACTGGCAAGGTGAACACGGATCGATGTATTACTGGCTCTCGTGATTCCCATGGGGTATTGATACGAAACCCAACCGAGATTATGGCCAATCGTCGCCTTTTTACTTACACCCTTTGATCGAACACGATGCGCTGGCCATCATCAACATGCCTCGGTATATAACAAAGAACTGTCCATGCCAGCGCATCAAGGATGCAGTCTCTCTTTGTCGATGCAGTTCAGATCGCGCGCGACCTATTCCAAGTAAACCGTGATCGCTTTTATGGTCACCCTTATTATCCCACCGTGTTTGTCACCAGCGTGAGGGGATTTGATTTGGACGGCCCAACGATCCATCGGCAACCCGACGGGTCGATCACGAGACCGCCGTCGGGAGGGTTCGGATGTCCTGCATGTGCAGATCATGTTAACATGCATTCTCCTACACATGACAGAAGCCCTAAGCATTGCAGGTGGTATGATAGGGAAGACTGCCATTGGGAATGTCCGAGCTGCCAGAAGAACTACGGCCAGAACAAACCTGGGCACTTACGGACACTTGGCAAATGCACGTTTGCCAAACCGTGGAAACTGCCCGACAACCACGGACAGGCACCGCCGGTTCCTGTCGAAGCAGCAGCACCACCCCGGGGCGCAAGCCGCATCTCCACTTGTGCGGCTACGAGCACCAAGACCCGGCGCTAGAGCCGGCCCCACAGCTGGTGCCAGCAGCCACGACACTACAGTAGACCGACACGCTGCTGAACCTGTTGCGGGGCAACATTGCCTCGAGTGGAGTTGGTAGCTCGGATGACCGCATCCGACTGCCAAGGGTTGGAGACAGACGTGGTCGACAGCAGGCAGGAGATCCATCTCCACTACCACCCGCGGGTAACCCTGCTGCGCGCCCACGACTTCCAGACTGGTCAAGGTTCGATGTACGAATCAGCCTACAAAATCTTCGAAACCTTGACCCAAGCACGGTTACGCGCGAGCTGCGGAAGCTGCACCTGTGTTGGTTCCATGCCAAAGAACCCCAGACGAGGCTCATCTTAACCAAGGCAGGTCTGGGCAACGTCAGGCTCAACCTGATCA
The DNA here is from genome assembly GCA_963575745.1 of Prorocentrum cordatum. Classification (NCBI taxonomy): domain Eukaryota; class Dinophyceae; order Prorocentrales; family Prorocentraceae; genus Prorocentrum; species Prorocentrum cordatum. Next base: position 102,833 of record CAUYUJ010015362.1, read on the forward strand.
AAGGTGTCTGCGACACATGTCTGGAGCGCAGGGCTTGGGAAAAGCCTGGGCATGCGGTTATGCCATCCACTGCACTGCCTTGCAAGTTCAACGAAGAAGATGAATGTGATCTCATGTTCTTAAAACAAGACCATGAGATATTGAATCGCTTCGCTCACTCCGCCGGCCCATTTCGCATGACTGAGCCTCTTGGGGCCGCTGGGGGGCCTCTTCAGCGTCGCTTGGGGGCCTCCTGAGGGCCTCTTGGGGGCGTCTGGGGCCTCTCAGGGGCCTCTTGAGGCCTCCTGGGGGCTTCTTAAGGCCGAGGGCTCGAAGTTTCCCAACCCTCCTGCGTTGGGTTTTCGTTTTGAATAGAGCACTGCTCGCGCGTCTCCTTCCCACCCCCTCCCCTCCCTCTCTTCCCCCTTGCCTTTCGCCTCGCTCGTCGCTGCGTGCCAGGTGGGGGGCTGCGATTTGTGAGACTGTCGCCACTTTCGAGGCCTGCTGGGGGGCCCAGCACAGTGGGTACCCACGGCGGACTCAAATGGGACCTCGCCATCCCTGGGGGGCTGCGATCTGTGAAACTGTCGCCACTTTCGAGGCCTGCTGGGGGGGCCCAGCACAGTGGGTACCCACGGCGGACTCAAGTGGGACCTCGCCGTTCCTGGGGGGCTGCGATCTGTGAAACTGTCGCCACTATCGAGGGCTGCTGGGGGGCCCAGCACACTGGGTACCACGGCGGACTCACATGGGACTTCTCCATCCCTGGGGGGCTGCGATCTGCGAAACTGCCGCCACTTTCGCGGCCTGCTGGGGGGCCCAGCAGTGGGTACCCACGGCGGACTCAATTGGGACCTCGCCACCCCTGGGGGGCTGCGATCTGCGAAACTGTCGCCACTTTCGAGGCCTGCTGGGGGGCCCAGCACAATGGGTACCCACGGCGGGGACGCCACGGCTGGATTGCTTGGGACGGACTCGCCATCCCTGGGGGGCTGCGATCTGTGAAACTGTCGCCACTTTCGAGGCCTGCTGGGGGGCCCAGCACAGTGGGTACCACGGCGGACTCAAATGGACCTCGCCATCCCTGGGGGGCTGCGATCTGTGAAACTGTCGCCACTTTCGAGGCCTGCTGGGGGGCCCAGCACAGTGGGTACCACGGCGGATTCAAATGGGACCTCGCCATCCCTGGGGGGCTGCGATCTGTGAAACTGTCGCCACTTTCGAGGCCTGCTGGGGGGCCCAGCACAGTGGGTACCCACGGCGGATTCAAATGGGACTCGCCATCCCTGGGGGGCTGCGATCTGTCAAACTGTCGCCCTTTTCGAGGCCTGCTGGGGGGGCCCAGCACAGTGGGTACACACGGCGGACTCAAATGGGACCTCGCCATCCCTGGGGGGCTGCGATCTGTGAAGCTGTCGCCACTTTCGAGGCCTGCTGGGGGAGCCCAGCACAGTGGGTACCCACGGCGGACTCAAATGGGACCTCGCCATCCCTGGGGGGCTGCGATCTGTGAAGCTGTCGCCACTTAGGCCTGCTGGGTGGCCCAGCACAGTGGGTACCCACGGCGGGTTCAAATTAGTTCTCGCCATCCCTGGGGGGCTGCGATCTGTGAAACTGTCGCAACTTTCTTACCTCGCTTTTCGCTGCGTTTCGAGGCCATCCCTGGGGGGCTGCGATCTGTGAAACTGTCGCCACGTTCGAGGCCTGCTGGGGGGGCCCAGCACAGTGGGTTACCCACGGCGGACTCAAATGAGACCTCGCCATTCCTGGGGGGCTGCGACCTGTGAAACTGTCGCCGCTTTCGAGGGCTGCTGATGGGGCCCAGCACAGTGGGTACTCACCGCAGACTCAAATGGGAACTCGCCATCCCTGGGAGGCTGCGATCTGTGAGACTGTCGCCACTTTCGTGGGCTGCTGAGGGGCCCAGCACAGTGGGTACTCACCGCAGATTCAAATGGGACCTCGCCACCCCTGGGGGGCTGCGATCTGCGAAACTGTCGCCACTTTCGAGGCCTGCTGGGGGGCCCAGCACAATGGGTACCCACGGCGGACCCAAATGGGACCTCGCCATCCTTGGGGGGCTGCGATCTGTCAAACTGTCACCACTTTCGAGGGCTGCTGAAGGGGCCCAGCACAGTGGGTACTCACCGCAGACTCAAATGGGACCTCGCCATCCCTGGGGGGCTGCGATCTGTGAAATTGTCGCCACTTTCGAGGGCTGCTGAGGGGCACAGCACAGTGGGCTTCCCGCACGTCTTTCTCCTGCTCTTCGTCCCCGACTCCCCATGTCCTCTTCGAGCCTGTAGTTGTCGCCCCTCGTTCTTGTATGGTTCGCCTGCGCGTCATGCGATTGGCGCGTGTCCCAAGTAGCTTACATATCAATCAACGGATCCTGCAATTCGATTGTCCGTGCAAGTTTCGGCCAACTCCTCGTTTCCCATGATACAAATGGGTTGGGTACGTGACAGGGTAATTTGTTTTGTGTTCCCCCTTTGGGGCATCGCTTGGGGCCCTCTTGGGCATCTTGGGGCCTTCTTGGGAGCTTCTTGGGCCCTCTTGGGGCGATCTTGGGGGCCTCTTGGGCCGTCTTGGGGCGCCGGGAAGCCGAAAGGATGGACGCGCCAAAATCTGCCCAAAACCTAAGGACAAGTAATGAATTTTGCCTCTTGGGGCCCTCCGGGGAGTGCTCTTGGAGGCCTCTTGGGGCGTCTGGGGGCCATCTTGGGCGTCTTGGAACGATCGCGTGGCATCTCGAAGCACTCTTGAGGGCTCTTGGCGGCCTCGTGGCCCTTCTTGGGGCTCTCTGGAGGGCCACGGGGGCTGCGCCCAGGAGGAACACCATCTCTGATCCGACCCTGCCGGGGGCCGCCCCGGGTACTTTTCGTCCGGGGACCCCCAGGGGCCGCCCCGCGCGCGAAACAAGACCATGATATACTTCACAGTATCGATCGTTGTATTCGCTATGCTATTGGAATGGCGATACCAGATAAGACAATGACCAGTATCCTAGATGCGTACCATCAGTGCTGGATGCAATCTGGACCTGCCAAGGTACTCCTACTACGATGGGGGAGGGTGCCCTTAACAACGACGTTGCGAATGCAGTCCTTAAGGCAAAGGGCACTGAGCTGAGGATGCGCGCGCGTGGACAACGCGCTACGACCATCGAAGCCAGAAATGGCATACTACGCCAGCTACTTCACGTCATGGAAGCTGAAGTCAACAGCTTAGACATACCCCTTGTGTTCACACGACTACTGCATGATGCCCTGTTTGCCACCAGCGCGTTCACCTTTTATACTGAGGTGTCTCCATAACGCCTTGTGGACGGCGACCGGCAATGCTCCCTGACCTGCCAGTTCTGGATCACGAACAGCCGACGGCAGTTTTGGACCATTCTCGAAAGTGATACGCAAGGTGTGCATTGAAGCTATCACACAGGCAACTGCAGCAGCCAAGACCAATCGTGCATTACGCACTCGGACAATTATCATCGGTCAGCACTGCTACGATGAAGGAGATGTAGCTGATTATCATCGCATCGCCCCACTACTACGAAGGGCGACTGGGGAGGCTGGAATGGCCCGTTCCCGGTCGCAAGACATCATCTAGACAGGGGTCAAGTCATCATTCGAGTGGGAAGCCGCGATGTTCAAGTACAATGCGGCGACGCACGACTTGCACTCTACATCGAAGTTTTGACAGCCAGGGAACTCGGCTCCGACAACACTGCATTACGAACAGCGTTGACATCCGTGGCCATTCTACTTGCGGGGCGACCTGCTATGACATTTGGCTATGTCCCGACCAAGAAGGGGACGCTTCAGAGGACAAGTGCGAGCCGACTATCTCCTAGGGTACATGTGTCGTTACACTACCTTATCAGAAACATCTTCCGTATCGAGAACGTAGTTTCTGTTCGGCTGGCCAGGGGGGTGCGCGAGCAACCTCCGGTGGCTCGCACCGCTCTCAATATTATGATATAACTTGACCAGCACATCCGAGAATCATCCTGTGCCTGAAGCCCACCAAGCCTCAAGCGGGCTCTGACCAAGGCATGGCAAAGTTTGAGGAATTGGCAGATACACCGACACAAGACGGAACCGCTGGAGAAGCCCCAGAAGCCTAACCACCGCAGGAGGATGGGCGATTTCCCACGATGCTCGAGGAATCGGGAGCGGACCTCGAGGCACATATGATGGAAATGTGGTATACAGAACTACATGATGAAAGGGAACTAGTGGAGGCAATTCCACTAGATGGCCTTTACACAGCACCCGCACATATGATTCCCGACAACAGCGCGTTGGTCACTGTAGCTGAAGAACAGCGGGGGCACCTGCCTGAGTGGGGACACCCACGCGACTCCGATATCGAGGAGACATATCATGTATTTTTGTGCTCCACGGTCGAAGATTGCAGTTGCGGAGTGGACCCAGACGAAAACGGACAATAGTTAGGACTCTGCTTCGCGGCAGAAATGTCAAGGGTAGTCCTATCCGAGCAGCATCGCAGGATATTAGATGTCGGCCGCGTGACCACCGTGCGAGTATATGTCACCGCCGCTGCAAAGCGAGCCGTGGTCGTCAAGGGGGACTTCCTCGCGAAGGCTGACGCCCAGGCAAATCCCGAGAGAGCATCGGAGGCCCAGTGCGCTGAGCTCAAGACATGGTTTGGCAACGAGGGATTCAAAAAGCAAGATATATAAAGCGTCAGACAGCATGACTTCGATGCACGTGTAAAAATGGAAGTTCGTGAAGAACGAGAAGGGCGAGATGGAACGCACCATCGCAGTGCGCCTGGTGCTTCGGCGTTTCATAGACCTCGAAGGTTTCGGCGTGGAAGCCTTCTCAGGGACAGCACGGCGGCCACGCCAGAGACTACTTGCAAGCGCGGCAGCTGGCAGGAAGCAATGGATCATTGCTTCCCTCGACATCAACATGGCCTTCCTGGAAGGGTTGACTCACCAGGAACTTGCGGAGGCAACTTGTGAGAAAGAACGCGTGGTGTGCTTTACTTTGCCGCCTGGACCGGCTACGGTGCTTCGATCCCTCCCAGGATTCGAGCACTGCGACGAGTCGAAACATTGTTTGCAGCGCCTCAAGCCAGGCATTGGCACTCAGGACGCACTTAGAACTTCCCCACCAAAGCTCAGAAGGACCACGCGAGGCTTCGGTCTCAGACCCGCGTCCTACGACGAGGATTTCGAGACGAGCAGCAACTTGCTCACAGCCAAGCACGTTGCTGACATCAATATGGCTGGCGCAAGTGTTTACATCAACAAGCATACATACACCGATTGTGCTGCGAGGTACACCAAGGATGAGGACGGAAATGTCGCGTCGGACCAAGACGAGTACATCAAGCAGCTCCGTCCTATGCGCCATCCTGAATTTACCGGCGCTGACGCTGACGCCAAGGCATCCAAGGTGGGTGCAGACATGTGCGTCTGCTTCAGAGGCGAATTTGCTTACGCATTAATCACCCATGTGTGGTTGATGGTGCATGTAGTCTCTCTACAACGTGTCCAAGAACCGACCAACATACAAGTGCGACGACTGAACGCGATTACCAGGAAGTTGCAGGCCTGCGCAAGAAGATCGTCTACCAAACGGTGACTTCCGCGGGCGAAGTTGACCTGCACAGCGACTCAGGTCACCGACGCCTGAGTGGGGATGCCGATGTCGAAGCCAATGGCGATGGTTTTCGCGTGGCAAACCTGCTATGGCGTGGAAGCACGCCATCCGGCAAGCCTGTCGCTCACTTGATCGATGCGTACTGCAAGTCTCACCGCTTGCATTTCCGCTCGAGCTATTCAACAGAGACACTTGCAGCAGCCCATAACTCGGAGGACTGCTACCCCACGATCGTGACTCTGCACGAGCTCCATGCAGGGCCGCTGACTCTCACTCAGTTGAAGGACATACTTGAGTTGGGTGGCCTGATCATCATGGTCACTTTGACCATAGATGCTGAGTATGACTTTAAGTCCTTGTCAAGCAAAGACTTGAAGAAGCCGGCTGGGTGCACCCTCTTAGGACGCATCAGTTGGATACGGCAGATGATGGAGCGAGGAATCGTGCATAGTATTTAGTGGTGCGACACCCGCGACATGACCGCGGACGGTCACACAAAGGGGAGCATCGACAGGGATATGTTCCTACAGGGCATGGGAGCACGCAGTCCTTCAAGCATGACTTACAGCGTCACACTCCTTACCGGGCTGGCCAGACATCCTGGTTTGCGGCCGCCTGAGGAGTACTCGTATGCACAGTAACGTGCAGGCAAGGCAACTTGCGTGTGGGTCCACCTTCCTTACGGCCCCGCCCTTTTGCTGCCCTTTTGTGTATAGTAGCTGCTGTACCTGCTGTACAGGAGCGGCGGACTCACGCTTCGTCTCATTCCCTCCCAACTCTAAAGTGAGCTGGGATACAGGCGAGAGGCAACGAGCGTGTGTCCGCGGCCGTTCGTGCTCAAGCGGCCGGCCGCCCAGATCTGACTACATTTCAGCCCGAGGCGTACCATTTCCCATCGAGACCAAAACATCATTTGCTTGAGATGGCTCGTCGCTTCCGCGCTGATATCGTACTACTGGGACTATCGTTGCTACGGTACAGCATCACTGGAGCTGGGCTTCGCTAAGGCGAAGCTGCTGGTTGGGTTTCCCAACCCGTTTCAAACTGATATACCCCCACAGGGGTACGATCGAATACCAAGATGGCGGGCATTGATCATTTGGGATAGATGTGTTGGATGGCGCGCGTTCAGATAAGATCCAGCAGTCTGAACTTGATTCTTGTTGCCCGCGACCCGCCCGCTATCCATCCGCGACCCACCCGCGATCCACCCCCCGCCCCACACTGCGGCCAACCGCGCGATCCACCCGCGACCCACCCCGTGCCCGCCCCCTCATTTTTGTCCGCAGCGGCGGGCTGCTACATGCATTTCGTTCCACACCTGTCGGCCAGAGAACCCGCCGGAAAGTGATACACACGACGCTGTCTTGCGGCGTTTCTGCGAAGCCCCATGGGGCAGGGCCCGGATATTTCAGTGCGTATACGGTGGAGGCGTTGGTTAAGGAATGCGCCCAGGAGGCTGCAGACCCTGGAAGATTCATGATTGGATGAGGGCGGCGGTGATGTCCATGGCTAAGCTTCGATTGGGGTTCCACCAGCCTCCAGACCCTGGATTCCTTATCTAAGGGTTCCTTCTCCAGTGCCCCCACCGCACGCGCGGCTCCCATCACTGGCCGTTCCACCGCCTCTGGCCCAAAGGCCCCCCCCCACCCTCCGCTCTCAGGGGCGGGGCCGCGCAGCAGGGCCCTGGGAACACGGCCCGCCATGTCCCAGGACTGGCGCCAGCTGGTGAGCGACCTTTTCACCGAGGTGATCCAGGCCCAGAGGGGCGCCACCTGCACACCGGCACCGATCTTAGGCGGCGTCCAAGAGGGGGGTGATGACTAGGGGTGGTGGTGGATATCATGGCCGGTGCCATGCTGCCCCGACAGATTTCACGGCGCCTCTTCTTGTCTCCACACGTCCCGTGCCCCCTTCCCCGTTGGCCCGCGCACGCGCCTCGGGCTATGATTTGCGAACCCCCCTTTTGGACGCCCCCCTCGTTGGATGCCCCCGAGGTCTTGGCCAGGCCGACCCTAGTTGGGTACAGCCAGGGCCCCAGGTAAGGGCGGCCCGTAAGTGCTAGCGCCCCGAAGGCAAACAAACACGTTTGCCGAAATCACTAAACCAGGTCTGAAACCTATATTTCTCGGGTGACGGCAGTTCCGCTTCGTAGAATGGGGCAGGGGAGGCGTCCCCCACCAGGTCAGGTGAGCCAGGCGCCTGCACGGCGCATTGGCAAACTTCGGAAAAGCTACTGGAAACTTGGCGAGACTGTGCCCAGGCCCTGCTGGACCCACCATGCATCACCAAACCAGGCCCTGCTGGACCTGGTCGTGCCAGTGCCAGGCCTGGGACCCGGACCTGTGCGCATGCCATCCCAGGAGGGTTCGTGTTCCGATCATGGGCCCAGGATCGGTGAAGGTGTGCAGCTGGCGTCCTCCGACAGGCGGAGGCGGGCGGCGCGAGCCTGATCCCGCCCGGCATCAGCGAGCCGCGCGACCTGGCCACGGTCGTCTTCCGCAGGAGTTTTTCCCCAACCCTCCTGTGTTGAGTTCTCGTTTTGGATAGAGCACTGGTCCCCACCTCTTCTCCTCCCGCCCCCCTTTTCCTCCCTGCCTCCTCCTGCGCTGCCCACGCCGTGAAAGGCGCAATCGTCGCCACTCTCGTGGGCCCCTGGGAGGGCCAGCGGAGTCGGGGGGCACGCGCACCCAGACGAGACCTCGCTGCCCCCTGGGTGGCTGCGAAATGCGCAATCGTCGCCACTCTCGTGGGCCCCTGGGAGGGCCAGCGGAGTCGGGGGGCACGCGCACCCAGAGGAGACCTCGCGGCTCCCCGCGAGGCCGCCAACCGCACACTTGTCGGTGTCTTCTTGCGCAGGAGTGCTGCATATCTCAATGCGTTCGTTTGTAAAGAGTACTCCTTTCAATAGTCGCCTTGCATGGAGAAGGATTTGGGTACGTCTCGTGAATGGTGTTCTTAAGCAGACCTCCTCCGACAGGCGGTGGGGGTTGGGGCCCTGGGTAAAGTAACTCTTGGGCGAGGTGGGGCACGTCGGGGCAGGGTGCGCTGCGCTCGCCATAGCACACGCGCGAGTACCAGTATGCGTGGGGAGTGGGTCCAGGCTCTTATTACCGCTACCCAGGGGGTGGGGCGAGGGGGTGGGGTCTGGGTAGTGACAGTTACGCGCCAGAGGAAAACAAAACAATATTCAGGCTCATCGGCGACCGGGACCGCGCGCTGACCAAGCAAAGCCTTGCGGAGCAGCGGACCGTGGAGGTGGAGCTTGAGAGGGACGCGCTGCGGGACAACCTGGCGGAGGTGCAGAAGGTGCCGCCGAAGCTCGAGAAGGACCTAGCCAAGGCCCAGGCCCAGGTCGTCGACTACGAGATGCGGATCGCCTTCCTGGGGGAGCGCTGGGAGACGCTGACCGGCGAGGTGAACTCCCTGTCCTGCAAGGACCCGCAGGCGCGGGTCAGGGCCCTGGACGGCGAAGTCCTGCGGCATAAGACCGCCCTCTTCAACGCCGACATGAAGATGAAGGTCATGTCCAGGGACATGCGCCTGCTGGCGGACACGGCCAGGGAGCGCCAGGAGCGCCTCCAGAGCTGGACCGGCGAGCTCTTGTCGAGCCGGCAGCAGTCCGACGACTCCAGGGTGATCGAGTGGTAAAAATTGCATAAACATAATTTGTCGGAGATCCATGCGGATTTGTCGGATCGGCGCTGGACACAGGGACGGCGTTGGAGGCGCCGCCAGGGGGGTCCTCCGACGATCCAAGACATCCGCGCGGAGCACCGAAAGTTTATGTTTATGCAGCTTGTTCTGCTAGGTGAGCGAGGTGGGGCTCAAGCAGCAGGTGAAGCAGCTCGGCGCGGACGCCGCGGACGCGCAGGCGAAGCAGGCCGAGGCCGAGGCCGAGGCGAAGACGGCCAGGGAGAAGTTGGCGGGCGTCACGGAGAGGCTCACCGCCGCAAACCGTCGCGTGGGCCTGCTTGAGGACTGGAGCCAGCCGTTGGGTTGAGGTGGCCCAGTACTGCGTCCAGCCAGCAGAAGGTCACGAGCGGCGAACATATCCGTATCCGCGCCCTCGCGGACTGGTTTCTCCGGTGCGATCCCGGGGATTCGCGGTCGCACGGATACGCTCCGCGCGGAGCATCCACACAACACGCCCCGTATCCGCGGGATCCCGGCCCAAGGGCCGGGCCCGCGCGTCCACGGATACGGATATGTTTCTCGAGAATGGGGCACCCTCGTCGCCACGGCTGGACGCGCCTCGAAGAATTTATAGTTTCGACCCTGGGGGGCGTCAAGGGACCCATTTTGAACGTAGTCTGGCTTTGCCCCCGCCTCTTGACAGAGATTTTCTCGGGGCCCGTTCAGCGCAGACCCCCTGGCTGCTCCCAACTGGAGGACACGATCCGCGTCAAGAACTCCCAGCTGGCCAAGCTGGACAAGGAACGCCTGGACAGCCTCAACGTCGCCGATGTGGTGGCGAAGGACAACGCCAGCCTCAAGGACGACTGGACGCAGTCGAAGGGCCTCGTGGCAGAATTCCAGGGCAAGTACAGCTCGTCCCAGGACGAGCTGGCCAGAAGCGCGCAGAAGCAGGACGAGACGCTGAGCCTCCTGCGGAGATCGAATATGAGAAATTCATGACTATAAACTGTCGGAGGTTCGCGCGCATTTCGTGGATCAGCGCTAGACTCCCCTCCCTGGCGCTGGTCCAGCGCCGATCCAGGAGATCATCGCAGAACTCCGACAGTTCATGGGTGTGACGTCATTTCTTCTGCTAGGAGCACGGAGAGCCGTCTCGAGCAGAGGGAGGCCGACCTGAAGGCATCGGCATCACTCAAACATCCTTATACCGTGTGTGCGTCCCCCCCCCCCGCCCCCCAGGGGCGACGCGCGCGCGCTCAGAACTCTATGCTTGGTGGCGCGGGGGTTCTGCCCACACTGCCTGAGCAGCGATGTATGCAGCACCCCGCACTCGCGGATACAAGTGAGGGGGCGGGCGCGGGGTGGGTCGCCGGTGGGTCGCGGGCGGGTCGCGGGTGGGTCGCGGGCGGGTCGCGGGTGGGTCGCGGGTTGGGTCGCGGGTGGGTGGGTTGCGGGGTTGTCGCAGGACGACGACAACAACAGCAAGCATTTCAAGATTGTTCGCTCTTATCTGCACGCGTGTCGTTTAACATGTATATCCCAAACCCTCAATACCCGCCCGCCCTCTTCGTCTTGGATCGTACCTCCCTTGCGGATATACCTTCCTTACCTGCCACATGTAGTTCGCGCAGCGCATAAAACAGGGGAGCGAAGAAGGACGGGACGACGGAGACAGAGAACGATGGAGCACGGGAGAGATCTAGCAGAAGGCGGCTTAGGAGCAGGAACATGAGCGGCAGATCCAGACCCGGGGGGGCCAGACGGGCCGGGTCTAGACGGCGGGCAGGCGGGCGGGCAGGCGGGCAGTCGGGCGGGCGGGCCTAGACGGCCGGGTCGAGCTGGCGGGTCGCTGAAGCATCAGTCCTGCACGGATCGCGAGGAAGGCTCGCGCGACAGCGCGATTCCCAAGGATATCGTGAGGAAGTCCATAGCGGGAGCGTGATTCCTGAGTGTCGAGGGCGCGGCGTATGAATAGATTGCGGGGCAGTCCCATGCGAGAGCGCGATTCTTACATGAATTGTGTGAACGTCCAGCGCGAGAGCACGATTTCGAATACCTGATGTTGAAATCACAGGACTGTAGCAAGTGGCGGCGACGAACGGCGGAGACGGGCGGCCACAAACCGGCCGGACCGACACAGGAGCTCAGTTACCCTAGATGCGACGAACCCCTACGTGCAAGCATTGTTTGGGGAACGTTAATTCTTACTCCAGATGCCCACTTCAGGCACGCACCTAGGGATGTTGTAAGACCTTTCGGCCCCCTCACGAAGACCGGTAGTTGTTGGTACTACGGTTGGGGCGTTGGTTAGAGAATGTGCCCAGGAGGCTTCAGACCCTGGGGCCAGTGATCGCCATGCCACATCCATATTCCTGGATGGAGTTCCACCGGCTCCCAGACCTTGGACTCATTGCCCATTTGCTCTTTATCCCATGCCCTCGCCGTGCACCTTCGGGTCGGACGTGCGCCTCCAAGGGGGGGCGCACGGTACTCGTGTGTCCCTCTGCGTCCCAAGGCGCTCCGCTCCGAACTCGCGGGCCTCCGCGAGGAGCTCCGCGTCGCGCAGCGATGCCTCGAGGAGGAGCGGGCGCTGTCGGCCCTTCAGCGCGGCGACCTCGCGAGGCTCGGCGGCGAGCTGGCCGCCGCGCGCGCCGCGGAGGGGAGCGCGAGGAAGGCCGAGGAGACCAGAGGAGAGACAATATACGGCAGGTTCGCGTCGCGTCGACCGGCGGCGACCCCGCCGCTGGCGTTCAGCGTTGAACGCCGCCGCCGACCCAGAATCGGTCGAGGTTGAACGATCTGACGTTTCAGAAACGGCCGATCGTTCAAGGTTGAACGATCTCCACGGTGTCAGGAGCCAGCGCTGGACTCGACACGACACGAACCCGCGACCGCGACAGGGAAGCTGGAAGAGGTAGCCCTGGCTGGCCCCTCGACTTTTTCAAGCCTTCGCCAGGTTCCCTCCAGGTTTTCCAGCCCTGGCGGCCTCGACACAGCTGCGGGCTCGTCCTGGCCCCTGCCAGTTTTTTTATGTCCTGGTCACCTCCGCTCGCACGGAAGATGGAAGATGTCCAAACCCAACTCTTTCCAGCTTTCCTGTGCACTCCCAGGAGGCCTTCGTCGCCACGGTTGGATTCGCCTCGAACTCCTCGTCAGGGCTCGGGAGACGTCGCGGGCGAGAAACATAGCCGTATCCGCGGCCTCGCGGGCCTGGCCCTTCCTCGCAACCCCGCGGATACGGGGCGTTTTTGTCGAGGCTGCCCCACGCGGAACGTATTCGCGAAACCGCCCCCCGGGGTCCAGACCGCGAGGGCGCGGACACGGCTGCGTTCGCCGCTCGTGAAGTGGTCCGGGGAGCAGCGGCATTGTTACTTTCTGTTGGCTCCCCCGAGAGGAGCTGTGCCGCGGGCAGCTGCGCTCGGCGCAGGAGGCGCTGGGCAGGGCGCGGAGCGACGCCGAGCAGCTCGGCGTCGACTTCCACCGCGCCCAGGATCGGAAGAGGGCATACCGCTCCTCGACTCTTTGCTCGTCCTCTTCATCCAGCCTCAGCACCTCCATTCCTGTTCCTTATAAATCATTTCTCCTGGTCGCACCCCGAGGCAAGTTTTTAGGGCGTGCCGGGCGTTTCGCCTGAGACTTCCTCACCATTTATGATTCTGAAGGTGAAGCAATGCAACAGTTTCACAAATGGAGGGCGGGTGGTTTTCAAAATGTGGCTCTCGCCTTAGCGCCTCGCGCATTCGTTTAAAAAGATGCCAGAGTTACACGGATTGAGGGCGAGTCGTTTTCAAAATGCGGTTCTCGCCTTAGCGCGGCGCACATTCGATTCAAACATTTGCCAGAGTGTCACGGGTTTAGGGCGAGTCGTTTTCAAAATGTGGTTCCCGCCTTAGCGCGGCGCACATTCGTTTTAAACATTTGCAGCACGAGCTTCACGGATTGAGGGCGGCTCCTTTTCAACATGTGGTTCTCGCTTTAGCGCGGCGCACATGCGTTCTAAACATGTTCAAGAGGCTCACGGATTCCCATCATCAACGTACCAGAAATGTTGTTTTGGAAGGAAACAGGATTATGCGGGCGCAACAGTTATGTCGATTCTCTGTGTTGAAGTCCTAGGAATGGCTTTCTGGCACGATTCAGGATCGCCAAGACGCAACCGTCAGGTTGATCCATGGCGTTGGAATCCCGAGAACAATGTTTTGGCGCATGCTTCAGGGTCTTCAAACGGGTGTCTTCCAACGAGGCAGTTCCATCAATGGAAATGAAGCGTTCGTTGTAGGGGACAATGAAGAGGGAGCTTGGAGGGAGGGCTTACTCCAACATCGTTGGTAACTCTTGGGTTTACACTGGTCATTCTCCTCCTCGTTCTCCCCCTCCTCCTCCTCCTCTTTCTTCTCCTCCTTCCTCCTACCCTGGCCTATGAAACAGCGGCGTTTTGTAGCGCGACCTGTGTGTGCATACCGACTAAGTACTTGCAGCAAGGTGTCCAGTCGTATTCTGGCCCTTCACACGGGCCCAGTCTACTGTCTAGGCACTTGCGGTAAAGTGTCCAGTCGGCCTTCGCGGGTGATAGAGCTGAGTCGGCGTGAGTGTGGCGCGGGGCCGCCCCCATTGGGGGCAGCGGGCCTCTCCCTTCTCCCGCTGCTGCCACCTTTCTCTGCGAGACAAAAGCTTCCCGACGGACAGACCCCACATGCTATGTTCTTCAGTTTGCCTGAGGATCTCCTCTTGCCCCCTCCTCCTGCACCCTCCTGCCTCCTCCTTCTCCTGTTCTCGTGGTGCCTGGCCTCCTTCTCCTCCTGCCCCGGCCTTTTCCTTGTGCCTTCTGCCTCCTCCTGGGGCCTCCTGCTGCAACCTCGTGCGTGGTGGGGCCGCCTGAAGCCTTCTGGGACCTTAGGGACCTCCTAGGGCCTGGGTTGCTTCTGGGACCTCCCGGGGCCTCCTGTGGCATCCTGGAAAATTCCTGGAGCCTCCTAGCCTTCCTGGTGGCTCTAAAGCCTCCTGCGGCCTGTGGTGCCTCCTGGTGCCTTCTGGGGCCTCCCGAAGCTTCATGTGGTTTCCTGATGCCTCCTGGGGGTCCTTCACCTTGGGATGCTTTCCGAGGGCCCCCGCTCGAAAATTCCTCGCGATTCATTCGCTGACGAGGATCCCACTCGAGACGTCCTCCAGATTCAAGCCTGGGAGGCCAAAAGGTGACGCAGTTACGAGACTTGGACGACCCCACTCGGATTCCAACATGGAGGTGGGGACCCAACATGGAGGGCATATTCCAGCTGGAGGAGCCCAGGTACCAACATGAAGTGCGAGCTCCAAAGGGAGGGGGGGCCCGTCCGAGACATCCTCACGATGTGCACCCTGGCTGTGCTCGAGTGCTTTGCCTGCTACACTACGCCGATGACCCGCTCGGATTACAAACGTGATTTTTTGGCCCCATTGGGAGGGGGGCTCCCGCCTGCGATTTCCTCGCAATGCACTCACCGACGAAGCCTCCGCTCGAGACATCCTTACAATTTTCACCCCTGGGGTTGCTCACGTGTAATGCCTGCGCTCGGATTGCCAACATGAGTTGCGGGCCCGATAGGGAGGGGGCTCCTGCCTGGGACTTCCTCGCAATTCGCTCACAGGCGAGGCCCCAGGTCAGACATCCTCACGATTTGACTCTTGGAGTGCTCAGGTGCTATGCCTGGTTGAGTCTTCCGATGATCCGCTCGGATTGCCAACATGAAGTACAGGCCCCATAGGGAGTGGGCTTCCGCCTTAGATGTTCTCGCAATCCACTCACAGTCGAAGTCCCCGCTCGGGACAACCTCACGATTTGCACAATTGGGGTGCTCAAGTGGTACGCCTGGTAGATGTTTCGGGTGACCCGCTCGGACTACCAACCGGAAGTGCGGGCCCCAGAGGGAGTGGGCTCTTTTGTTAGACTTCCTCGCAATTCACTCACAGACGAGGCCACCGCTCGAGACATCCTCACGCTGAGTGCCCTTGGGGTGCTCAAGTGCTATGCTCGCCTGGAGCTCGGGTGTGGGCGCGAGGAGGGGCACCGCGATCTGCGACGGTCGATGGAGATGCAGTCGACGACATGGCCCTCGTGGAGCGTCGAAGGATGTAGCATGTAAAAAAGATAATCGCGGACACGGGTGTAAAAGGATTATCCCGGACATGGGTGTAATACGGGTGTACTATTTGAGGGATGATGATGATGATGATGATGATGATGATGATGATGATGATGATGATGATGATGATGATGATGATGATGATGATGATGATGATGATGATAATGAGAGGTGCGCGATTGTGTTTGCGAGTGAGGGAGAGAGAGAGAGAGAGAGAGAGAGAGAGAGAGAGCGGGGAAGAGGAGGAGGAGGACGAGAAGGAGGAGGAGGAGGAGGAGGGGGAGAAGGAAGAGAGAAGGAGGAGGAGGAGGAGGAGGAGGAGAAGGAGGAGGAGGGGGGGAGGAGATCCTGCGCGGGGGGGGGGGGGCAGAGGGAACAAGAACCCGATTTTGGATCTGGGGAAAATTGGCACGCATCAGTCCCAGACCCCCTCGAGTCGTGAAGCAAAAATACCGACGGGAGTTTGTTTATCTATGTGCGACCTGTGTGGGCCTTTACTGGGCCTCGGGACCGTCAAAACAATTCAGGATGAAAAACTGGTCCACTGGGCGCTACAATTGGGGCCTTCGTTCAGAGCTCCCTATGGTTCCACGAAGCGTGTCAGGGGTGCGCCGGAATTGCCCGACGCCGCCATGCGAAACTCTGCCACTCGGCCTTCGGTGAAGCTCCCTATGTGGCCACGATCCTTGTGAGGGGTGTGCCAGGATGGCCCGAGGCTGCCATGCGAACCCTGCCACTGGGGCCTTCGGTGGAGCTCCCTATGTAGCCACGATTCTCGTGAGGGGTGTGCCGAAATCGCTTGAGGACCCCACGCGAACCTTGCCACTGCGGCCTTTGGTGGAGCTTTTTATGTGGCCACGATTCTAGTGGTGTGCCGAAATCCCCCGAGGCCGCCATGCGAACCCTTCCAGTGGGGCCTTTGGTGGAGCTCTTATGTGGCCACGATTCTCGTGGGGTGTGTGCCGAAATCGCTTGAGGACGCCACGCGAACCTTGCCACGCGGAGCTCTTTCTGTGACCACGATCCTCGTGAGAGAGCTAAAATCGTCCGAGGCCGCCATGCGAACCCTGCCACTGGCTCCTTTGGTGGAGCCCTCTAAGGGGACATGAACCTTGTGAGGGGTGTGCCGAGATGGCCCGAGGCCGCCATACGAACCCTGCCACTGGTGCCTTCGGTGGATCTCCCCATGTGGACACGATCCTCGTGACGGGTGTGCCGAGATGGCCCGAGGCCGCCATGCGAACCTTGCCACTGAGGCCTTCGGTGGGGAGAGGAGGAGGAGAAAGGGGAGGAGGAGGAGGAGGAGGAGGAGCAGGAGGAGGAGGAGGCGGAAGTGGAGAGGAGGAGGAGGAGGAGGAGGAGGAGGAGGAGGAGGAGGAGGAGGAGGAGGAGGAGGAGGAGGAGGAGGAGGAGGAGGAGGAGGAGGAGGGGAGAGGAGGAGACGCGGGTCGTTGTCTCTCCAACACAAGGATCCAACACCACAGGATGGTTGGGAATCATGAGTTCGGGGGTCTGGGATCTAGGCCTCCCAGATGGGGTCAGAGAACGGTTGGTTCGCGTCGTGTCGACAGGCGGCGACCCCGCCACCAGCGTTCAACGTTGAACGCAACCGGCGACCCAGAATCGGTCGATGTTGAACGATCTGACGTTTCGAAAACGGCCGATCGTTCAAGGTTGAGCGGTTTGCGTGGTTTCAGAAGCCAAAGCCGAAGTCGGCACGACACAAACTTGCCGTAGGCCTTCCACATAGGATCAGAGTGGATGGGGTCGGATGGTGGCGCCGCATCGGCGATGCATCGGCGATGCGGCTCGATGCGGAGCCCGATTTTCTCCACAGCGACGTCGCCAATGCATCGCCGATGCATGGTGATGCATCGACGATGTGGCGCGACCCTCCGACCCCACTTCCTCGATCCCATCTAGGAGGCCTCTCAGATATGTAAGGAATCGACCTGCCAGATGGTGCCCCACGGAAGCTTATTGCGAATGCCTTCTGGCTGGTTCCGCCGACCCTGAAGGCGGGACCTCCCTCGGGAACCCCGCTGGCGACCCCCCCAGGACCCGCCGGGACCACACGGGGGGCGGTATTCCGACCCGGGACCCCCCCCCTTCCCCCCAACCCCTCACCCCCCCCCCACACCCCCGAAGGACCCCCCCCCTGGCAGGGATGGGGATAAAGGGAAGGGAATCGACTTCGCTACCAAATTTTCTTTCCTTATTCCTCAATTTTGTTGGGACTGACGACGCCGCCGACGACGCCGACGAGGACGACGACGACGCCGACGACGACGACGACGCCGACGACGACGACGACGGCGACGACGGCGACGACGACGACGGCGACATCGGCTTCCACACGCCGAAGGGTCGGCGGATTATCCGATGGCTCCCGCGGCACCTCGGGGCCTCTCGACGAAGGATGCGCCCCGCGATGTCTTGCAGCATCATTATTTGGCGTGTATGCCTGCTTCATGTCGACTGACTTCGGAGGTCGAGCGATCTCCTGGCCTCCAGAAGTCCCGACGCTGTCCCGACGCTTTCCCCAGGGCCACATTACATTCTCATCCGGGCTAGGTTTCTGACGGTGCCGGGCCTTTGTAAGGGCCCCCCAGAGGAGGAAACTGACAACGAAAGCATTTGGCCGTGATCTTTTCTCGACGTGAACTTGTCTGGGCAAAGACCTTCGAAAGTTCAATGCGTCTGCTGCAGTTTGTTCTTCTCCAGGAGAAGCTCGGCAAGGCCCGCGCGGAGGCCGCAGAGGAGGGCCAGCAGGCCAGGGTGCATTTCGACCCGATCGATTCGATTCGATATCGTCGATATTGATTTCAGCTGGCCCGATCCGACTCGATTTCGACCGCTCGATGCGGCCCGATGCCTGCATGACGCTGTTGCGCATCCCAGCGCGGCCGATGCGCTTCGATTCCGAGTCCGTGCCGATTCGGCCCGACTCGATGCACGTTCCGATTCGATCTGATCTTCCCGTCCTCCGATTCGATGCTGACCGTTTCTGTAGCATTAAGTCGGGCGTGTCCCTCTACAGGAGGAAGATTCAACAATGGTATAGAAACAGTCTGGGATTGCTGTGTTCACTATTTTTCAGTGCTTAGGAATATTTTCAGGGTAATTTTTATTTTTCGTCCAAAATCCGCCTGTAGGGGGACATGTCCGACCTAACTGTAGCAGGCGCGGAGGCTGGGGCGGGAGCTGCAGGGCTCGCGGGCGCAGCTGGAGGCCGCCAGAGAGCACTCCGCCGAAGACTGCGGCGCAATGGAGCGGAACGCGACCCACCTGCAGCGCGCGGAGGAGAGGAGATCGGCGTCACCCCAACACACTTCTACCATGAGTGCTTCGCCCCCCCCCAGGGGCGACGCGCGCACCGAGAAATCTTATGGTATATGCGTCGTGGCGGGCGCTTTCTGGCCGCACCGCTCGGGAAACGATAGATTACGAGATGGGTAAACTATATGTTCAGGTCGGACGCGCGCCTCCAAGGAGGACACATAGTATCATTATGGTTCTGTGCGTCCCAGGATCGCCTCGCTGCACTCCGAGGCTCCGCCGCAAATCAAACAAATATACGCAGACGCCCCGGGTTCGAGGTCAAGGGTTCTTGGACGTTTTCGTGTGTTCTCGGCGATATTCCAGTCTCGGGATACTCTCCAGCCGCTGCTCCTCGCCGAGAGCGGCCGCCGGAGACCCGAGTGATGACCCGAAAGCGGGGCGATGTATCGCCGATTCCAGGTCGATGTTTTCTTGGGCCTCAGGGGGGTGCGGTGGTGTACGGCTCGCCGCCAAACGCTGTCGATACTGATGCACCGCTGCCATCCCTGAAGGCAGAGGGGAGAAACTTGTCGGTGGGCGTCTGCAGTATTATGTCAGGAACGTTTGCTCAGCGTGTTGCTCTGCCGGTTCTGTCCCACCACGCCTCGGCGTGACACGCTGGCCACGTCCCAGTTCCAAATCAGCAAAACTTCAATGCCCCGAGCTTCTCCCCAGGCCCCCGCCCAGCACAGCGGCGCGACATGCCGTCAGCTTGCAGGACATAGCGTCTCGCAGGGTCGCCGATGCGGCACGCTAATCAAAAGCTTCCGACCGTTCTTGAGATCCGCCGTTCGGGAAAAATGCAGCGTCGTACAAAATCACGAGCAGAGCCCTTGACCGCAACTCTCTGCGGCATGTTCCGAGCCGGATCGATCTGCGAAGGTCCAGGGGCCCGAGGCCGGGAGACAACGCCTGGTGTGATCAAGGACGGAGGTTGGTGGAGTGGAGGTTGTGGAGGCGTGACACAACACACTCGGCTTTGGTTGACTGTGGAGGCGTCCAGGCTGGAGGCCGAGCTGCAGGAGGCGCGCGCCCGCGCGCAGAGAGCGGACGAGCGGGCTGAGGAGGAGGCGGGCAACGCGCGCAAGAGCGCCGAGGCGGCTGCCACCGCGAGGGGCGAGGCCGAGCTCCACGCCCAGAGGGCCACTGAGCTGTTGCGTGTGCGGGACGAGAGGCCGATGATGATGATGGTGATGGTGCTGGTGATGGCGATGGTGATGGTGGTGGTGGTGATGGCGATGACGGTTGTGGTGATTTCGATGATCGTGGCGGTGTAGATGATGGTGCTGATGATGATGTCGCTGCTGCTGCCTCTGCTGATGATGGGGTTGATGATGGAGAAACTGTTGCTGATGATGAGATGATCATGGTGGTGATGCATATGATGATGATGATGATGATGATGATGATGATGACGATGAGGATCATGCTGATCATGACGGTGATAATGGCGATGGAGATGATGATGACTGTGATGGTGATGATGATGGTGACGGTTCTTGTGATGCTGACGAGTATGATATTGTTGTTGATGCACATCTTGTAAGTGTTGATGATGGTGGTTGTGATCATGATGATGATGCTGGTGGTGGTGGTGGTGGTGATGGTGATGATGATGCTGCTGATGATGAGGATGATGTCAGTCGTGATGATGCTGCTGATGACGGCGATGATGGTGATGACGGTGATGACGGTGATGGCGATGGTGATGGCGACGGTGATGGTGAAGATGGTGACGGTGAAGATGGTGATGGTGACGGTGGTGTTGATGGTGATGATCATTTTAATGGTGATGGTGATGATGATTTTGATGGTGGTGATGATGATGATAATGATGATGATGATGATGGTGATGGTGATGGTGATGGTGATGGTGATGGTGATGGTGATGGTGATGGTGATGGTGATGGTGATGGTGATGGTGATGTGTTTGCTCGATGATGGCGATGATGATGACGATAACAAGGACGATGACGATGACGATGACGATGCTGATGACGACGAAGAGGCGAACGCAGCTGCACGCGTCGCAGACTGACGCCGCCGCGCTGGGGGGCGTGAGCCGGGCGCTGCAGAGGCGCCTCGAGGAGGCAGAGGAGGAGGCGCGCAGTTCGGTGCGCAGGGCGGAAGCGCTGGCCTCGCAGCTGGAGGCTCAGAGGAGGAAAAGGTACGGATACCGCTGCCCGTCCCTCGCTTTCGCCTTTTTGGGCCTCCTGGGAGGCCCTCGTTTTTGCCCGTCTTCGGATCCCGGGACCATCCAAGATCGACCCCGCTCGACACATCCAGCAGAAAGATGGGGTCTAGGGCTCTGCTCGTGATTGCTCGCGGTATTGTATTGTTTCATAACGTCGGATCCTAGCGGATACAGGTACCGCTTCTCGTCCTGGAGAGCTCACGTGGCCACAGCTGGATTCGCCTCGTACAGTGTAAATTCATAGTAAGACTTCCCAAGGGCACCCTTGCGTCCTTAGATTTGTTCGACAGTGCGCCGCTAGAAAAGCTTCAACTGGGGCTTCCAAGGACCGTCCATAGGTCTTGCGTCCTTACAGCGCGTCCTTACTACAGGTTTTGATTGTACTCCTGGTCAGACCGCGCACAGGGAGAGGTCGGGGGAGCGACGGTGTCGGTACTTTGTGGTTCCCCCAGAGGCGTCCCGTGCGGAGGCCCGCAGCCTGGGCTCACAGGTCGAGAGGCGCCTTGGGAGGCAGGAAGAGCAGCAGTGACGCGCCGCCGTCGGAGGCTCGTCGGCATGCTGCACCTTCGTCAGTGTCCGAAGGCCTGGTGCTTCTACGGCCAGCTTTGCCGGGGGATAGTTGGTATTCTTCGTGTTCTGCTGGCCTCGGTCCGTGCTGGTCACGGATGCCCACCTGGGGCGGGGTTTGTCCCGGAGCGGGGCCGTGTGCTTGGCACGTAAGCCCCGTCGCGTTTTTGGGCCGTGCTTTGTTCGCGTCGGTCCCCCATTGGGCCCTTTGTAGGCTCGGACACTGCGTCCTGCTGCTCATGTCTTCAATTCCTATCTCTTCTTCGCAGTGGCATGCTGATAGATGTTTGTCCGAAGGCCTAGTGTTTATGGGCCCCAGACCCCCGAAATCGTGATTTTTTCGTGGCGTGGACCCCCAGGGGTGTGGACCCCATTTCAGGGACCTGCCTTTCCTCCAGAGGCTTGTTTGTTGGCCACGGGGCCCGGTGAGGGCCTCCAGAGACAGAAGATATAGGGCAACTTCCCGTCCTGATTTTCTGAGGATGCGGTGGGGGTCTTGGACGGTGACACGCTGATGGACGGCGGCGTGTCGTTGATGCAAGGACCGCCACGAGGGCGCGAAGTTTCTCGAGACTCCCGGTTCGCGATTCCTCATGCTCATTCTCGTCGTCGTCCTCTTCTCCCCAGGGGGTGGCGCGAGAGCGCGAATGTATTCGGGCTTCGCGTGGAGCGAAGTGCGAACATAGTTGCCCTCATTGATTCTGTTCTTGCCCATCCCCCCAGGCTCACGGAGGATTCCTCCCAGGTCAGCCGCCAGCTGAAGGCGTCGAAGGCGGATGGCAAAGACTTCGCCGTCGCCAAGGCCCCATCAAGGGTAACGTTAGGGGGGATGGGCTCCAGACACAGGGACGACTGGTTCGAGGTTCAGGATTCGAGATGTTCGTTTTTTTCCGTTTGTTCTCCACGGTTTTCCCGTCGCGGGGTTCTCTCCAGGCGCTGCGCCTTGCCGAGAGGCGTTCGGGGGTTCTCCCGATCGTCTCGAACGGCCGCCGGAGGTTCGAGTTATGGCCCGAAAAAACTACCGGGGACGGGGATGGGCTCAGGGGGGATGCGTCGCCCATTCATCGCTGATAGGGGTCCGATTTCGGGGAAACGTAAGACTCGAGTAAGCCAGAACTCGGGTTTACCGAAGTTATTTGACGAGCGCGTCCTGGGTTTTGACGGTCCAGTTTTCGAGGGACGTCTGCAGCGGGAGCCCGCGTCAGATTTCAGATTGGTTCTCGTCATTTTCATCATGGCCCCCGTCAGACCAACCCGGGTCCCCCCTACCCGAGTCTTACGTCTCCCCGACGATTGCCCACCCCGCCCAGGAACGTGCGGATTTGCAATTGGGGTCTATCGCCGCCATATCGGCGATGTCTCACCGGTTCCTGGTGGGCGTTTCCCCCCTGAGTCGGTCCCCCCTGAAGTTTCCCCCTCGCCTCAAAGATACCGATCCGCTACCCTTCCTTCCCTTTCGGGTTGATCCCAAAGGGGGTCCAGCGACAAGGGGGTGGTGCAATAGATTTGGTGCAATAGATTTGTGGGGTTACAATACATCTGCTGGCTTTCCGCGTGCAAGTACATTAGTTGCAAACAATTATGAGATATATTCTGGGGCGCAAATGTATTGCCGGATTTTCGCGTGCAATACATTAGTTGCAATACACAATGCGATACATGTCTCTGGCGCAATACCAAATCTATTGCACTCCCCCCTTTCAGCTGGACCTCCTTTTGGGTCACCAAAAAAGAGGCAAAGCTACCGATCCGCTACCCTTCCCTTGCCACCAGGGCTGGATTCGTTTCGAAATCCTGGTCAGAAACCAGGCCCCCTCGCGTCGTGAAAGCCACGACGGAACGTTTTTGGCTATCCTCGGCCCCTGGAGGCCCTCGCCAGGCCCTAGGACAGTCAAACACGGCCCAGAATGAAAAGCGTGTCCCAGGGCATGGGGTCCAGACTTCTTGGGTGCCCTCCAGGTAAAAATGAAACCGTCGTCGGGGGTCCAGCCTTGGGCGACCCTTCCCTCGTCAACACAGCTGGAATTTGCTCCGAAATATTAGTCAGCACGCGCCCCAGGCTAGGTCTGTGGAGTGGCGGTGTGGGCAATTCCTTGTTCCCTCTAAGGCCCAGCTGGCCCTCGATTTGGGTGCAAGGACCCAGAGAAGAAACAGAGCCGCATAGATATGCCCAGTGCAGCGTCCGCGGGGGTTCCTCAGATCTGCGCTGGACCCACCAGGCGGCGCCTACGGCGCCACCCATGGAGCAGTCCGCGCCTCAGGGGGGCCAGCGCAGATCAACGAAATCAGCGCGGACCTCCGAAATGATTTGCTTGTCAGAGCTTCTCCTTCTTAGGACTAAGCAGCTGCATGTCTTGGAGCAGGAGGCGGTGCAACTGCGGAGCGCCCACGAGCGGATGAGCCAGGATCACCGAGCGCGTGCCACTACTCGCAAAGTCCCTACTCGCAAGCGTCCGAAACGCACACAAACACAACCACAAACACACACACATACATCTATATATATATATATATATATATATATATATATACACACACGCACACACACACACACACGCACGCACGCACGCACGAACGCACGCACACACAAACACAGACACAGACACAGCCACAGCCACAGACACAGACACCGACACAGACACAGACACAGACGCAGACACAGACACACAAACAGATACACAGACGCACTGACACACACGTACACACAACACACACACACACGCGCGCACGCGCACACGCGCAAAGGCACACGCACACGCGCACGCACGCGCACGCGCACGCACTCGCACACGCACACGCACACGCACATGCCCAAACGCACAAACGCTCAAACGCACAAACGTACAAACGCACAAATGCACACACGCACACACGCACACACGCACACGCACACTTTTTTACCATCCGTAGGGGGGCCCAGCGGCGAGAACGGGTGACAACAGAGCGCAGAGAAGCCGGAAACGAGGAAGGAGGAGGAGGAGGAGGCGGGGAAACAAGAAAACACAGCAGCGCGCCCCGGCGAGCGCGAGGGGCCAGCGGCAGCCCAAAGCGGCCGCCGCGCAACTAATTAACTAATTAGTCTGGCGCGCCCGGGCGCTCCAGCAGGCGCCGTCGCACAGCCGCCCGCCACGCCGCCTCGCGGCCGCCGGCGCGCGGGGCATCCAGGAGCAGCAGGCCGGCCGCCCGCGGGGGCAGGTGCGGCGCCCATCCGCTGCACGGGCGGCCCGCGAGGCGCTCCCACCGCGGGGCCCAGCACCCGCACGCCACGCAGGCCACCCAAGCGGGCCCTTGGGAGGCGACGTGCCCCCGCCAAGGCTGCAGGCGAACAGCGCCCTCGCCGCGGCGGCCGCCCCTGGGCCTGGCGCCGCGCGCGCCTGTCCCTGCTCCGCCTCTGGGGCCACCGCGGCCGCAACCGCAGCGTCGTCCGCCACGCGGGGCACGCGGCGGCGGCGACGCCCCGCCTGCGCCCAGCGCCGCCGCACGCGCGGGCCTCCAGGGCCGTGCCCGTGGTTGGCCTTGAGCGCCGCGAGCTCCACCGCGGCGAGAACGCGCTGCACGGCCATGCGCGCGATCAGCTGCAGCTCGCGCTCCTGGCGCAGCGCCAGCGGAGGCAGCCGGGCCTCGGCTGCCACCCTGGCGAGGCGGTCGGCCGCGGAGTTGCCGGAGCGGTCCTCTGGCGACACACCTCGTGCCTGGGCCTCCGCGGCGTCAAGGTGCCCCTTAATCTATCGCGCGGCTAGCGCGTCGCTGCGGCAGTGAGGAACGATCAACTCCCACAGGTCTGCGTGGGCCCAATCCTCGGTGGACGCCCCGGCCTTGATCGCCGCGACGCCGTTGCTGACGAAGCGAGAATCGGTCACTATCTCGACGGCACCGCCTGCCAGGCTGACGGCATGCACCGCTGCCGTGAGCTCGGCGCGCTGCGCGGTCTGCGTGCCGTCGACAGGCCCGCGGTGCTCCTGACGGCCAGCGCCCTGGTCCAGCACCACCCCCCGCCCTGCCCTAGCGAGGAGGAGGTCGGTGGGGTGCACGCAGCCACCGTCCGTCCAAGCGCGCGCCCGGGTTGGCTCAGCAGCGCGGGCCTGCAGGGCTGGGCGCGGCAGCGGCCAGTGCGCCTCGTCCGCCAGCGCAGCCAGCTGCGGGTGCTGGGGCAACACCCCGGTGAGCGACGTCTGGGTCGGCAGCCGCGCGCGCGCGCCTCGGCGCGGGTAAAGCCCTCGGGGACCAGCGCGGCGGCGCGCGCGGGTTCCCAGCAGGGACAAGCCCAGAAGCGGTGCTCGAAGTCGTCGCACGCCGCGCCGCAGTGCGGGCATGCCGCAGGGCGCCCCCATTTCGCCGCCACCGCCTCCGTGACGACGTTTCCAGTGAGCACGGCGCGGAGGGCCCCCGCGGCGTCGGCCGCCAGCTCCCCGCCTTCGAGGAGCCGCCTGGTTGCCCACCTGTCGATTCCAGTGTCTAGGTGTCGAAAGCTGGCGCGCCGCCCTGCCACCTTACGGGCCTCGCGGGCTGCCCAAGCACGGAGGAGAACCGCGCGCGTGTCGGGCAGGGCGCGGTCGGCCGGGCGCCAGCCGCCAGGCGAGGTGGCCACGCCAGTCCAGCACCCGACATCGGTCCCCAACTGCAACTCCACCAAGCTCCGGATCGCCGCGTCCACCGGGCCAAAGCCGCGGCCGTGCCCCGCGGCCATGGCGCCAGCGGCTCGTCTCCAGAGCTCCGCTGGGAATCACCGCCGCCGGGTCCAGCCGCCAGGTCGGCGCCAAGACGCCGAACGCGATCTCCGCGGCCGCCCGGAAACCGCCCCGGCAGACGGCGCGCCGTGCGGCGGCGCGAAGCCCGGCCAACTCGCGCGCCGGGGGGCGTCCGCAGGCCGCGCCGTAAAGGCCCGCAGCAGTGCCCGCGGCGGCGCCCAGCACGCAGCGCTGGCGAAAACTGACGGACAGCCGGCCGAGTCTGGCAAATCGGCCCTGCGCGACGACCAGCCGGCCGGCGGGGGCGGCGCAGCGGCGCGCCCTGCCGGCAGTCGCGATATGGCCACGTGCCACAGAGCGCGGACAGGGAGGGGGGAGGAAAGACCAGACACAGGGAGGCGAGGGGGCCTCCGGTTCGGCGGGCGGGCGCGTCGCCCAGCAGGGCGGGCAGCGACCGGCAGGGAACCGCCAAGCGGGGGGGAGGCAGCGGTCGCGACGCGCGCGGGGGCAGTGAGGCACCTGGGCGGTGGGCCAGGAGGGCAGGGCGCCACGGGCAGGGGGCTCGCCTCGCCGGGGTGCATGCGCGCGGGAGGGGCGGCGGGGACCCGCCGGTTGGGCGGTGGGGCGGCCGCGCTGTCCGCTGGCCCGCGCGGACGGGCCCCCCTAGGGCGGCGGCGTGTGGGTGGTTCACACTGGCTCGTACTGGTGAAGGAAGCAGGTGGCGTCGCGCCGCCTGGTGTCGCGGGTGCCACCACCTCGCCGAACGCAGAACTTAATGTCAGGCCGCCCTAACTTCGCCACCAGCCTGCAGCGCCCTCCTGACCCGGGCCGCGCCGCGAGGGTCTCCTTCGAGCCGAGGAACTCGAGCAGGGCGGGGGTTGGGACATCCTCGGGGCGCGCCCGCCCCTTGCCCTTTTCTATAATCCGAAGCGACCGTCTGGCGCCGCAGTCCAGGTGTACTTGACGAGCAGCTGGAGGTTTCGCCGTGCATGCCGAGGTGTTCCCCCCCGCGGGCTTGCGCTGAAGCTGCCCGCGGCGCAGGAACCGTCCACGGCCGTCGTCGCGGGGGAGCAGCGGGGGGCACCGGGGGCCGTCGGGGGGTCGTCGTGCGGCGGGTCCGCGTTGACCCAGGCATCGGCGCGAGCAGCTGCCGTGGCGGGCCGCAAGAACGGAGCCCACGCAACGCTCCGACTGGCGCAGACTGGCGGGCAGCGGTCAGGGCGGGAGGGGTCCACGGCTGGGCGCCGGCAGTGGTGTCGAGTGGGGCGCCGGGTCCAGGCGCGTCGGGTTCGGCGTCGCTGTCGTCAGTTTGGTCCGCCCAGCGGCGTCCGTCTGGCCGCCCGAGGTCGCGATGCTGGAGCCCGTCTGGCTGCTCGCGATCGTGGTGCTGGAGTCCGTCGCATTGCGGGCGGTCGAGCTGCTGGGGCCCGTCGCGCTGCTCGCGATGTTGCTGCTGGGGTATTTCCTGCTACTCGCGGTCGCGCTGCGAGGATCCGCCGCCCTGTTCCCGATGGCATTGCTGGCGCCCGTCCTGCTGCTCGCGGCTGCTCTGCTGGGTTCCGCTGCGCGGCCGCGGCGACGAGGGTTCTCCAGGACGAGCAGCGGCGCCAGGTGCGCTCGTCGCGACAACGGGGGAAAGGACCCCCTGGCTTCCAGGGCGGACTGGGGGGGCCACTTCGAGACTGGAGGGCTGTCCAGGCACGGCGTCACGTTGAGCATTCTGGTTTCTGTCGACCTGGCCGTCCGTGGCCCGCGCTCGCTCCCAGGGGCCAGGGGGTTCACTATCCGGGGTGCCAGATGGTGGCGAAGGTTCCCCGGCCCGCGTGTCGTCGCAGCCTTGGACAGGTGGTTACAGAGCAGCTCTTCGCGGTCCAGGGGTGCCACTGCCATGCGCGTTGGCTCGCCCGAAGCAGCGGCGGAATTGCCTGCAGTAGGCGTATGCTCGGGGGCCTGTGAGGAACCGGGAGGGCCCTTCTGGTTTCTGACGCCGCCGTCGTTGCTCTGTCTAGGAGCGCCGCTGAAAGCGGCGAGCGCGGGAGAGATAGGGGTTCCCTCTGAGCACTGGTGGGGCTCAGGGGAGGCCCCCGTGCTTGCGACTCCGCCATCTCGACCAGGTTCGGCCCGCTGGTTTCTGACGCCGCCAAGGCCCCCCGTGCCCCTGAGGACGCTACCAGGTGAACAGACACTGGCCTCCGACACGTCACAACTAAGAGCGCAGCGGAATGCCGCGAGAACGGGTGTGAAGCTACATGGGTCGGCCTGCTGGTCTCTGACGCCGCCATTGCTACTTGGTTCAGGGGTGCCACGGAACGCGGCAAGAACGGGTGACATTGATGTTCCTTCCGAGCTCTGGCGAGGCTCAGGGGGGGTCCGCCGCTTTCTAACTCCGCCATTGCTGCCGGGTTCGGCCCGCTGGGCTCTGACGCCGCCACTGCTGCCATGCCCAGGGGATATGGGGGTTCCATCGGGGCCCTGGTGAGGCTCAGGGGAGGCCCGCTGGTGTCTGTCACCGCCATCGCTGCCGCGGTCCTGGCCCCCTTCCTCTCCCCCCGGGGGGGCGCAGGGGGCGCGCGCGGGCGCGGCGTCGGCCAGGGGGGCCCGAAAGGAACGGGGGCCCCCGAGCTCCCCTCCGCGTTCTTCCTGCCTCCCCGCGGCGCCGCGAAGGGCGGCGGCGGGCGAGAGAACTGAGCGATCCCGCGCGTCGGGCCCGCGCGGGCGCGCTACGCGGGGGCTCGCCGGCGAAAGAAGATCCGCGTAGAGGTCCTGGAGAAACGGCAGTCGATTCTGAGGCCTCCTCCGCGTCCTGCTGCTGCTCCTCCTCGTCGTCCTCCTCCTCCCCCTCCTCCTCCTCCTCGTCCTCCTCCCCCTCCTCCTCCTCCTCCTCCTCCTCCTCCTCCTCCTCCTCCTCCTCCTCCTCCCGTGCCCCAGGGCCCTCGGGTCCGAGGAGGGCCCCGGGGCGGGCCGCGCGCGCCGCGGGCCGCGCAGCGCGCGCGCGCCCGCGCCCGCGCCCGCCGCCGCGGGGCCGGGCGCCGCCCCCCCCCGCCCCCAGCCCGCCCGCCCCAGGGCAGGGGCCCGCCGCCGTCGCAGGTGCCGCCCCGCCGCCACTCCCTGCCGCCGCCACCGCCGCCCTCTCCTGTCGCTCCTCCTTGGCGTTCCTCCTCGGCGTTCCTCCTCCTTGGCCTCGCCGCCCCTCCTCGGCGCGCCTCCTCGGCACCCCTTCGCATCCTCGTGCTAGTGCTGTCCTCGTGCCGGTGCTGTCCTCATGCTAGTGCTGTCCTCGAGCTGTCCTCGTGCTGGTGCTGTCCTCGTGCGTCCTCCTGCGGCAGCGCTGCCCTCGCGCTGGCGCCGTCGTCGTGCTAGGCCGCCGGTTCCAGGCCCAGGGGTGCGAGCCACCAGACCCCTGCGTTCGGCGCGCTGGCTGGCCCGACGACCACCTCAGGCAGCGCTGATGAGCGTGCGCGCCACCTCCCGGACCACGCAGGTGGCGATGGACCGGTGGAGAGTGCTGAGAGTCTCCTGTCGCCCAGGGCCCTCCAGCACTTGCTGCGCGAGCCATTTCCGGGTGGACTCGCCCATGGCTCCCGAAACTTCGAAGCCGAGGGGCTGGAAACCAGCGACTCCGTCGCATTTGCGGCGCTTGGCCTGTTCGGCCAGTCTCGCAGCGGTGCCTTGGGCGTGGGCCCCTCCGGCCTGCAGGCTCTGCTGCGAGGCGGGATGCACGATCGCTAGGTCAAGATAAGCCCACTGGCCGTCGCTGTCGGTGCACCTGAGGTCCGCGCGGAGATCCGGATTGCCCGGCCCGGTGGGCGCTCGACTGCCACATCGCAAATGCCGGCTTCACGTAGGGCTCGCGCGACGGTGTCGCGCAGGTTGTTGCGCCTCTTAACCGTGAAGCCGCCATAAGAGCAGCAAAGCGCGTGGCGTCCGTTAGTGTCGACGGTGCCGGCGCAGAGGGTTCCGTTTTCCTTTCTGAAGGGGCAGGGGCCGTCAGCTGCGCGTGCAAGACCTCCGAGTCTGTGTCTCACGGCCATCCTGAAGTGGGCGTCAGCGAGGTGGTGGTCGGGCCGCGCGGCGGCCCGAGCCACGCGCCTGCTCCCATGCCTGTCGCGCTAAGAGCCCAGGCCCGTTGGTGCGGTTCCGTCTGGGTGCGTCGCAGCCACTGCGTCCACTTTGCGTGCCGCCTGTGCCTGGTAAAGCGCCGCTGGGTGGTGTCGGGCGGCTCCGTGTCGGGTGCCTGCTGTGCTGCCTCTTCCTGTGTCAGCGCGTCGATAGTGCTCTGGAGGCGGTGGGGCGCTGGTCTCAAGCCCGGGCGATAATGGAGAAGGTCATCTCTGTCGCGGAGACCCAGTCGTTGGAGCACTGGCTTCTCGCAGAGTGCCCACGAGGGCGCCTGAGCATCCAGGCGCACTGCGCTAACGCTCTGGAATCCCAAGCCGCCCAAAGCGACAGTGTGCCAGTATTTCTCTTTCTGCTCCGCTGTGAGGTCGTGCGTTTGCACTAGCTCCTCCAGCGTGCTGAGTTGGTCGGCGTCGACCTGGGTCGCCGTTTGGCCGGGAACCCCGGTGGTGCGCATGCGCCGCGTCATGTCTCCTGCAGTGAGGGTTCGTAGTAGCGCCAAAGATGTCTGCACGTCTAGGCCGGGCTTGTGAAGGTCCATGAGTCTGGCCATGGCAGTCGTCCTCCTGGTTCGTTGGCGCTGTAGTCGCGGCGAGGCGGGTGAGTGCAGGCTGCCCTCCTCGGCGCGCTGGTCGGCGGTTTCCGGCGTCGGTGACAGGCCGGAGTAGTCGTCGGCGTGTTGTCGTAAGATCGTGGGCTGCTCTACTCGCGGCGCGGGTAGGCCTGCTGGTATTGCGGCAGGATTTTTCGCCCACACCTCACATTTGTCGACGCGTGTTTGGAGGCCGGCTTGGCTCAGAGCGGTGGTGTAGGCTGCGTATATGGTGGGCAGGTCTTCAGGCTTCGCAAGGATGGTGAGGTCGTCGATGTAGCCGGAATGCTCGTGCTGTATACCTGCTGCGTCGAGTTGGCGTTTGGCCCTCTCGAGGGCTCGGTCGAGTCCGAGGCAGAAGAGCGCGGTGGCCATGCCGCACCCCTGGAAGATACCCGTCGTTTGGTTCCAGATGCGTCTTCTGCCCCCGGTGTCGCGGTAGACCACCTGCCCGGCATCCGGCAGGAAGCCTTTTTGCCCATCGGCGGAGTTTTGGGCAGTGAGCATCGATGCCTTCGTGGATGTACACCCTGCTCAGGTTCTGGAAGGCGTCTGCAGCGCCCAGAGAGAGCACAGCGTAGTCCGGGCGGACATGGAGGGCAGTGGACACGTGCTTGTGGACCAGTTCCGCCCCAGCCGCGTGCTTGTACCCGAACTGCGCGCCGCGAAGCCCCTCGGCGACATCGTCCGCCGCCATTTTGTTGACCGCCTTGGACGCGAGACGGCGGATCGGGCTGGCGAGGTTGATGGGGCGGATTCGGGTGGGGCTCTCGGTGAGCGGGAGGAGGCGGGCGGCCGTCGCCAGTTCCCGCACTTCCGGCGGGAGGGTGCCGCGGGCTAGTGCTGCGGCCACTGTGGCCAGGGCACACAGAGCGGACAGGTCAGTTTGGACGAGTTGGAAGTGCTCGTGCCGCCGCCCGTCGGGCCCAGCTGCGCTTCGTTTTGGTGCGGCCCGCAAGGCTTTGGCGAAGTGTAGCTCGAACTGTTGCTGCTCGTCGTCCTGTTCGTCGTAGGCGGCAGGTGGCTGTGGCTGATGGCGTGGGAAGAGCTGCGGTGCGGCTTGAAGGGTCAACTCGTCTCCGGCAACTTCGAGTGCTTCGCGGAGGACTCGTAGCTTTGCCCACAGCGCCTGCCTCCACGAGTTTGCGAGCCGTCATAACGTCGTGCTCTGCGGTAGTCTTCCGCCCGGCGCGCAAAGGAGGTGGGGCGGAGTCAAGGACGGCGCCCCAAAGCTGTGCTTCGCGGTGCTCCCTGATCTCCGTGGCCCGGCGGAACAGCGTAGTGGTGAGCTGAGCGCTGCCTCTGTTGCCGCCTCGGAGGTTGGCGTGCCCGAGCAGCAGCTTTGGGAGCATGAACCAACGCTTGGCCGCCTTGGTGATGGACTCCGGGGTGCCGTGGTGGATCTCGTGGGCGAAAGCCTCCGTGTGCTCCGTTATGATGGCGCCCACCACCCCGCGAGCATGCGGCGGTATATGGGCGGCCGTGGGCACTGGTTGTTGGACCATTTCAGGCGTGATGGCGTCCGCCCATTCGGCGTTGGTGTCGTTGCTGGCGCGCCTGGCCGCGTCGAGTTGGAATTGCGCGTCGGCTGGCGCAGGCGGCGCCGACGCGGTGACGACGGCGGCCCATTTGTGTTCAACTTCTTTTGGGTACAAAAGGTAGGTCGTCGGCCAGTTCCAGGGCAGCGTTGCTGGTCTGGGCGCAGACAAGAGCGCACTCCAAGCAGGCGACGGGGCTCTGCGGCGCAACGCTTGTGCGACAGCGGATCACCTGCGGCGGTAAAATGGAAGTACACGTCGCGCACGTAGCTGCTCTGCCCGTCCGTGAAAGCGTGGCGCACCACGTCGCGGCGTCCTCTCGTGGCCGTCGCCGCGACCGTTGCCCGGCAGCGTCGTCTGGTAGGGCGCCAGGCCCGGCGGCAGCTGCAGTGCCAGAGCGGGAGGTTTCGCCAGTTCGTTGCGCCCGAATCCGCCCGTGTCTTGCCTTGAGGGGCCCGGCGTCGGTTGGCGCATTCGTGTCCGCATCGTCCGCTGGCGGCCGCGGCCGCGCCAGGGCCTTCTCCGGGGTACCCCAGCGTGCAGTCGAAGCCCAGCTCGCCCCACGTCGCGGCCATTGCAGCTGGCGCCATCCCGTAAGTTTGGTTATTCCTGGCCAGGTTTTCGAGCTGCGTCCAGCCGTGGTGACAAGGAGCCCGAGGTGTCGGGGCACTCAGTGTCGCCGTGGCCAACGTCATCGTGTAGCTGGCGGCACCGACAGCGGCTCCCGTAAGCGCAGCGGCCAGCAGGCAACTAACGAGCAGGACGATCGCGAGAGCGTACTTCTTGCCAGACTTCTGCACGAGCCCGCACGCCTTGGAGGGCCTGGCCATGAGGCGCCGCCCGATCGTTAGTACGGCAAGCAGCAGGTCCACAGAGAGACAGGTGAGCACCGCGAGAGCGCACGTGAGATGGCCTGCGAAGCACAGCATCGTGAGGGGGATTGGCAGCTGCCGAGTCGGCTCCGGCTGACATCCTGCACTCCCCCGATGGCCGGCGGCATTCAATGCCGAGGGCGCCCAGAACAGCAAGGCCGCAAGCACCTGCGACCGTCCGCGGGCGTGCCAGAAGAGGCGCAACGCCCTCTCGGGGACGGTGCAGCAAGTTCCCCTGGTCCCACCAGTGATTGTGCTGCTGAACGTGGCACTGCTGGTGTCCGTCGTGCTTGTCAATGTGGTGCCGCTAGTTGCAATGTTGTTGTGAAGCATAATGCTGCTGGTATTGGTCGTGCTCGTAATGCTTATCGTCGTGCTGGGTGTAGTGGTGCTGTTGGTACCAGTCGCACTCTGAACACTCGCGTTGCTGCTCTCACCGCTGCTGCTCGACGATGTGTTGGGCGTAGTGGTGTTGCTGGTACTGGGCTCACTCGGAACACTCATGGTTATACCTGTGCCCGTGCTGCTCGCCGACGTGCTGAGCGCACTGGTGCTAGTGGTGCTGCCGGTACCGGCCGTGCTCGTCACACTCGTGGTTCTGCTCTCCGTCGTACCGCTCGCCACCGTGCTGGGCGTAGTGGTGCTGCTGAAGTCGGTCGTGCTCGTCACACTCGCGGTGCTGCTCTCGGTCGTACTGCTCACCGATGTGCTGGGCGTACCTGTGCTGCTGGTACCAGTCGTGCTCTTTACACTCGTGGTGCTGCTTTTTGTCGAACTGCTCGCCGACGCGCTGGGCGTGGCGGTGCTGCTGGCCCCGGTCGTGCTCGTCACTGTCGTGGTGCTGCTTTTTGTCGAACTGCTCGCCGACGTGCTGGGCGTGGTGGTGCTGCTGGTCTCGGTCGTGATCGTCATACTCGTGGCGCTGCTCTCAGTCGTACTGCTCGCCGACGTGCTCGGCGTAGTGGTGCTGCTGAAGTCGGTCGTGCTCGTCGCACTCGCGGTGCTACTCTCGGTCGTACTGCTCACCGATGTACTGGACGTACCCGTGCTGCTGGTACCGGTCGTGCTCTTTACACTCGTGGTGCTGCTCTTGGTCATACTGCTCGCCGTCGTGCTGGGCGTAGCGGTGCTGCTGGTATCGGTCGAGCTGGTCATACTCCTGGTGCTGCTCTCGGTTGTACGTTTCGCCAACGTGGTGTGTGTAGTGGCGCTGCTGGTACGTCTCGTGCTCGTCGCACTCGTGGTGCTGCTCTCGGTCGTACTGCTCGCCGACGTGCTGGGCGTGGTGGTGCTGCTGGTACCTGTCGTGCTCGTCGCCCCCGTGGTGCTGCTCTCGGTCGTACTGCTCGCCGACGTGCTCGGCGTAGTGGTGCTGCTGGTCTCGGTCGTGCTCGACACTCTCGTGGTGTTGCTCTCGGTCGCACTTTTCGCCAACGTGGTGTGTGTAGTGGTGCTGCTGGTCTCGTTCGCGCTCGTTATCCTCGTGGTGCTGCTCTCGGTCGTACTGCTCGCCGACGTGCTGGGCGTAGTGATGCTGCTGGTACCGGTCGTGCTCCTCACCCTCGTGGTGCTGCTCTCGGTCGTACTGCTCGCCGACGTGCTGAGCGTAGTGGTGTTGCTGGTCTCGTTCGCGCTCGTGGCCCTCGTGGTGCTGCTTTTTGTCGTGCTGCTCGCCGACGTGCTGAGCATGGTGGTGCTGCTGCTCCCGGTCGCACTCGTCACAGTCGTGGTGCTGCTCTCGGCCGTACTGCTCGACGACGCGCTGGGCGAGGCGGTGCTGCTGGTACGGGTCGTGCTCTCCACACTCGTGATGCTGCTCTCGGTCGTGCTGGGCGTAGTGGTATTGCCGGTGCCAGATATGCTCGTCCCAATCGTGGTGCTGCTTTCGGTCGTACTGCTCGCCGACGTGCTGGGCGTAGTGATGCTGCTGTTCTCGGTCGTGCTCGTCACAGTCGTGGTGCTGCTTTTGGTCGTACTGCTCGCCGACGCGCTGGGCGTGGCTGTGCTGCTGGTACCAGTTGTGCTCGTCCCGAACGTGATGCTGCTGGCGGTGGTTCTGCTCGCCGACGTGCTGGGCGCAGTGACGCTGCTGGTCTCGGTTGTGCTCGTCACACTTGTGGAGATGCTCTCGGTCGTACTGCTCGCCGACGTGCTGTGCGTAGTGGTGCTGCTGGTCTCAGTCGTGCTCGTCACACTCGTGGTGCTGCTCTCGGTCGCACTGCTCGCCGACGTGCTGGGCGTAGCGGTGCTGCTGGTAGGGGTCGTGCTCGTCACAGTCGTGGTGCTGCTCTCGGTCGTACTGCTCGCCGATGCGCTGGGCGTGGCGGTGCTGCTGGTCTCGGTCGTGCTCGTCCCGAACGTGATGCTGCTGGCGGTGGTTCTGCTCGCCGACGTGCTGGGCGTAGTGATGCTGCTGGTTTCGGTCGTGCTCGTCATACTCGTGGAGATGCTCTCGGTCGTATTGCTCGCCGACGTGCTAGGCGTAGTGGCGCTGCTGGTCTCGGTCGTGCTCGTCACAGTCGTGGTGCTGCTCTCTGTCGTACTGCTCGCCGACGTGCTGGGCGTAGTGGTACTGCTGGTGCCGGTCGTGCTCGTCACACTCGTGGTGCTGCACTCGGTCGTACTGCTCGCCGACGTGCTGGGCGTAGTGGTATTGCTGGTGCCGGTTGTGATCGTCCCACCCGTGGTACCGCTTTCGGTCGTACTGCTGGCAGACTTGCTGTGCGTGGTAGTGTTGCTGGTGCCGGTCGTGCTCGTCCCACTCGCGGCGCTGCTTTCGATTGTACTGCTCGCCGACGTGCTGGGCGTAGTGGTGCTGCTGGTCTCGGTCATGCTCGTCACAGTCGTGGTGCTGCTTTTGGTCGTACTACTCGCCGACACACTGGGTGTGGCAGTGCTGCTGGTGCCGGTCGCGGCTGCTGTCGGTCGTACTGCTCGCCAACGTGCTGGGCGTAGTGGTGCTGCTGGTGCTGGTCGTGCTCGTCACAGTCGCGGTGCTGCTTTCGGTCGTACTGCTCGCCGACGCGCTGGGCGTAGTGGTGTTGCGGGTGGCGGTTGTACTCGTCACCCTTGTGGTGCTGCTCTCGGTCGTACTGCTTGCCGACGTGCTGGGCGTAGTGGCGCTGCTGGTCTCGGTCGTGCTGATCATGCTCGCGGCGCTGCTCTCGGTCGTACTGCTCGCCAACGTGCTGGGAGTAGTGGTGCTGCTGGTCTCGGTCGTGCTCGCCCCACTCGTGGTGCTGCTGCTTTTCGTTTATACTGCTCGCCGACGTGCTTGACGTAGTGGTGCTGCTGGTTTCGGTCGTGCTCGTCACACTCGTGGTGCTGCTCTCGTTCGCACTGCTCGCCGACGCGCTGGGCGTGGTGGTGCTGCTGGTATCGGTAGTGTTCGCTACACTCGTGGTGCTGCTTTCGGTCGTGATGCTCGCGGACGTACTGTGCGAAGTGGTGTTGCTGGTCTCGGTCGTGCTCGTCACCCCCGTGGTGCTGCTTTCGGTCGCACTGCTTGCCGACGTGCTGGGCGTAGTGGTGCTGCTGGTACCGGTCGCGCTCGTCACCCTCGTGGTGCTGCTCTCGGTTGTACTGCTCGCCAACGCGCTGGGCGTAGTGGTGCTGCTGGTCTCGGTCGCGCTCGTGGCCCTCGTGGTGCTGCACTCGGTCGTGCTGCTCGCCGACGTGCTGGGCGTAGTGGTGCTGCTGGTCTCAGTCGTGCTCGTCACACTCGTGGTGCTGCTCTCGGTCGCACTGCTCGCCGACGTGCTGGGCGTAGCGGTGCTGCTGGTAGGGGTCGTGCTCGTCACAGTCGTGGTGCTGCTCTCGGTCGTACTGCTCGCCGACGCGCTGGGCGTGGCGGTGCTGCTGGTCTCGGTCGTGCTCGTCCCGCTCGTGATGCTGCTGGCGGTGGTTCTGCTCGCCGACGTGCTGGGCGTAGTGATGCTGCTGGTTTCGGTCGTGCTCGTCATACTCGTGGAGATCTCTCGGTCGTATTGCTCGCCGACGTGCTAGGCGTAGTGGCGCTGCTGGTCTCGGTCGTGCTCGTCACACTCGTGGTGCTGCTCTCGGTCGTACTGCTCGCCGACGTGCTGTGCGTAGTGGT
Organism: Prorocentrum cordatum; assembly: GCA_963575745.1. NCBI lineage: Eukaryota > Dinophyceae > Prorocentrales > Prorocentraceae > Prorocentrum > Prorocentrum cordatum. The sequence continues at coordinate 140,190 of CAUYUJ010015362.1, forward strand.
GCTGCTGGTCTCAGTCGTGCTCGTCACACTCGTGGTGCTGCTCTCGGTCGTACTGCTCGCCGACGTGCTGGGCGTAGTGGCGCTGCTGGTACGGGTCGTGCTCGTCACACTCGTGGTGCTGCTTTCGGTCGTACAGCCCTCCGACGTGCTGGGCGTGGTGGTGCTGCTGGTCTCGGTCGTGCTCGTCACACTCTTGGTGCTGCTCTCGCTCATGCTGCTCGCCAACGCGCTGGGCGTAGCGTTGCTTCTGGTGCCTATCGTGCTGATCATACTCGCGACGCTGCTTTCAGTCGTACTGCTCGCCGACGTGCTGGGCGTAGTGGTGCTGCTGGTCTCGGTCGTGGTCGCCACCCTCGTGATGCTGCTCTCGGTCGTACTGCTTGCCGACGTGCTGGGCGTAGTGGTGCTGCTGGTAGCGATCATTCTCGTCACACTCGTGGTGCTGCTCTCGGTCGTAGTGCTCACCGACGTGCTGGGCGTAGTGTTGCCGTTGGTACCGGTTGTACTCGTCATACTCGTGGTGCTGCTCTCGGTCGTACTGCTATCCGTCGTGCTGGGCGTGGTGGTGTTGCTGGTATCCGTTGTACTCGTCATACTCGTGGTGCTGCTCTCGCGTGTATTACTCACCGATGTGCTGGTCGCAGGGGTGCTGCTGGTGGCCGTCGTACTCGTGATACTCGTGGTGCTGCTCTCGGTCGTACTGCTTTCCGACGTGATGGGCGTAAGGGTGCCGCTGGTATTGGTCGTAGTACTCTCCAACGTGCTTGGCGTAATGATGCTGGTGGCGGTCGTACTCGTGATACTCGTGGTGCTGCTCTCGGTCGTACTGCTTTCCGATGTGCTTCGCGTAGTGGTGCCGCTGGTACAGGTCTTACTCGTCACACTTGTGATGCTGCTCTCGGTCGTGCTGTTCGCCAAATCGCTGGGCGAGTGGTGCCGCTGGTACTGGTCTTACTCGTCATACTCGTGGTGCTGCTCTCGGTTGTACTGCTCGCCGACGTGCTGGGCGTAGTGGTGCCGCTGGTACTGGTCGCACTCGTCATACTCGTTGCTGCTCTCGCTCGTACTGCTCACCGACGTGCCGGACGTAGTGGTGCCGCTGGTACTGGTCGCACTTGTCACACTCGTGGTGCTGCTCTCGGTCGGACTGCTCACCGACGTGCTGGGCGTAGTGGTGCCGCTGGTCTCGGTCGTGCTCGTCACACTCGTGGTGCTTCTCTCGGTCGTACTGCTCGCCGACGTGCTGGGCGTAGTGGTGCCGCTGGTACCAGTCGCACTCGTCATACTCATGGTGCTGCTCTCGGTCGTAGTGCTCACCGACGTGCTGGGCGTAGTGGTGCCGCTGGTGCCGGTCGTACTCGTCATGCTCGTGGTGCTGCTCTCGGTCGTCCTGCTACCCGACACGCTGGGCGTAGTGGTGCCGCTGGTACCGGTCGCACTCGTCATACTCGTGGTGCTGCTCTCGGTTGTAGTGCTCACCGACGCGCTGGGCGTAGTGGTGCCGCTGGTACTGGTCGCACTCGTCATACTCGCGTTGCTGCTCTCGGTCGTACTGCTTTCCGATGTGCCTCACGTAGAGGTGCCGCTGGTACAGGTCGCACTCGTCATACTCGTGGTGCTGCTCTCGGTTGTAGTGCTCGCCGACGCGCTGGGCGTAGTGTTGCCGCTGGTACCGGTCGTACTCGTCATACTGGTAGTGCTGCTCTCGGTTGTACTGCTCGCCGACGTGCTGGGCATAGTGGTGCCACTGGTACCAGTCGCTCTCGTCACAATCGTGGTGCTGTTCTCGGTTGTATTGCTCTCCGACGTGTTGGGCGTAGTGGTGCCGCTGGTACTGGTCGTACTCGTCATACTCGTGGTGCTGATCTGTGTCGTATTGCTCACCGACGTGCTGAGCGTAGTGGTGCTGCTGGTACCGGCCGTACTCATAACATACGTGGCGCTGCTCTCACTCTTGCTGCTCGCCGCCGTGGCCTCGTCTTCCTCTTCATCAACCTCCTCAGCCCCCTCCTCGACCTCCTCGACCTCAGCCTCTTCGTCTTCCTCCTCCTCCTCCTCCTCGTTCTTCTCCTCTTCCTCTTCCTCCTCCTCCTCCATATTCTCCTCACCCTTGTCCTTGACCTCCTCAACCTCTGCCTGTGGGCACTTGGCCACCGCCGCGTCCCAGACGGCCTCGACGTCTGTCTTGCAGTCGGGGTTGAACTTGATGTTGGGGAACTTCTCCGTGATCACCTGGCAGATCTCGTCAACGGCCTTGTCCTCGTCCTGCTTCTGCGACGCAACCTCGCAAATGAGCTTCTCCATGTCCGCCAGGCTCGGCAGCGTCAGCTGCGCCTGCGGGCAGTTGGCCACCGCCGCGTCCCAGACGGCCTCGACGTCTGTCTTGCAGTCGGGGTTGAACTTGATGTTGGGGGTCTTCTCCGTGATCACCTGGCAGATCTCGTCAACGGCCTTGTCCTCGACCTGCTTTTGCGACGCGGCTTCGCAGATGCGCTTCTCGATGTCCACCGGGCTCGGCAGCGTCAGCTGCGCCTGCGGGCACTTGGCCACCGCCGCGTCCCAGACGGCCTCGACGTCTGTCTTGCAGTCGGGGTTGAACTTGATGTTGGGGGGCTTCTCCGTGATCACCTGGCAGATCTCGTCAACGGCCTTGTCCTCGACCTGCTTCTGCGACGCGGCTTCGCAAATGAGCTTCTCCATGTCCGCCAGGCTCGGCAGCGTCAGCTGGGCCTGCAGGCACTTGGCCACCGCCGCGTCCCAGACGGCCTCGACGTCTGTCTTGCAGTCGGGGTTGAACTTGATGTTGGGGGGCTTCTCCGTGATCACCTGGCAGATCTCGTCGACTGCCTTGTCCTTGACCTGCTTCTGCGTCGCGACCTCCACGGCCTCCTCCGCGGCGAGGGCGACGCCGCGCAGGAGGGGGAACAGGGCGCCGACCGCCGCCGGCGGCCACCAACGTGCACATGGCAGCCGCCGCGGGGGCCCCCGCCTCCGCCTCCGCCTCCGCACGTCGACGTCCACCTCCATGGCCCCGGAGTTGAGGGAGGGGAGAGCGGGGGGGAGAAGGTTGAGTGAGCGGGGCGAGGGGGCCCGGCGGGCCTCCTCCTCCTCCTCCTCCTCCTCCTCCTCTCCTCCTCCTCCTCCCTCCTCCCTCCTCCTCCTCCTCCTCCTCCTCCTCCTCCTCCTCCTCCTCCTCCTCCTCCTCCTCCCCCCCCGCATCGCCCCAGGAACCGTTTGGCTCCGTCGCCCCTGGGGGGGGGCCGCGGGGTCGCGCCGAGCTTCCGCGAGCCGTTCTTGGGGCCGCGCGCCATAGCTGTCTGGCGGCAGCTGTCTGGCGGCAGCCGGTGGCGGCGCGGCGCCGATTCGGCGCGATCTGAGCGGGGCCGAGTTTCTGAAGTCTCTGGAGGCGTCCTGGGATCCATCGAGATGGGGCGCAGGGCCACTCGTCGGCCGCGTTCCGTCGGGCGCAAGCGGGTCTCGTTCGAACGGCCCTGGCCCCGTTGTTCGGCCTGCCGCCGCTGCGAGTGGGGCGATCTGCTGGAGGCTCAGAGTTGGCGGTGCTCCTGCGGCCCCAAGGTGGCGCAGTTCCATGCCCCCTCCCAGCCTCGACCACGTGGTGGTGCTAGCGGTCGTGGGCGCGGCGGGCCTGGCGGAGCTCCCGGCGCCGGCGGGGCGGCTGCCGACCAGCTGCAGGGGCCTTAGCGCGCGACAGCTCGGCGCCTCCCGAGCTGGCCGCGGCGCCGCGGGTCGCTGAGGTTTGCGCTTAGGCCGCGGCGGCCAAGGCGAAGGCGAAGGGGCCGACGCTGGGCGACGCGCGCCGACGGGCGGCCGGCGAGTGCAAGAACCGCCACGGGCGTCGCCAGGCCGCAGTGGATCAGGTCGCGCGCTGCCGCGCAGGCCTTCGAGCGGCCGAGGCCCGCGCGCGGGAGTTCGCCCTGCTGCTGGCCGAGGCCGCCGAGCAGAGGGCTGCCGCTGCGGCGGCGGCGCCGGGAGCCCCCGCGCCTTCCGCGGGCGCAGCCGCCTCGGCGACGGCCGCCGAGTCGGCCGAGCTCTTCCAGCCGCGCTGGGGCGATTCGATCTTCTCGGCGGACGTCCTGGAGGAGCTCAGCGAGCAGGGGCGCGGCAGCCTGGCCAGCCTCCGCGAGGAGCTCCTGGCTGCGAAGGACCTCCTCCAGCCCCATTCGGGCGAGGTCCGCGAGAAGCTTTCTGCCGCGCGGCGCCTGGCCGCCACCGGCCGCCAGCGCTTGGCCAAGAAGCGCGAGGGCAGCAACGGCGACGCCCGGGGCCCTGCGCAGGCGACGGCAGCACCAGCTGCAGCGCCTGCAGCGGCGCCCGCAGCAGCAGCAGCAGATTCACCAGCGGCGCCAGCTGCAGCGGCCCCCCCCCCGACGACGTTGCCGCCGCGAAGTGCGCTGGTGCTGCCCCAGGAGCTCCTGCCGAGAAGGCAGGCGACCCCGCGCTGGCCGCGGCTGCCGCCAAGCTGCGCAAGGCCAAGTTCCGGGCGGCCGAGCAAGCGACCGCAGCCACGGCAACTCGCGGCGCAGGCGCCGCCTGCCGCCCTCGCGGCGTCGCCCGACGCCGAGGGCCGCGACCTGCGACGCCAGGCGCCGCCAGCGGCTACAAGGGTAGCCGCTGGCACGGCTGGCAGCGGCGCGCAGCCGCACAGTTCTGATATTTCTGGCAGCGATGACGGTTTGCCTGGCGCCGTGGGGCCAGCCACTGCCCCGCGACGAGCCACCCCGCCACAGCCGCGCCCTCATCTTCGCGAACATCACTGCGACGGGGCCGCTGGCGTGGGAGTTCGCGGAGAAGGAGTGCGCCGGCTACGTTTTTCTGGGCTTTGCGGTGACACGCGTCCGCCTCTCGGTCAAGATGGAAGAGTGGGGCCGCAAAGCGAAGCGCGCTGGATGGCGAGTCCGCGCCAACCCCGCCCTCGCCTCGAGCGGACGGGGGCACTGAGGGCGGCGAGTGACTGCTCGCCCGTCAGCATCTCCACGCGCGCCGCCTAGAGGCCACCGCGCCCGCGCCCAGACAGCTGCGTGTACCCGCCTCCTCCGGCCTGGACGGTCCCCGGGCCAGCGCGCTGCGCATTCAGGGGTGCGCCGTGGTGGCCATCGTCTTCCACGCCTTCTCGTCTCTTGGCTGGGCGGGAGATAACTTGCGCGGGCGCGCTCGCCTCGGCGCGCTACTCGCGGTCCATCAGCTGCCCTGGCTGGTGCTCGGCGACTTCGGCGCGGGGCCGCTGGTCTTGCCGCGGCGTGGTTTTGTGGGGCGGGTCGGCGGGCACTTGCTGCAGTGCAGTGCGACCTTCACTTGTGATGCTGGTGCCTCGTGATCGCACATCGACTGCGGCTTATGCTCGACATCCTGCCTGCCGTGCATCGCGGGGTTCCGCGACGTGTGGGCCGTCCCCTGGAGGACGCACTGCGGCCTCGCGGTGGGGCTCCTCGGCGGCGGCCAGCAGTTGATGACGCGCCGGTCCGTGGCGCCGAGGCCGCTGCCCGCGGGCGCCCGCCCCCGCCCGCCGGCGACAGCTTCTGCCAGGCGGCGCGAGGCGCGCGCCCGCAGAGACGCCGCTCGTCTCAAGCGGGGCGATTTCTTGAAGGAGGCTTTCGGCAACCAGTCGGGGGCACTCAAGGCTGATGCGCCCACTGAGGGCACAGATGGCGAAGGGTTCTCCTCCAGCGACGGCGACAAGTCGCGCGGCGGCGGCAAGTTTCTTGCTGCTGCCGCCGCCGCAGGATGCGCCCCCCGCGAGGGGGGGTGGCGCGCCCTCTGGCAGTCCGCCTCAGCCCAGCACTCGCAGCCTCAACACCTTCGCCGAGTCGCCGCTGCTGGCCGCCGCCCGCGACGCCGCGCCCGCTGCCGGCGAAGGCGAAGGTGACCGACCCCAGGCCCCATATTCCCAGGCGTTACCCCATGGATGAGGACGACGCCGGCCCGTTCGACTGCCTGGACGGGGGCGAGGGGATCGAGGGCCCCCCGTGGCCGTGCTGCACCCGGAGGGTGTTTCCGACCGCCAGAGGATGGCGGCCGAGCGGTGGTTGAGGAGGTTGGTGGAAATCAGTCTCAGAGCCACTTTGGCTCCGGGGCGAGGCAATCACAGCCTCTGGCGCCCCGCCCTGTCACCTCTCTTTCGCCCGTTCGCGACGATAGCCCAGACGACGATGGAGACATTACTTATTGGATTTCTGATCACGCGCTTGGGGGCGGGCGGCCGACGCCAGAGCTCCAGCTTCTACGCCGCGGGCTGCGACTGGCGAGTCGGCCGCCGACCGCGTCGGTGCCGCGGTCATCGGGCCCCTCGGCGACGCCGACGCCAGATGGGTTCGTCAGGTCGAGGCGGCTGAACGTCGCCACGCACGGGAACCTCAGCAAGGCCGAGACCTCTCCCGAGGCGATGGTGAAGAGGCAACCCGACGTGGCCGACGAGATGGTCGACCCACAAGGATGTCAGTCCTTCGTGTTCCCCCGCGACTTGGTGGGCCACGAGGCCAGAGTCTGGCACGAGCTGTGGGCGCCCCGCCAGGAGGACACGCACGCGGTCGGCACCTCCTGGAGCGAGCTGCGCGGGCTGCTCGGCTTCAAGGACCTCCCCGCGCTGGACCTTCCTCAGCTGAGAGCCGCCTTGAAGCGCATGCGCCCTCGCGCAGGCAGAGGCGTCGACCAGCTACGCCCTACTGACGTCAAGCTGATGCCCGACTGCGCCCTCACTGAGCGCCTCGACCTGTGCTCAAAGTGCGAGCAGGCAGGATACTGGCCATGGCAGCTGCTCATGGTCACGATTCAGCTTTTGGCCAAGGAGGCGGGTGGCGAGCGCGTGATCGGCATCCCCTGCATGACCACGCGCATCTGGGGCCAAGCCCGCGAGCCCATCGCCCAGGACTGGAGTCGCGACGCGGCTCCGCCCTGGGACGCCGCGGTCCGCGGGAACGCCGCTGTCTTCGAGGCCTTCGTCCGTGCCGCGGGCGAGGGGGCTGGCGCATGCGCGCGCCATGTTCGACATCAAGGCCGTCTACGACTTCATGGACTGGGCCAAGCTCGGGCGCGCCGCGCCACGGCTGGGCACCCCGCACAATTCTCGCCCTCGAGCTCCAGCTGCGCCTCGCCCCTGGATCTTGATCCGCGACTGTGCCGCATCGCTGGCCTTCCAACCCACTGGGTCTATCGTGCAGGTGCTGCGTTCGGGGGCGCGGTTTGCGCGGTGCCTCACTGCATATCGGATTGGACCACGCAGTCCAAGCCGACAGGTATCCTGGCCCCTCGCATCTGGATCGGCGATTTGTCCAGAGCGGCGGTCGGCGCGGAGCTAGTCGCGGAGAGCGCATTGGTCGCTACCGTTGCCGGGGCCTGCGACGCGTTCGTCACCGACGGCCTCCGCATCTCGCCGAAGAGCGCGGTCATTGCAACCGCCGCGGGCTGGCCAGGCACATCCGTGGACGCTCTCCGCGCCATGGGCCACGCCGTCTCGGCCGCCAAGTGTTCGCCGCGCCTTGGTGTCGACCTCGCAGCGGGCAAAGGCGCGCGGCGACCCACTCGGACCAGCAGGACGAAGAAGGCTGTCAAGTCGCATTTTCGTGTTCGAGGTTTCGCGGGGGCCAGCAAGCAGCATCGCACCTGCTCGCGGATCGAGATGGCGCCACCCCAAGCTGCCGCCAGCTACGGGCGCCAGATCCTCGGGGCCCCAGCATCCTGGCGGCGCAAGGCCCGTCAGCGCCTCGGCGCCGTCAGCGCCGCAGCTGGCAGGGGGAAGTGCCTCGCCGCCGCCCTGCAGCTCCAGCGCGGCGCACAGGGTCTTGCACGCCGCCTCGCACGACAACAGCTCGAGCTCTGGTTCCAAGCATCGCGTCGTGATGCTGGTTTCAGGCGGCGAGCCCAGCAAGCGTGGATTCCGATCCACTGTCGGCTGCGAGACGCTCCACCTGCCCAGCGCCACCGCCACGTTCGGGGTCCGATCTCAGCGCTGCCGGCCCTGCTGATGGAGTGGCTGGGATTCCGTAGGCCCGCGCGGGAGGGGTCGCCATCTTACTAGAGGCGGATGGGGGCGCTGGACATTCCCCGACGGGGGGGCGCTCGTCGACGGCTCCACTCAGCAGTTGCTCGACGCGTTCGACGCTTCAGTGCTGGAGCAGCTCTGGAGCGACGCCCCCCTCCACTGGTGCGGGGAAAGCCTGCAGCGCGGGGCCGACTTGACCTCCCACCGCGCCCTGGTGAAGTGCTCGAGGGATCCCAGAAGCACCAGCACCTCGCGCGTCTCCTGGTCTCGATCGCAGCTGGCGGCTCCAGGCCGGGCAAGCGGGTCGCCGAGACCTTCGGCACGCAGGACTCTGTCGACTGCATCTGTCCCAGGTGCGGGCGAGAAGTGGAGACGTCGCTGCACGGGGCGTGGGCGTGCGGGGCCAACCAGGGGTCCAAGGCCGACGACCTCAGCGTCTACCTCATCGCGAGGGCACATGCTGAAGCTGAGGCCTACCCGTGCTTCTGGCGTCGAGGCGGTTTACCCGCGGGCTGGACCGGGGCCCCTGCTCCTCCCGAGAGGCCTTGCTGGGCCCACCTCGGCGACGCGCTAGGCCAGCAGGGCGTCGGCATCGGCACCACGCGCGAGCCCCTCGCGCTGTTCGGCGATGCCAGCAGCAGGCCCGACTCGATGCATCCTTAGCTTCGCCGGGTAGGTGTCGCCGTGTGTCGTGTTCGTCGCGAGGCCACCGAGGTCGATAGCGCCATCTTTGGCACCCTCGCACGGCAGATAGCTCATCGTGGTGAGCTTCAGGTGGCAACGGTGCGACGAGCATCCTGCAGACGCTGGGCAGGAAGCCGACTTTTGGCTCGCCTTGCGCAGCGTGTTCCAGCACCGCCCTAGGGGCGCCTTCACTGTCGAGCACGTGAACTCGCACCTCACGCCTCAGGGGGCGAAGGCACGAAGACGACCTCAGGAAGTGCTGCGGGGCAACGCCATCGCTGACGCATTAGTTGGTCACGCTGCTGATCGAGGACGACCTGACGGCGGTGTACGGCATCAGTTTCTGACCACGGAGGCGCTCGCGACCCAGGTCCGTTGGCGGCTACTGAGGGCCGCCATCGGCGCCGCGTCAGCCGCTGAGGCCCGCGGTAGCCCCCATACGTCGTCCTGGCCGACGCGTGGCCCCGCCCTCCATCGGCATGGCCGCCGCCTTCAGCTCCTCGCACGCGCAGCACGACGACGGGATTAGCTGTTGGAGCTGCCGCACGTCTGCAGGACACACCAGTCGAGCAGCGTGGCTAGCCAGCACATGCAAGGGGCTCGTGGCTTGTGGTGACGATTAGGCCCGTCTTGCCTCAGCCGACGCCTCGTTGCACATCGGTGACCAACAGGCGCACGAGTCACATGCAATGCAGCTGCAGGTGTCCTTGGATGTTTTGGCTTGCCTGGCATGTGGCTGCTATGCTTGGCCAGGGCTGCGTGCGCTCGGGCGGGGCCTGCTCGCCAACTGCCAAGGGGTCGCGCCAGCTGGACGAGATCACCTTGAGCGACCACGTCAAGGACATTGGCCGAATGCAGGAGTCATCCTGTGCCACGACGACGACGACGGGCGCATCGCCGCGCGCGACGTCAACGACGATGGCACCCTGGACGTCATCCAGGTGCCGCGCAGGCGATGGGCCAGGCGAAATCCCCTGAAGCCCGCGCGGCAGGTAGTTGGCAGGCCGGTGCGCCGTCGCGACGGTCGGGACGGCGACGATGCTCGAAATGCCGAGCGGGACCCTGTCGTCAGTTCTCAAAGTCCTGGCGTGCCAATGCGGCGACCAGGCTCAGTCGCCATGGGCGTCAGATCGCAAAGCCCTGGTGTACCATTGCGGCTGCCGGTCTCGCCGCCGTGAGCCCAAGCTCGGCATCGTTCTGGACGCTGTGGATGATGTGGGGGTCGTGATGCTCGTGGGCCCGCTGAGCGCCACGAGCCCTCGCCAGGGGGTTGCCGCTGGCGCGAGGCGCGGAGAGTGCGCCGCTACTGGAGGGGTAGCGCGGGCGGGTTCCGATCACCACGAGGGCCTGCGCGATGGCCAGGAGGGGGCAGGGGAGCAGCCCTGGGAGCACCCCAAGGCACCCCCCCCGAGGCAGGCACCGCCACGCGACCGCTCCACGGGCGACACCCGGTCGGAGGCTGACGAGGTGGTGCGCGCGGACTACGGCTCGAGTTCAGATCTGCTCGAGGTTCCCGTCGAAGGAGGCAGGTGCAGGCGTTTCTGTGGCACGAGGCCGCCTGCCGCGCAGGCGCTCGGGCCTGGCGTCAGTTTGCGCGCTGAAGCACTTGCAGTGTAGGTACGTGGCCGACTTGCTGCAGGACATGGCGGTGGTACTCGCCTTGCCAGGGGAGGTGATGAGCGTGGCGCAGTGGTTAGTCGCGATGGGGACTGCCATCGCAGTGCCCACGTCTCGGAGCCGGCCTTAGAAGGACGTTCTGCAGCTGAGGTGCGTGACCTGCTCTCTGTGGGACGCGGCGATGCAGGCATAGACATGGAGCCCGACACCGTGCTCGACGCCGAGCTGGAAGACTCCGAGGCGCTGGACCCCCCTGATGAGCTCCTCGGAGGCCACCGTGGACGAGGACGGCATCGAGCTGGACGCGGGGGGCATCGCGTGCCTCACCGCGGCCCTCACGCGCTGCCCTGCGGCCGAGGGTCGAGGCGCTGCTGGATGGACCGCGGCAGAAGCTGCTGGCACGATTGGCGCGGGGCGGTGCAACGAGGCCATGGGTGCCCAGCAAAATGGGTCGTCGGCTACGGATGGTGGGCTGGCGATGGCTGCCCTCAATGACACTGCTCGCCAGAGGAGCAGTGCGCCTTCCCTTGCTACGGGAACCCCGTCCGTTGCTGGGCCCGCTGAGCTGAGCAGCGCCCCATCTGGGAGGTGGCCGGGCATCGACGTGGCCAGCTCGGCTGCAAAGCGCGCCCTCATCATGAGTTCGCTCATCACGGCAGCCACCGTCGAGTTCAGGGCGGACCCCGACGTCGAGCCCGACGCCGTGGCCGACGTCATTCCCGACGTCGAGTTGAAACAGCTGGAGCCCTTCGACGAGCTGGACCAATCCAAGGCGAGGCCACCTGCCTCGCGCAGACCCAGCCGCCTACAGGCCCCCCGCGGCATTGCGTGCGGCACGGTTGGGGAGCGGCACCGTGGCCCACGTCCGCGCGAGACGTCGCGACCGCCTGCGCAGCCGCGGCGGCTGCCCCACCCGCCTCCGTCGCCGCCCGCCATGTCTTTCGGCGAGCCGGTGCGGCGGGTCGCGGGGCCTCCGCCAGCCTGCCGCAGGCAGCGCGGCTGAGGCGACCAGGCCAGGTTGCCCGCGGGGCGGGCCGCTGGCCAGGCCGCTGGCCGTGGTGCCTTTCCACGGGCCGAGGGTCGAACCCACCGCGTTCCCCCGCGGGTGGGGGCCCTCGCCCCCGCGCCGCGCAGCGGCGCGCCGCTGCCCCCCCTCGTCCACCACTTCCTGCGCCTCCTTCACCTCCTCGATGCCTTCCTCGACGCTCTCCTCGATGTCTTCACCGTCGAATCCGCAAGGTACCCGGGCTGGTCATCGTGATGGTGCTGCCGGGTGTCCGCAGATGCCGGCGTCGATGCTCTGGGCTCTGCCGTCGAGGATGCAGGCGTGGCCATAGCAGCGTCGCGCGCGTCGTCCTCCCCGCCAGCTGCGACGGCCTTCCCCGCGCCCTGCCCCGGGTCCTTCCCCGCGCCCTCCTCCGCCGCGCGAGCGTCGGCGTGCGCCGCGACGTCGGCGGCCGCGATCTCGGCGGCCAGCGCCGGCCTGGTCGCCGCCAGCCAGAGGCCCGCGCGGGCAGCAGCAGCGGCGGCCGCCGCGCAGGCGCCCGCAGCGGCGGCGGCGGCCGCGCTGGGAGCGCCTGCGGCGCCGACAGCGCCAACGCCAGCGGCGTCGGCAGCGTCTGCGGCGCCGGCGGCGCAGACCGCGGGGGCCCACGGGAGGGTGCGGGCCGCTCCTGCGCCCCGGACCGAAGGCGTCAGTGGCGCCCGCGCTGCTGGCCGCGGCGGGCGGCCAAGCCGCGCTGCCCGCGCCGACCGCCCAAGGGGCGTCGGCGGTTCTGGCGGCGGCGGCCGCGCCGGCGGCGCCGGCAGGACGGCGCGCTCGGGCCGCGCCGACACGCCCGGGCGTCGGCAGCGCCTGGGGCGCCCGCGGGGGCGAGCGGGCGAGCGGCCCAGCCCGCGCCGACCGCCCAGGGGGCGTCGGCAGCGAAGGTCGAGGCGGCGGCGCCAGCAGCGCTGGAAGCGCTCGCAGCAGCAAGCGCGCCGCGGAGAGCGGCGGCGCTTGTCGCGTCAGCAGCGCCAGCGGCGCCGGAGAGCCCCGCCCGCGACGACCGGGGCGCTGGCGGCAGCGGCAGCCGAGCGGCGACCGGCAGCGGCGCGGGCCCGCCGCCGTCGCCGCGCCACCGCGGTCTCCATCATACCAGGGCCGGAGCGCCGCACCTGGCCAGGGGCGTGCTCGAGCCCAGTCAGCTTGAGCCAAATGGGTCACGGTCGCGCGCGCGCGGACGCGCGCGCGCACGGACGCGCGCGCGCGCACATGCGCGCGCGCACGCGCGCCACGCGTGCACCCGCGCACACGCGCACACGCGCACGCGCGCGCGCACAAGCGCACGCGCGCACAATCGCACAAGAGCACGCGCGCACGCACGCACAAGCGCACGCTCGCACACGCGCACGCGCGCACACGCGCGCACGCGCATGCGCGCACACGCGCACACGCGCGCACGCGCGCACGCACACGCGCGCGCATGTGCGCACGCGCGCACGCGCGCTCGCGCGCACGCGAGCACGCGCGGACGCGCGCTTGCCTGCACGCGCGCACGCAGACACGCAGACATGCACACACACACACCCACACGCGCACAGACGCACACACGCACACACGCACACACGCACACCCGAGCATACGCACACGCACACACGCACACACACGCACGCACACGCACGCGCGCACGCGCACACGCGCACACGCGCACACGCGCACGCGCGCACACGCGCGCACGCGCACACGCGCACACGCGCACACACGCACACAAGCACACAAGAACACACGCACGCACGCACACACGCACACACACACACACGCACACACGCACACACGCACACACGCACACACGCACACACGCACACACACGCACACACGCACACACACACACGCACACACGCACACACGCACACACGCGCACGCGCAGACTTGCACGCGCACACGCGCACACGCGTACATGAGCACACACGCACACGTACACGCGAGCACACGCGTGCAAGCGCCACGCCCACGCACGCGCACGCAGCACGCGCACGCACGCGCACGCACGCGCACGCGCACGCGCACTCGTGCGCGCACGCACGCGCACGGACGCGCACGCACTCGCACGCACGCGCACGCACGCACACGCGCACACACGCACGCACACGCACGCTTACGCACACGCACGCACACGCACCCGCACGCACACGCACGCACACGCACGCACGCGCCCCCCCCCCCCCCCACACACACACACACACACACACACACACACAACACACACACACACACACACACACACACACACACACACACACGCACACACGCACACGCACGCGCACGCGCACGCGCACGCGCACGCGCACGCTCACGCTCACGCTCACGCACGCGCACACGCACACGCACACGCACACGCACACGCACACCCACACCCACACCCCCACACACGCGCACACACACACACACACGTGCGGACTCACGCACACACGCACACACGTACACACGCACACACGCACACACGCACACACGCACGAACGTGCAAACGCACACGGGCACACACGCACACGCACGCACGCACGCACGCACGCACGCACGCACGCACGCACGCACGCACACACACACATACACATACACATACACACACACACACACGCACACGCACACGCACAAGCACACGCATACGCACACGCGCTCGCACATGCACACGCACACGCACACGCACGCGCACACGCACACCCACACGCATACACACAATCACACACACACACACGTTTGCTTCAAAGTAATGAACCTTACCCCCCCGTGGCGGACCTGGGCAATTTTCGAGGAGTCGGCGTTGCGAGTCGTGGAGCGCGCTTGTCTACAGGAGGTGGTCGCGCTGCAGGAGAAATACTCCGCCAGCGAGGCGACCTGCAGAAGAACGGCGTCCGAGCTGAAGGACTCGCGTCGGGCGCTGACTGCCTCGGAGGCCCGCCTGCTGGAGAAGCAGAGGGCCGCCGAGATGCTGGAGGCAGAGGTCAGGCCGCTGCGAGCCCGCCTGGGCACGCTCGGCAGGAGCTCGCCGTGAAGACAGCGGGCCTTGAAGCAAACGGGCCCACGTTTTGGCGAACGCATGGCGCCAGACCTGTTTGCCCAGCCTGCGTCATGAACGTCGTGTCTGCACGCTACATGTTGCGCGTTGCGCATCCGGGCGGCTGAGCTCTTTACGTGTTCTTTTGGTCGTCTTCGGGCCAGGCTTCCAGGGCCGTCAACGGAAACGGTTCAGGAAGAATAGTATCATGTAGAAGATCAAGGACAATAATGATAAGGACCCACCCGCCCGCGACCAGCCGCGACCCACCCGCAACCCACCCGCGACCCACCCGCGACCCGACCGCGACCCACCCGCGACTTGCCCGCGACCCATCCGCGACCCACCGGCGACACACCCGCGAGTCGCCCGCGATCCACGTCCGACCCACCCCGCGCCTTCCCCATCACTCTTATCCGCAACTGCGGTGTGCTATATACGGATAAGAAGAAGAAGGAGAAGACGCAGAAGCGGTCCTCGTGGAGGGCCCCAGTGCCCAGCACGGGCTTCCCACAGTGCCAGTTCTCGAGGAAGCGCAGCCATGGATGAAGGCGCGCGGGTTAGCGACGAGTGCCGTTTCCGTATGTGCAGAATCGGCGCTCTCCGTCGCAGATGCAGGCGGCATTGGCCTCATGCCTCGGGGAGCATTTTCGCAGGCGGTGTTGCTCCCCCACCACCCGACCTTTCGACGAACATTGAAGCCGCTCAGAAAAAGGATGGAAACCTTGGGACATCGGGCTATTCTGATGCACCCTTATCGAGGATGGACGCCCCCCATGATATATCCCAGAGTTGGGCTCTAAGTTTTTATTCCATACGAAACCCCACGAAGCCTGGGATAGGTGTCGCCATATTCCCTGCCAACCTTCCCCAAGCCGTGGAACTTAAAAAGCAACTCGCGGAAGCTTTGGTCGTCCCCATGGCGCCCAAATTGTTCTCCAAATTGGTGCGCAAAGCGGACATACTGCATCTTCCTCACCTGACGCTATTGGTCGTTATTGGGCGCTACTTGAGTGCTATTCGGCGCTTCTGTACGCTGTTGGGCGCTACTGGGCGCTGTTGAGCGCTATTGGGCTCTACTCTCCAAGACGAGCGGAAGCTTCCGTGGCTTACTATCGAGTGGATCCATCCACGGATCCGTAGGCACAAAAAAAGTGCGAAAGGTGCATGCTTCTTCTCCCCCCCTCGATTGTCGCCCCTGCATCCAGCAACGCCCAATCAATACTGTCGTGCGCCCGATTTTCATTCGTGCCCAAAGGAACACCCACGAGATGGCCGGCCGGCTCGACGAGCGTGGGCGGGAGCTGGAGATGGGCAGCACCAAATTGTAGTTCTACGATGTGTGCGCGTGGGCCCCTCCAGGGTCGACGTTCGGTAGCAAATCATGGGAGGAGGAGGAGGAGGAGGAGGCACTGGCGTGCGCTAGCGTCAGGTCATCGATTAGGAGGCGCCGATTCAGCGTCGATCAGTGTCGATTTGGCGTCGATTGGCGGCGACTGTCGTCGATTCAGCGCCGGACTACGTCGATCCGCAGAAGAGTCATCAAGATGGCCTGGGAGGCTGTTAGGGATGCCACCGACGGCGGCGGGCGCTCTCTGGCCACACCTCCAGGGTAGCGATGTGCTACATTGTGTTTATAATGCTCCAACCTACTTCAGCCTCGATCACCAGAAATAATTTCGAGCACCAAGAAGGGTACCCAAACTGGTGGATTTTCTCGTGTCGTGCCCTGGGAGGCGATACTTGCTCGACACTGTTTCAATACTTTCTGGGTGCTCGGAATTATTTCTGGGATGTGGTCCTGAAGTACGATGGGGACAACAGAACCTTCAGTTTGGGGTGTATGCCGGGCGTGCGGCTCCACTGGGGGTGCATCCTATCAGGAGATGTTGCTGTCTCCTCCTGGCGCGCAGCGGCTGTGACACCGCACTCGTTTCTATACCCGTAGGTGGGTGTACATTGGCATTGGGGGCGCGCATCAAGATAACAGATGCTTTTCGTCAGGGTATCCTGGGTTTCTTCGCTCCTCGCGCTGCGCGGTGACTTCCAGCAGCCGTTGAAGGAGTTGCTGCATTCAGGGTGCTCCGGGTTTCCCCGCAGGTGCCACGGGTTCTCAGGGTTGGGTTTCTTGCGAGGGTTTCTTGCGGCCGCGCCCGCACTGTATGTATGTGGAGCCGCTTTTGTGTATGTGCGTGTGCGTGCATGTGCGCGGTATGTGCCCGGCATGTGCCCGGCATGTGCGAGCTTTCTGGTGGCATGTCCTATTGTGCATGCACGCCCGGGCATGTGCAGGTTCATGTGCGCTGTTTTTCGTGCATGTATGCCTGCGCATGCCAGCACATGCCGGCGCTCATGCCCGCACAGGTATGCACATATGGCACCTGCGCGATTATTGCAGACCTGCCAGCGGCACATGCACGCACATGTTTGTGCAATTCCCTTGCGGATGACCGCGCGGGCGCACACATGCACTCGTACGTGTTGAAACGCGCGTCCGCACATGCTCGCACATGCCGACGTACATGCCCGCACATGCCCTCGGTGTTGTTCGGGATCCTCAGAAGAGCCTCCCGTGTTTTTCCTGCCCTTCGCAGGATTTCCGGGGGCCTGCCAGGGTTTCGCACTAGCTTTGTGCGGCCATGGCGGGATCCAGCGCCATGCATGCGGAAGGAGCCTGCGCGCTTGACTCGCCCGCTGCTGCTGGGAGTGGTGATTCGCCCGCGGGTCACGTCTGCGACAGGTGCGCGTCGTGTCGACCGGCAGCGACCCCAGCGCGGGCGTTTGAGCATGAGCGTTAAGTCGGGCGTGTCCCTCAGCAGGAGGCATCCTCAAAACAGTTAGTTATTTTTTGGTATAAGTGGAATATTTTCGGTGTTTCACCCACGGTCCGTTTGTAGGGGGACATGCCCGACCTGAAATGAACGCCGCATGTGGCCCATAATCGGCTTCATCCTTGAACGATTCAGTTTTTTGCTGATTGTACAAGTTTGAACGATCCCCGCGGTGTCAGGAGAAATCGCCGGGGTCGACACGACGCGAACTTGCCGTATGTGTTTCACCCGTTGTCGTCGTCTAGTGGCCGTGCAGAGTTTGTTGGCGCGCCCTGTGAAAATATCGTTCCCGTGCTCTGCTCGGCTCGGCCGGAGGAGCAGGAGGAGGGGGAGGTCATAGAGGAGGACGAGCAGGAAGGGGGGCACGCAACTCGCATATCGGACAGCACGCTGGATAAAAGCATCCAAGGTCCCAGGGGATATTCATATTCCTCTTCCTATATTTTTTATGAGCCCGGGCGGGGGGACGGGCGTCGAAACGGCCACTGGGCCTCGCAGGGCGTTTTGCCAAGCCTTCCCAGCGCACTTAGGGCGATCAGTAAATATGCTCCTCTCCGCCTCATAATCAATTAAGACATAACTTAGTTTGCATGCATTGCACTGTCCGCTGGAACTGACAGCTGCGTTCCGCAGCTGTATGACTGCTCGAGCAAGCCAACCTTGGCTTGCAGGAGAGAAAAGGAGTGCGGTGGGGTGTGCGGGCGGCTCGTCGTCGTCCGTCCTCGGCCGACCTCCTCCCTTCACATTCCTGATCGAGTAGTCTTTCTTAGCGGATACTTGTCTTATCAATGTCTCATCCCGTCCCCTTTCTCCCTGAGCAGAGTGAACATGAGATCTTAATCCCTTTGTCATATTACCCCGATTCTCAGAGGAAATATTGGTTATCAGCCGAAACGCGCGACTCAGTCGACGCGGGGCCATCACAGACAAAAGAAGATCCTTCAACTGTGCCCCGCGACTCAGTCGCTGCGGGAAGGAGCTATGATAAGATTGATATCGTGTCCAATCTCCCGAGAAGCGCCGATAGGCGCGTTGTACAACATGATGGACACGACGCAGACAGAGACGGTCCAGTTCAGGACCGAATCCCTCCTTCATACATCGCCACTCGGGTAGTGAGGGGAAAAAGTACCGAGGGGATAACCGAAATGTCGGTAGACGTATCTCCCGCGGGAGCTCCGATTGGTGGTCGTGAGCAAACCCCGGACCCGTGCGGGCGAGATGGCGTAACATCAAGACCTAGACGAAGTGCGTTTTCGTCATGGAGTGCCAAATCGACGGAGTCAATCAGCTCAATTCCGAACACTCCACACGCTACTGCTATTGCCGCTGGTGAAGCCGGCCAGCCAGGGGAAGTCCAAGGGAATAGGAATACGTATCCTAATCTCCCGACCGAATGGGTGGGCACGAGTGCCAACGTCCCAATCCCAATAGCACTTAACGGACAATTCGGTCAGGGCAGCGATGACCCAATTGAAAAAGATCATGCAATATATTCCATGGAGGAAGATTTTGATAGCATCAATACTGATATTGTCCTGAGCCGAGCATTGTCGGTGATAATGGAAGAAGACATCCCTGCTAAAGACGAAAGATGATCTCCAGATGGATCCGATGAAGACACTAGTATCCTGACGCCTGAGGCGGACAGGGCGGAGATCCAGATGAAGCATGAGAGGGGGTCCACCGGACGAACCCCCGCGCCTCACTTCAAGAAGCAACGGAATGAGGACTACGAGTTAAACGTCTCGCCACTGAAGGAAGGTTTCTTCCGTAATGCCACCACCTCAGGTGATTGGCAACCCTCGATTCCAGCTGTTGTTGAGGATGAAGAAATGGTCGGACAACCAGCTACGCATGCTCAGCTAATAACACAAGACGAAAAGGATGAGGAGTTCTTAAATGCGCCTAAACCACCAGAAAGCACCTTCTTTCGCCCCATATCAAATGCGCCAAGCAGGGGAAGACCCAAGATACCAAGATCAGGGGCGAGATCTACTTCAAGGAGCGACTGTACCGTTTCCATGATGGAGGCACGTTGGAACCCCGAGCCTGACTGCGCGCCTCAGGCGGAGAGCAGTTGCCCAGGAAAAGCCAACAGGCCAGAAGGCGCATATAGGAACCCAGTGTGCAAGAGTTGCTCGGACGTTTGCAATAAGTGTAAGATGCAATGGCTGTGCACGGAGCGTTGCCCAATGGGCGAGCATAACTGCGCGTATTTCCTCATGCAGTCTATTCAGGACCAGGCCAGGCTGGCGGAGGCTAACACTCAGGGAGAGTTTCCGACCAATGAAGCGCAGCTGGCCGAAAGGGCTCGATTGGACAGAGAAGAACTAACTGAAACTGTGGTCGAAGCTAGAAAAACGTTCGAGGCTGAGCGGATCGCCCCAGCCATGGCTGCTAGAGAGCGGGAACAGGCGCTGATAGAACATCTGTATAATCAGATCGAGGCCGTTAAATGGCAAGTGGAGCGGGAAGCCGAAAATAATTACAGAGAGTTATTGACTTCGGAGAGACAGGCCGCCACGATGGCAAACAAGGAATTTGCCGACGCCAGCGCGATTGCCGCGGCCGTCGCGGTGGCCAGGATAGACGGAGGGCAGATCGCGACAGCCATGACGGAACGAGAAAAACATGGCTTACAAGAAGAGCTCAAAAACGCCAGGCTGGAAGCAGCGAACACCCAAGCCGTAGCTGCGAAGATAACCGACCATAACAATCTCTATCTGGAAGAGCTCTAATCGCATGAAGAAGCTAGATCTTCCCTCCAGCGCATAAAATCGAGCAATGCTAAATGCCCGCCGGCTAAGCCGACTGGAACGAACATGCACCAGTTGTCTACGGCCCAGTCGTCTGGCATAGTATCCGTCCCAACGCAATCTGATCAGGCGACCTTGACAAATGCGGGAGCATCGACCCTGCTGGTAGGAGGAGCAACGCATCCTCCTCCCGAGGAGAAGGGAAACACACTCTCCGCGGATGAATTATGTGCCTTTTGTTTTCGTCTAAAGACGGACAATTGCGTCGGATGTGGCGGGTCGGCATGCGAAGAACATATCGATGCGAGCACTAGAAGATGCGCTAGATGCGACCCGTGGAAGAGTGAGAGATCAGCTGCCAACATGCGAGAAGAAGAGATTGTTTCGAACGCAGCTAATGCAGAGAAAGGAAAGATGAGGCTTAAGGCTATCATCACCGACCCGACCCCATATACTGAAAATAAACGAGAAGCCGGGCTCGCATCGAATTCATTCGGCTTTCCGTTGCTTTCGCAAGAAACTCCGGTGAGGCCGCTATTGCGTCGACACTTTACTATTCCAGGCCCTGCCCTAGAAGGTCCGGCGAAGCCGAACACCGCCGAGAATGGACTTCCTGTAGGGATTAAGCTAACTGGACCGAACTAAGGTAATACTCTCGCCAGTTACCGCCCATCCTATGGAGACGGCCCTACGGGAGCGACGGCGACTAAGTCGTCGGGCGAAGCAGGACAGGGCGGAGAAGGAGACGACAAGAGCGACGCTCCTAACACTGAGATCGCATCTTCGCATGAAGATGATCGCGGTAAAAGACCACGTGGGTCGTTTCTGGGAAGCCCAAGGGGTTCAGACCCCTCTGATGGTGGAGGTGGACGCAGGGGGCCTCAGGGCCCCGGCGGACCGCGCGACTCGGTAGTAATTGACGAAAGCACGCCGTTGGATCAGTGGAGACAGGTTGGTAACAACCAGAGAAATTGATTTGTTGGACATCTTTGATGTAACGAACATTCGTGAGTGGAAAGTGCACGCAGTACGCGCAATCGCTGGATCATCGCCCGAGAGCCAGGCAGCACGGCACTGGATTGCTGAGGCAATGGGTCCAGCTGTGGAGGATGAGCAACTCAAAGATGCAGGACGATTCCAGCGTCTCGACCTCATGCTCGCAACGAATCTTATCGAGAAATTCAACAAGATGCGAAAGAATCGATATCAGCCTGGTCATCATACTCACTTCCTCCAACAGATTACTCGCATGGAATTCAGCGCCCAGAACGAGGGAAGACTCATGACTGGACGCGAGATGGTGCGAGCAATTTGTCATTGGTGTTCGGTAAGATCGGAGTTGGGACAACGTCGCATCTCGCGTGACCTCTTCAAGGTGATCATTGACCCGCGCAAGCCCGATGCTGACCTGCATCGTTTCTAGAATGAATGGACAGATGTGTATCAACAGCTTTACGGCGCTGAGCCTCCCTCCGATGAGATGAGGGCCTCGATTCATGCGCACTTTCTTGAACAATGCAGAAAGCCGAGCAAACTGATTTGTCTCATGCCGCAAACTTTGTCGAAATATAAAATGGGACATGGCGCAAAGAGTTATGAATGGCTGGTGGAGCAGATTGAAGAACAGATGTTGCGAGAAAAAGAAGAGTGGAACACCAGCGCGCATGAGGGCACCTTGAATCAGCGTGCTAGGCAGGCACGATTCGGCGGAGGCGGAGGCAATGACAACCGGATTAATGCAGGCAGCAAAGCCGCCCCGGCGGTGATTGCTGCTAAGTTTGGGAAACCCTCAGATGTCATGAAAAGCGGAAAGGCTAAGGGCGAGACACGTGCAGATAGGTGCGCAAGGGCAAAACTTGCCCGCACGCAGGAAAGGGCTGCCCCTTCAATCATAAGAAGCCCAAGAATGCCGCGCCGGCTCAGCCGAGTGCGGGGCGAACATCCAGCGCCGCTCCTGCCCAGGATAAGAACCCTAGAGGGAGATCGAAGGAGAGGGGCCGAAAGGGGCAGGGCCGATCCCAGACCCCGACTGGCAACCGTGGGAAAGGAGGACAGCAGAAGAATAGGAGTCAATCGCGTGGGAAACACGGTACCATACCGTGTTACGCATGCTCCCGAGATCCCAAGAATTGTCGTGGACCAGAAGACGGATGTAACAAAGTCCATAGAGGGCTATCCGATGCTGAGAAGCTGAAGCGTGACAAGTGGGAACAAGCGAGACTTGACGCTGGACAATCTTTGGGATATGAGCGTGCATCCAAACAGGCCAATGCTGCCGCTGTCAATATCTCTTCGACGGGAAGCAATGGTGGCTCCAGAGCCTCTAGTGCTAATTCCGAGAAGCGTAAAAAGGATGGAGAGAAAAACAAAGGCGGTGGCAAAGGCATAGACATCGTCTGCCGCTCCTACAAGGAAACGGGAAAATGCTCACGCGGAAAGGAATGCTGGTTCGCCAAGACCATTCCAGGTCATCCAGTCACGTGACAATGGCTCCACACTGGCGGCTCAGCCGTCAGTGCTGGAGGAATGATAAACATACTTGTATTCATGGTATTCTTTTTTGCCGCCCTTGTTCGGCAGGCGTGGCGAAGCCTGCGTCGGTTGAGCAGAAAGCGGGGGGGGTGGAAGAGACCCGCTGATTCAATCAGCTTGGGTGCCGTCGCGTGCCCCGCCCCATTATTTCGGGGCCTCCCAGGGCAGAAGCAAAATAGCCCTAAATTTTTGACTGTTGCATCTAAGCCGATGGAGGAGACTATTGGGATACCTCCAAAGGTGAGTTTCACCAGGACAGCAGGAAACAGGTCGAGAGTCTCGTCAATGTCCTTGCGATTTTCCTGTGCCCTCTTTCTCGGGACGCGATCAAGAAGTACTGACGCGTCCCCCCTAGTAAGAGTTGCACGCGACATCAGAATAGTAACCGATACAATCTCCGCGTCCGTTTTCACCCCTCCACTGAGGAGCCGACTATCACTTGGAGGAAGGCGCGTCGCAACGACTTGAAAGAGTTGCTTTCAAGTAGCAAAGGTAGATGGAAGCCCCCAGGAGAAATGCGCAGACAGATGTCGATGCAGTCGAGGGCATCTGTGGCTGAAGCTCTAATCAGAGCATCAGACCTGCAAGATCATGTCTGGCATCTCTGGTTGAAGGACGAAGGGGGGAAAGAAGGCCCGCACGGCTCAGCCGCTGCTGGATGCACAGACAACGACGCTGCGTATCTGGGGGCGTTGAGCTTCATTATAGATCCTGGGCGCGGGTGCAACCTAATTGCGGAGAAAGACATTAGGAGCGCAGGTGCAATGATATTGATTCGAAAGCTTCCGCAATCGACCACTCTGAACACTGCTGGGGGGGAGTCTAAGGCCCTCGGTTCAGTTCGCATCGCGTGTCCCAAGTTTAGGGGTGGTCGTTTTAACGCTTTAGTCATGCCGGAGACCCCGTGCGTGATTTCGGTAGGAGAGCGGTGCATGGATCACGGCTTTAGTTTCTTTTGGCCAGCAGGCCAAAGGCCCTACCTATTGTTGCCCAACGGCCAAAGAGTGGACCTGGCCGTTGAAGGCAAGATACCATACTTTACCCTATCAGGCAAGGAGGCGCTGGGTCGGTGGATGCGCGCGGCTGCCGCCGGAAGGAGCGAGCCCCCCGAGCGGTGGTGTTGCGTGGCGCCGGGCGCAAGGTATTCTTGGACAACGTGGAATCGGCGGGAGGCCCTCCGCCCCATGCTGTCCAGACTCGCGTAACCATAGACCTGCGCACTCATGAGCTGATTGGTGCCCACAGCTACGCTGATGGGCGGCCGACTGAGATCGCGCCCGCTTTCCCGTCTTCGATAGACTCTGCGGATACCATCACCTACTTCTACTATTCGCCTCAAGTGGCCAGCGAATGCGGTTGGAATCGGACGCCGACCAGTGTTGCTGCCTCCGAAAGTCTCTCAGCTTTGCCCGACCACGGTCAAGCCGTCGGTCCATTCGACGAGCAGCCGGGCAAAGCCGAGGCTTGCGCTGCCGCATACAGATGCCATTACGGATGCGGAGTTTCAGGATACCTCCCGTACGAAGTAAACCGAGGACTGGACTCCAGTGCGTGCAACGCGGCCCCAGGACCCGAGAAGGGCGAGGTTGGAGACGCTGACGGTGTCGACTTCGTCGACGTCGACGCACCGCCAGATTTAGACCCAGACGTTACGGAGGTTGAGGTGTCGGATACCCTTGCCGAGCGGCTCAAAATGGCTGCAGCCCCCCCTACCGCACCTTCTAACTCATACTCCCAAGAACCCATATTGTCCAGTGTGCAATTGGGCCGAAGCTATTAGAAAGCAACAGCGCAAAGCGCAGAACAAAGGGCTAAAGGTTCCCCGCCAATACGCGAACCCCACTTCGTTCGGACAACTGACGACGATGGATCATTGGTTTGCGATGGATGAACTCTCGCGGGGACTCCACGATGAGACCGCGTGTGTGACTTTTCGCGACCGAGCTACGGATTTTCTCGCCGCTCAGGGTGTACACGACAAGTCTGCGGTTCACGTTTGCAATTTTTTAGTAAACCTGGGAGCCCCGGAGGAAAAGTTAGAATATTGTTATGCAGATGGTGCAAGAGAGCTTGCCAGGGCATGTTACGAGCTCAATATTGCCCATGATCCTACCATCCCAGGGAATAAGAAACAAAATGCTGTCGCTGAGCGCGCGAACGGTGTTGTGCAGATTCTACCACCATATTGGACCTACGCAGTTCGATATTTCTGTCTACGCTACAATGCTAGGGCCCCCGCTGAAGGGCAGTCCAGTTGGGAAAGACGCTTCGGATGCCAGTTCAATGCTCCGCTTCTTCCCTTCGGATCACTTGTCCGTTATGTGCCCCCACCTGAATCCCGATTTCGCACCGCCAAGACTGGCGCGACGAGGATTCCAGGGATAAACTTGGGGTATGTGCTCAAAGCGGCGGGATTGGTTGGACCAGATAGCTACGTTATACCTCTGAGACAATTGGACGGTCTGAACATGGAACCAGGGCGTACACCAGAGGGAAAACGACCTACGATCGAGTCCGATCAACTGTACAGCAACATCTTAGATGGTACTGCTGATGGCCAATCGCCCCAGTTCCCCTTGCGAAAAGCATACGAGAAAGCGGCGACAGAGGTACGTTCCGTCACAATCCCTACAGAGACAGGAGAAGCTGCGGCCGTCCCAGACGGACCACAGCCAGCCACAGGGATAAGACCGGACAACATGTTTAATGCTGATGATCCTGCCATTATGGTGCCACCGCCCCCCCAGGAAGGCGAGGGCGCCCCACGCTTTGACTCTGAGGCCGATTTAGAAGATGACGGTCCTGGGGTTCTGTATGTGGGTGATGTGCTTTGGGTAGTTGACGGCAGGGGCCCTCAGCGCGATTCCCATCCTGCAGACAAAAACCAAAAACTGGGACTCGCACAACTCGAGTATCGTTTGGACACACAGCCCAGCTTCTCAGCGGCTAAGCCGCGTGAGAAGGTCCCAGGGAAAGGGCGACGTCTTGCCCGAACAACTCAAACATTGGATACGATGGAACACTTTGAAGACAGACGGATTGTTGCTGGACTTACAAAGGAAGAGTTAACTCAAAAGCTTCCGTTGACAGGCCGTCGAAAGACACGTAGTATACGAGTTGTTCTTTATTATGACCCTGACTACGTGCCTATAACCCGAGTGTGGGTCACAGACCCAGACCCAAAATACAGTGCCCAATGGCTGAAGAAGTTACCGGAGTCGACCAATCCCGGAGTACATCCTGGACGATGGTTCAACATGAATCAAGCCCAGCGCCGACAGGCCGTGGAACAATACAAAGCAGAAAAGAGAGGATTCTTCGGTATAGAGGATCCCAGTCCTTGTCTCGGTCTCCTGCGCGACATCGGTCTAGATGTGGGCGACCCACCGACTCCGCCCGATCCCGCAGTGGGTCAGCCACTTGCGGCTCTCCCCGAAGCTAGGCTAACTGCACCTAAGGTGGCTGAGCAGCTACGTCGAATGCAAAATGGCAGCCTGCGCTACGCCCCCGGCAGTGGGCGAGGGGCGGCGTCGCGAAACACCCAGGGCAGTCAAGCCACATCTGAGATTGACGATTCATCAGAAGAAGATGTTCCCGCAGAACATCTGTCGGATGACGAGGACATTTGGTGGAAACAGACATGGTATGGAGGCGCTATTGCAGGAGACGGGCTGCCCCCCGGCTCAGCCGGCAGGGATCCCTTGTCCGATGATGATAACGGAAAATATGAGGGCAACGGTGGGGCAAGCCAGACCTCGAGTCCGGCGGCCGCCGCGTCGCGGCGAAGCGTGCCTCGCATGCCATTACAAGATAACCCAGCTGTAGATATCAGTCATCGTGACAAAGAAAGATTTGATTTGCAATACTTCTATAACCCTTTTACTGATTTAATATCAGTCATTGATGAACCCTTCCAACTTCCCAGTGACTGGCATTGTGCCCGCATAGATGCCGCCGTTGCCAGATCCGTCTCGAAAGACGAGGCCAAGGCAAACAAAGACGCTCAAGCTGCCTTGAGGAAAGAGTGGGGCAGATTGCGCGACATTGGCACGTGGATAGAGGATGGTGTTAGAGAGTGCCCCGATATTGTTGCCGAGCTCAAACGGAAAACAGCCCATTTTGGCAGTTTACTTGCGATCGCTGTTGAAAAGAACTCAGAATTGCCGCTAGGACACAAAGACCGTAAGTACAAAGGACGGGTGGTCTTTGACGGTTCAAGCGTCAGAGATCAAAACAAGGACGCGGCATTATTTCAAGAACTTTCCAGCAGTCCCGCGACCATGCAGGCCAGCAAAGCAGCTGATACCTACGGGCTGTTTGAAGGCCATAGTATCGAACAAGCTGATGCTCGACAAGCTTACACGCGGTCGAAATTGGGAGGCACTCCGACTTGGGTTTTCTTGCCTCGTGACGAATGGCCAGAAGCATGGTCCAACATGCGGAACCCCGTATGTCCACTGTACTTATCGCTGCACGGGCACCCTGATTCGGGCGGATATTGGGAACAGCATTGCGAGGGACACGTCACGGCTAAAGGCTTCGGGAAATGTAGCCCGTGGCGTAGCTGTTATTCCCGCAGAGAATTGCAAATCTTCTTGATCATCTATGTCGATGATTTCAAATTGTCGGGACCTGCCGACAAGCTAGCCCAGGGATGGAAGTTACTTCAAGAACCTTCGGAAAATTGCCCTAAGGGCATAGAAATAGATCCTCCTACGGCTGTTGGACGATACTTAGGGTGCGAGCATAGATTATCAACTCAGAGAATTGAGTGGCACGGGGAATTGCCCACGATACTTGACCCGCCTCCTCCCAAAGTTAAGAAAAACACCTCCGTCGCAGACGAGAGTAGTGAGGAGGAAACGGGGGGTGACTCGGCGTCTCAGACGACCGAGCCATATCAGCCGAGAGAACCAAAACTAGTGAAAGTCATCGATTACGATATGACAGAGTTCTTTGATTCCTGCGTTACATTATGCGCTCAATTGACGGACGCAGACCCGGCTACATATCCGGCCGCGGGCACCCCGTTCGGCCCTGAACTTACCGACTTAGAAGATGGACAGGGCGGCCCCAGAGGAGAAATTTATTCCCCAGCTGAGGAGGCTATAGCGTCAGCGTTACAGATTAATGTGGATACAGGCCCCCTTGACCAGGAGATAGAGTTGCTTGGCCTTGATGCCGCAGCAGCTAGCCCTGATGACCCTGAGCCACCGACTCAGTCGGGCGTGCTTCAACCCATTGCAGCAAAAGTGTTGATGAAGATACTTTACGGGGCGAGAATGGCTAGATACGACTTGCTCCGTGCTGCGTGCCAAACTGCCAGTTGTATCACAAAAGTGGACAGAACAGCAAGACATGGACCTCTTCCGCCTCATATGTTACATAAAATGTACATCCCATTATCGTATGACCTCGTGGGTGGGTGACAAAAAGGAGGACGTTCTATTAAAACAATACTCTGATGCAGATCTGGCGAGTGACATTCGAACGCACAGGAGCACGAGCGCCAGTTATCAAGCAATTTGGGGCCCGTATACACGGGCAGGCCAATCGATGAGTTCGAAAAGACAAACATGCGCATCTCACAGCGCACTTGAGGCTGATATCGTCGCGGCCGACCTTGCGCTACGCAAGGGGCTGCTTGCGGCATTGCTGCTTTGGCAGATCCTGCTGGATAGACCGGTGCGATGTTTATTCTTGGAAGATAACCAAGCAGTTTGTAAGGTCATTAAGGCAGGCGGGTCGATGAAATTGATGCATCTACCGAGAACACATAGAATTGATGCAGCAGCTGTGTCCGAACCATTGTCTCGTGGCCTCGTTCAATTACAATACGAAAGAACGCAAAATGAGGCTGCTGATATTGGAGCAAAGCGATTTGTTGACCCTATGGCATGGGTCAAGGTTTTGTATATTGCCAACATTGTGACGCCTAAGTTCTGGGCCGCTAAGCAGCGCCAAGATTATCTTGACTCAGCGTTTTCTGACGGACTTCCCCTGGAACCGGGGGGGTTTCTCAAGCCCCGCCTGGGCCCTAGTTCGGCCTTGCGGAGAGAAGCTGCTATATCCAGTAAAAAGTCAAACAAACATAAAAAAGCGCCTCAACAAAGGCAAACCCGTCGTGGCTGCCCCCGGCCAAGCCGAGGAGGCATTAGCGATAACGAATGCAATCAGCTCAGCTGATGATGCATGTAATATCACTCCTCGGAGGGGCAAAGAAGGTTACAGCAGAAGCTCCGAAAAAACGAGAGCGATCGAGAACACAACCAAAAGAAGCTCTGATCGTGAAATGAAAACCATGTTTGGAATATCGGATAGTGAAAGCGAACCAGAGCCTTCCATGAGGCCTGAAGATATGGAGGGTGTTCCTAACGAAAACCGCCCGCTTCTCTGCGGTGGCTGCCAACTTCTCTGACACATGGGATGAATGGGTGAGAGACAGAGTTTGAAACGATACCACTATGTTCCGAGACTTGTCACATTCATGCCGGCAATCGGTGATTGTCCCGTCGAACTCAATAAATTTGATGGTAAACGTCGCACCTATGCCGTCAATTCCCAACAAGGTTTGACAATAGACCGCATCGATAATTGGCGTGACGAGGAAAGCAGGTAGAATCACCCATTTGAATACGACTCAGATGGCGATTCTAGCGACGGTGATCATTGCCTTAGCTGAAGGACGGGACACACAGAGTTTAGGATCCGAGAAGATTGCGCCCCGGCCACTCAGTGGACCGGGGAAAGACTTTTGTTAGAATACTGTTGCGGCCCCCAAAGCAGAATAGGAGACCCGAAGAATTTCGTTGACAACTCATGTAAAGTGACTCGATACACCGAGAAGGAAGACATGAGGACGGATGAGGGAGTCAAAATATCGTTGAACGATATAGCTACGTTCAAGGAAAAACATATCACATTATGGGGCTCCATGCAGTGCATAGTTGGCTCCCCCTGGCAATACGTGAACGAGGCGCATTATTTCCGTGCTGGAAACCATAGGGCTATGCGTAGGGTTCGGGGTATTAGAACTGACTTCCGATACTTGTTTTGAAATTTCCGTGAGGTTGCCCGCGCTGTGCACAAAGCGGTGGGCGTTGTATGCATTGAGTGGCCTACCGAATGCAATTATTGGAGAGATCCTCAGGTGCAGAGTTTTCTTCGAGAGTTAGGCTTTGTCAAGACGGCGTTACACGGGTGCGCATGCGGATTGAAGGATAGGAAGGGTAATTTCATGAAAAAGCCCTGAACGATAGCCACCACCTCTCCCATTGTGGCGGAGGGGTTAGAGCGTGGGTGTGATGGCACACACGAGCATGTTGAGGCTAGAGGACGAGAATGTAAGAGCGCTGAAGATTACACTGATGATTTTGCCAAGCAGGTTCATTTCGCCGTTGCCAATGCCGCAGAGAGAGTTGTTTCGTCTCGTCGTCGTCCTACTTGTTCTCACAATCCTATTTGCGCCGCTGCCGTTTCGGCTCGACAGGCTGCGCGGGCTGCCCCGCGACCGGCCCCCCGTAGAGGCGAGCGGTTGCCTTGCGGCGACTGCTCGAATCTCGCTTGCCGCGGTCTCCGCGTGCCGGAGAGATCAACGACTGAACCCATGTGCCGACCGCTGAGGAAGGAGGCGGTTGTGCCACCGGGCGAAGACGTGATCTCGATCCATTCTGGTGACATCGTGGATGAGTTTGATTCCGACGATGTTGGAGACGAGATCAAAAGGGAAGAGAAATGCGACAATGCTCTTCCCGCCACAATTCGAAAAGCCTCGACGCCGGCTCAGCCGAGCGGGAAGGCTTGCCCACCGGCTCAGCCGGATGGGACAAGAAACAATCACTTCAGCCCAAATGACATTGCGTCCGAGATTGATACTGAAATGAAAACTGATGTCGAGACTATCAATCATGGAACATCTGCTCAGAAAAGGGCAGCTGAGACTGCCCCCCAGGACAACACTCGCTCAAAGAAGGCGGCTGACCCCGATGCTGAAGACGTCGACTCATGGAGAAACAAAGCGATCTTCACGTGACTCCCTGACAAACTAAGGGAATGGCCCCGACCGGGGCCCAAAGACGGGGCTACTAAGTTTGTGCCGTCGAAAGGCTGGAGTTGGCGCTGCACGATGTGGAAGAACGACATACTCTATACGAGGAGTGACGCGGTCGTGACTGCATTGAAGGCGGACCTGGAATCAACGTCTCAGACGATATTCCAGCGTTTATATTCCCAGGTCTCGCAAGATCCATGGACTGTACATTGGACCGTGTTTGAGCGGAAGGCCACTTGCCGTTTCGATTGCGCCCCTCCTGACGTCGACAAAATCCCCGTGGGAACGTTCCTTCAGACGTATCCTGATGAGAAGACGAAGCTGATCAGTAGGGTGCGCGCGAACCCCCCAGGGGGATATCGTGGCATAGTACGACCGCTCGAGCCGGGAGAAGTGTTTGGTCCTACCGTCGCCCCAGCCGTTCGGTACGAGACCCCCTGGGGAAACTACGCGAGCGTGCCGGTGGGGGATCACTGGAGAAAAGGCTTCCCGCAGGTCTGGATTGACGTTTGGGGGCCTTCCCCCCGAAAGCCTCCCCAGGGCTCAGCCGCTGGGGAATAATGGGGGGCGATGTTCGCTCTTCCAGTGGTCAAAGGAAAATAGAGCGTGCCGGTGCACGTGGTCGAAGAAGCCCTTACCGCCACCGCAAAGGCGGCATGCTTCAAGGATGCGCCTAAGCAGGCCGTGCACTGGAGGAAAAGACAACGCCCCTGGAAGAGGCCATAGAATTTCGAGGAATGGCTTGCTGGAGACGGACTCGACCCAGGTGCGGATGAGGACTCACCGCAAAAGAGGCCGAGGACTGCAACGGAGGCGTCCGACGACCCGATTGCCGCGGATAGCCAACCAGCAGTCGCGGGCAATAATCAGCCATCATTGGATGACCCTGGGACCGGGAAACAGGCGGCCGGCGAACCACCTGCCGGCCAGCCTCCCTACATCGAAAACCCTCCTGGCTTAGCCAGTGGGGGTAGCGGCGGTGCACCGCCCCACGGCTCGGCCGGCGGGGGTGGGGGGCAGCCGCCATCTGGCGGGTTTCCTCCAGGAAACGACCCACCCTCAGGGGGAGGAGGGGGGGGCGGACCGCCGGTCTCGGGACCCGCGGCGACAGGGCCTGAACCCGAAGACCGACCTCACCTCGGTCGTGGCCCCTGGAACGTTCTCGAGTATCTTCGGATGCAAGGGAGGTCCGGGCGCGATCCGAACCCCCCCCAAAATGGATTGCGAGAATAGGTGGAGGAAATCCTGAACTCTATATGGAGGTCACGGATCCGAAGATGAAATGTTGGTCGAATAGCTTGATTTTTGTCAAGAAATGTCAGGCGATCACAAAGATCGCCGTAGTCAATGGTCAATCGTGGATTCCGTTCACGGGAGAAGACCTTGCCGCTATGTCGTCCACGGGGAAACCTGTGACGGATTTCCTTTCGCCCGCTGAGTCAGATGCGGAATGGGTCACATCATAGTTGGTCATGTTCTATTCATATGGTTTCTGATTCTACGATTGTGTTCAAAGACGCATCAGGGGCGCCTAAGTTGAGTCTTATGCCTGAATACAACCTGCGACAATCAGTGTTCGGAAGTGTACAGGCAGCTATGAGTGGAGCACAAATCGAACGCATTGCCGGCACCTCCGCAAGCTTTCGGTGGGGTGACCAGTGGGCTTTTGAAGAAGTGGCACACACTCCAATTCGCTTCACTTTCTGGAATTTCAACGACATAGTCGATAATTCGGGCAAATTAAATGGAGTCGGTAGTGGACCCAAAAGATATGAGAACCCGTTCGCTTTTGCAGGGGGCCTCAGACAGATGATAAAGGACGCCGTGGATTTGATCGATGATATAATGCAACGGTCCCATGAGGGGACTATAAATATAATGTATATCGGCGGGGACTCGAAGTGCCGGCAAGAAGGCGATAACGGCGTCGGTCCGATGTGGGACGATGTTGCCACCATGGTCCGAGCCAGAATGAATCGTCGGATTGAACGCTACAAAACAATAGGACTGTTCCCCAGAATAATGATCCTTGACGGCGTCAGCCTCTACCGCCAGCTTAAGCACCGCCCTGGGGGCGTTTTCCATTACAGTGCTAGCCATCAGGACTATAAACTGAATGATGGGGGGAAATTCCGAAAAGTCACTGCCGCCCAATTATGTGCCGATTACATTATCAAAACAGCCAAACTGGCTGCATTATTTTTCTGTCAGCCTTCCGGCGGCTCAGCCGTCGGGGATGGCCACATAAAATGCCCCGCGAGGGAGGGCGGGCACGCCAGACAGGAAGCCAAAGTACGAGACCTTGTCATGCACTGGCAGGACTGGCCCCCCGAAGAAGGCAGAATTCCCAGGTCGATACTTGGCGCGCTCCCATTCAAGGAATCATTGACCCATAAAGAGTTCCCAGCCTTTTCAAACGGGACTGGAGGTGGCGCTATACACTCGTTTTATTCAAATGAATTTACAGACTTCCTTGAAAAGTGCGCTGCTTATGGCGATTTCTTCCCATGGACGGATGATGCTTAGTTTTTGCCCCGCAGAGAAATTTTTTGTCCTGGAATGCCGCCACGGGGAAAGACCCAGAGACCAGCGACCGAGGGAGTGCAAAACGATGAGCCGGCGCGTGCTGCACTCAAAGAATTTAACAAAGCAGCGCCGACGGTGATACCGAGCGGCTTAGCTGTTGCGGCGAGTAGTGCAACGCCAGGTGGCATAGCGGCCCCTGTATTTACTGAAGTGTCGGCCGGGCAACCCGGCGCTGTTACTGCGACCGATGAGACCAAACCCGTCGGCTCAGCCGACACGGGCTCTGGTTCTAGCGCGAGGGCGGCTCAATCACCGCGCGCCCCACCGCTGGCTCCTCCAACCAATATCAAAGAAATCGAGACGCCTGGGGAAACAGCAGAAATAACCATCCGTGAGAAATGCCCGGAGGGTAAATTGTCTAGGCTCAGTGAGGACTACAAGTTTCCGAGGAGGCCGAAAGATGGGCGCCCTGGAGAGGTGGAATATTTTTGGCCGTGCCATCAAGATTATCAGCAGATAAAGAATCTGCTTGTAAAAGATGCAAAGACAGGACAGACTACTCATTATGACTTCCTTTGCCCATTTACGGTTGCCAGTGGCAAACTTCACCGGGGTATGATGCCTTTTAACGCATGCCCAGGGGATGAGGGACGTGCTGCTGAGATCGCCGAGGGAAGAGCGCCTGCTCAAAGCTGGCAACGGAAAAAGATGCTGACAGATGGTAATTGCCAATCGTGGCTTGCCTACCAGATGCTTCAGGAGACGACGAGAGTTCCGCCGATGACACGGAACTATCTAGTGCCGAATTGGGCTCGTTTCTTCAGGATCAAAGCAGATAGATCGGTATCAAAGCGGACAGCCACAGTGGCTGACCGTTTGAATTGGGCCCAGTTGAGGACGACATCCCATAGAGTTGGCAAAGCTCACTGCGTTGAATTATCGTTGCCTTTCTTCGTAACAAAAGAGAAGCTTGCGGAAGTCTCAGACTCATCCGCCGGGTGGTCAAAACAGTCACATGGTACGTCAGTGACAACCCTTCATGCTATTTTGGAGGGCCATCAATTGCTTCCATCAAATCCCAAATACGGTGGAAGCGTGAAAACAAATGTGGTTGGGGTGTATTCATTTCCGTGTTCTGACAATCCTCACACTCACACCACGTATTCCATTGCGGAGGAGACCTTTGGAGATGGCATTTGGGTCACGGCTGAGATTGTCTACTATGCCAAGACGACAAAATCCATTAAAGGATCACCGGTCCAGTACGTGAGTAATCCAGAGACTGATGTTTTATACGAGTTGAGACTCTATCATTGGACCGCAGCAGCACTGTGGGTTACTGATGCGTGGACACATTTGCTGCATATTGCCAGAGATCACAAATGGAACCTGGAAGTGGATTTTGAGTTCGAAAGGTATCGAGATCAAGATCGGACTGAAGCCACGGACAAAGTCCGGGATGCTCAAAAGGCCTGGGTCCCAGGCTTGACTTCTATCGAATGGCAATAGGGAGAGAGCCCCCATTTGAGGGGCCAAGGCGAAACATACGAAGACAAATGCGATGATATCTGGCCTTGGCACCAAGAAAAAGGATTCAGACTGACCATGACCCACGCGATACATAGGGGCGAGGCCTCGGAAAGATCAGTTCAGTTGGTTGAGCAGAATACACAGGAGAAGGAGAGGGCAGCTGAAGGGGGCGAGAAGGAGCCGGCGGCTAAGCCGCCCGGCACTCCGTTCTCAATTGATAAGGATTTTCCCGACTTAGGAAAGGCATCTTCGAAGCCAGAGAGGACCTGCAAAGCGCCGCCCCCTAGGGCTGCCAGTCGGCCCCCTGTTCCTAGGCCTCCTCCTCCTGGTGGACCGACAGAAACTCCCGCCAAGAAGGCCCCGCTGGCGATTCATGCTCCAACGAACCCTCCGGACCATCGGCCAAATCTTACTAGGCAGGAACATGCTCCACCTGCGAAAGAGATTTCTCCCAAGAAGGCCCCTCCACCGAGGCTCGATCCCAGGTCGGAGGACTTAGGTCAACCGCCAGCGAAGATGCTTCGATTCGATGGAGACCCCGCTGCGCCTATGACTGCCCGGCCACCGGCTAAGTCGAGTGGCGCAGACGCAGTTAGCGGCGGGCCTTGGAGGCCGAGTGTCCGTGACCCTCCGCCCGAATTAAACATATTCATCGGGGCCAATGTTTTTGGCTCCCCGCCCGTCGCTCAGAGCCCTCAGGGAAATGAGCTTCGCTCCAAACAGGCACCCTCCAAACGGGCGCCCAGTTGGGCCAGGCGCCGGGGCGATCCGCCTCGTATCGAAGGCAATTCCACAGGTGAACGGTCCCAATCAGCGCGCGCCCCACATACCGAGGCGAAGGCTGGCTCAGCTGAAGCTGGCGCTCCTGGAAGAGATGGGGGCGGCGATCTATAGGATATGCACGACGCAAACCCCGCGGCTCAGTCGGACGGGTATCGTTCATTTCAGGATTCGCTTAGTTTGGAGGGAAATGATGACATTACTTCTAGCTTACTGACACTAAAAGACGTCTCATGTATGCATTTTGAGCCCCCGAGAGCCAGATCGGCGTTGAGAAATGAAAAAGAATTCTTTCGCCGCTTGAAATGGCTGCGATCAAGTGCACGCGACGCCCCAGCCGAAACTCTTCCGATGAAAAGATTCAGAGTCGCTGCTGCATCGTACATCAAGACAGCAAAAAGTGTTTATGAGATAAACATACAAGGCGAACTAGAGGAGCTGAACACATATTCCGCTGCATGGAATGCATCTGCTGATGATATCGTCGAACAGATCTTAAAATGGGGCAATAATTTTGTGCGCACTCCGATGGTAGCGGAGAGACCTCGGCGGTCAAGACGTATGGAGGCAGGTGGCTCTGGGACGAGTAAGATCAGACTGCCTACTCCCCCTGCCCCTCCGCCCGGCTCAGCTGCGACGGAGAACCTTCCTATACCTCCGCCCGGCACAGCCGGAGCGGAACGAGAGAGACGCCATGAGGCACAAGAAGAACCATCGAGTCCAACACAAGTGCCGTCAGACGAAGGGGCAACACATGTTCCCAAGCATGCAGCTCAGCCTCCACCGGGGGCCTCAGGCCGCCCGGAGACCCATGGGACGGACACGGGAACGGAGGACTTTTGTGCAACGTTCCCATGCGATAATGATCCCCAGTTTCTAGAGTCGATGGATGGCGAGAATTTCCCGTTTGGACCGGCATCTGCGAATATGTTTCGCAGATCGAGTCTTCCACCTGCTCCGGAGAAGAGACAGGATCAGCCGACATACAGGGGCCCTACCGATCGGGATCGAGACGTCGCAGTGGGGCATGCTGCTGTGTTTAAACAATAACGATTGTTTATGACAACAGAAGAACGCCAACACATACTTCGGGTTACGCCTGGACCTCTAAAGCAGATGCTCCAGGACGCCCACATTGCGGGTCCGTACCACCACGCGTCGAAGCCATCTGCAGTCGAACAGGAATTACGCTTCGATCTATGGCAGAGTTCGTGGAAGACCCAATCTTTGCAATATTGGGGGGCCTCAAACAGGACGATGGATCTTTCGCACCAGCAAAGGATTACATTAGAGCCGAGTTTCACCCCGATGACGTTCCAGATGGGTTTACTCCTAGAGCCTATGCGCGCCTGCAGCCACATATAGTTGGAGACGATAATGATGAGAACCCGGCTGCCTTAGGCAACTCGGACACCTGGAGTGGGTTGAGCTACAGACCGGATGTACTGGCCAAAAAGATAGGCCAGTGTGCTGTATACATCGCGAGGCACTGCTCCGACTACGCTAGATCGTCGGGGGGCTGGGTCTACTTTGGAGACCTGGTGCATAAACTAAAAGATGATGGTTTTACTTTCCAGTCGTGCGCCTTGGCCGCGCACAGCTTAGCTGCGTTGCCGTCAGGGACGGTCGAAGTTTTAGGAATCTTTCCCAATGATAGTCCCAAGATTGTTGGAACACAAATCAACGCCATGTGGGGGCAACATAAGAGGGGCTCATTGCAAGAAGAAAACGGAAGGGATATGCCTATACCTATATTTTATAGGGCATGCCGAGGACATTCAACGTTCGCTGCTTCAATCGAAAGAATGTATGTCCCGTACGACCCTGGCCAAGTCAGAAGTCACGGCTCTCTTCTTCATATTACAGACTTACAGACATTTTTGGAATCTACGAGTGGACATGTTCGCTTCCCGAAGAGCGACTCTGGGCTTTGCTATGCCGCAGATTACGAATTGTTGCGTTTGCTTCCGGCACACAATAGCTCAAGTGTGCCTAATCCTTTAGATGTTCCTCCGTGGCTAAGCCAACGGAGATATGGGCAGCCACTCACTCCAATATTTCTAGTACCCATGAACAACCCAGCTCAGGAAGGGGAACCGCCATCGGTGGGTACTTGGCCCGCAGACGACACCCACCACCTATGGCCGCATCTTCCCAATCTCAATCACCATGAGCAATGCGATATTGTTCTTGTTTTTCACCGGCAGAGTGATCACCCGCTTCTCGCACAGAGTTTGCCCAGATGGGACCTTGGTGCCCCGGGAAGTGCCGAAATTAACAGACATCGACAAAGCCGTCTCCCTTGTGAGACAGGCAGATCAGATGCGCTGGACGGTGCCCTTCGACCGCGAATTGTCTTCATACGAGGTCACCTTCGACAATGAGTCGGTTATTGCCTGGGTTCATACAGACGACAGACTAATCATTGATTGGAATCACAGGCCAATATTGGAGACCGCGATCCAAGATCGAATTATATCCATCCCGTGGAATGATGACGGGAGATTCCTTTGTTGCCGATACCACTGGGTGAGGACAGGTTTTGCCAACTGTCCTGTCTGTAATTGTCCAGTCAGATACAAATACAGGGTCACACACGATTACATGGCCCAGACATGGAAGCGCAAAATTTTCCCGCAGTCCCTTGAAGCACACGGCATCTTCATAGCAGTGGACTATGAGGAAACCCTAGCATGGAATCGCCACGAATATATACAGGCGCGGATAAAGAGGCAAGGGGGAGCTTCTGCCAATGTTACGAAAAACGTCAACAACAACAATCAGCAGGAGCGAAGATGGGCCTCCGGGCAATTTCCTACAATGGCGGCCGCCGGCACGATATTTGGCAATAGCCAGCCTGGAAATTTTCCAGCGTGGATCCCAGAACACGCCGAGGCTCAGCCTCCGGCGCGACATGCTCCTTTCTTCCAATATTTGAAGCCCTTGGTCAAGAGATTTATATCGCGGCTTGAATATTCGGCCAGAAACGTAAGAAGGCAAACCCCGCCCATTAATACCTGGTGGCCGAGATTGTGGGGAACTGAGTTTGACCAATACGCTCGCCCGAGATCCTGCCCAGCCTTACAGGCATTTCACTGGCCTGATGAAGAGGATGACTTAGTCACTCCTCGAATCGGCTGGGAAAGATGGTTCAACAACATGACTAGAGCCAGCATCTTCGTTCCGACACTTGCTACAGTAGATGGCGCGGTAGAGTTCGGCAGACCTTGGTTCGGCGTGTTGACTGAGGAAAATGGAAACAACGCCGACAACGCCAACCCTCCTGCGAGGTTACTAGTCGCCTGGGAGAGCAATTTTAGGGCGAGGCCGACTCGCAGTTCTCAGTCTGTTTCAAGACGGATTAGCATGTGTCGGGACCATCGTCTTATTATCCCCGTATTGCGACATGCCACCGGCGCAGCCGCGATGGCACGCGAACTGTCGCAAATGGATCTGGATCGCAAAGCAATCAGCGGGCCAAAGGCCGCGTTGATAACTGACGGATTTTTCACTCTTGACCATTCTGAGGGACACGTATAATCTCACCATGATGACCCTGTGATCAAAATAGCATTGTTCGGGAGAGAAGTTCGAGAAATTTGCTGCCCATTACATAATAGAACACACGGGATTAAATCCCACTAGCCCCGGCAGGGTTACCCTGACCGGAACGGCAGAATACGTGATCCCGGAGATCATCCAGACCATAGTGGATGACAGTTGGTTAGTACCAGTACAACACATGCAACTGGGCCTTTGGCCCATAAGCATTTTCGCAATTGTTCGTGAGATAATCAGCTATTTCATATCGGAAGATCACTTTATTGGTTATCCGGGGCGAATCATGCGTCCCGAAATGGTGAGCACGGATGAAATCGATTCAAAGAAACGGACCGACGAATATGCCTTGGATTGCCGCATTCGCGCGGCTGTTAACACGGACGATATCATGGAAAGGTGGGCCCACAAGATGGGCAGGAGAGTACAGAACGACGTCCGTTGCCACGGTGCTCTAATACAGGACGCCATTTCTTGGCTACAGGATAAGTATCCTGACCCTGGTGCCGAACTCCAGGACAAAGAAGATGGACCTTTCCGCACTGCATGCGGAATATATGGTGCCGCTGCAGCAACTGCCGCCAGAAGTACAATACAATTTATGAACGATCGTAGGAATAACGATCCTGAACACGACGGCGAAGCCGAAATCGCGGGGCCACGTGCGCCAGCTGGACCAAAGGCCAGACCTTTATCGCGCCCGCCGCCTCTTCG
The DNA here is from genome assembly GCA_963575745.1 of Prorocentrum cordatum. Lineage (NCBI taxonomy): Eukaryota > Dinophyceae > Prorocentrales > Prorocentraceae > Prorocentrum > Prorocentrum cordatum. The sequence goes on from CAUYUJ010015362.1 coordinate 179,801, forward strand.
ACCTGACATCTCAGACGCTCAGGTATCCGAAGAAGATACTGGATCCCCCCGTTCAGTCGCCGGCTCAGCCGTGCCGACCAGGGAGACAAGCCCACAACATCCCAACATGGGGGATCGGTCGGAATCACAACGCGCGCGCGATGCTGCCATGGATGCTGCCGCTAGCGCTGACGTGGATGCTGCTGCCGGCGCTGCCATGGGCGCTGCCGCGGGTGCAGCCGCGGATGCTGCCAGCAGCGATGCAGGCAACAGCTATGAGTACGACCCTTCCAGGTCCTACCCGCGCTACGTGAACGGAACCCTCGTCGGGTACTACATCCACCGGAACAGGGTCACGTGGCTTACCGACGCTGAGTGGTGCACCTCTGAATTACTGGCACCAGCTATCAATCCCGCCGAGAGGGGCGGCGCCGATGAGCGACACTGAAAGAGAAAGAGGGCGGTCTCGCACGCCTCGTGGCGTAGACGCACAGACGGGAGGATCGGCGCCGTCAAATCCGCCGCCTCCGGCGCCGCCCAGACGAGAGAACGAGCACAATCCGTGGAAGGACCTGAACTGAGTTCCACCCGCGTGACTCAGTCGCGGCAGGCGCATGCAACACAAATTCCCCACACGCAGAACGCGCGTTGGGCGCGGACACCTCTACTGGTCGGCTAAGCCGGTCCAGCGGAGAGAATTTATTTATCACAATGGTGGGGGACGTCGAGCCTCTTCGGCCTTTGGCCCCCTGGCAGCCACCGTTGAGCTGTAAAGCTTTTTCGGTTTGGCTCCGGTGGTTGTGCAAATATACAGGCCGGGGGTGCTGTGGCTGGATGGGCTCTACGCGGCCCGCCGCGGGGGGAGTAAAAATGCTCCTCTCCGCCTCATAATCAATTAAGACATAACTTAGTTTGCATGCATTGCACTGTCCGCTGGAACTGACAGCTGCGTTCCGCAGCAGTGTGACTGCTCGAGCAAACCAACTTTGGCTTGCAGGAGAGAAAAGGAGTGCGCTGGGGCGTGCGGGCGGCTCGTCGTCGTCCGTCCTCGGCCGACCTCCTCCCTTCACATTCCTGATAGAGTAGTCTTGCTTAGCGGATACTTATCTTATCAATGTCTCATCCCGTCCCGTCTTTCCCTCAGCAGAGTGAACATGAGATCTTAATTCCTTTGTCATCTTACCCCGATTCTCAGAGGAAAGACTCGGTCAGGGGGGTCATCGGGGACGTCCCAGAGACCCCCAAGACAGCACAAGAGCGTTCCAAGATTGACCGACGTGGCCCAAGAAGCTTCCAGGACGGCCCCAAAGAGGCTTCCAATAGCACTCCCGAAAAGGCCCCCCGAGGCACAACTCATTGATTTCCTGTGGGTTTTTTGGTGAACTTGGGCGTTCTCCTCTTTTCGGCTTCCCGACGCTCCAAGACGGCGGTGTTCTGGGCGTCCGAAGCCGCCTGGGAGGCCCCCAAATCGCCCCACAACCATCCGAAAGGGTTTCCAGGCAGCCCAAGAGAGCCCCAAAACGGCACAACACGTGCCCAAGATGGCCCTCAGAGAGTCCCATGGCGGCCCAAGATGGCCCAAAGACACCCTCCGAAGCATTCCAAATCGTGATTCGGTCGTTCAGGGAGACCGCGGTTGGAGGCAGGGTGGCCCGAGGAAACCCCCGGAGGCCCCCAGAATACGCCCAGGAGGCTTCCAGAAGGCCTTAAGAAAGCCTGAAACAACTTTTGTGAGGCCCCTAGAGGCTCTCCAAGGAGGAGCCTCCGCAAAAAAGCTGAGGAGGAAGGGGGGAATGCGCAGGTTATGGCGAAGCTATAGAAAAAGAAGCATGGAGGAAAGCTAGCGAATCACATTATTATAGCGGCGACGCCGGAAAAGACAACGAAAATAAAGAAAAAGAAGCATGGAGGAAGGATCACGAATAATATTACTATAGCGGCGAAGCCGGAAAGGCAACAAGGAGTTATCGCTAAATTGTCGGGTTGGCCTTCCTGCTATACCGCCTGCGCGCCAAACTTCAAGGACGAAGGTGCAAGGCGCGAAGCGCCACTGCAGTCTGGTGTATATATATATATATATATATATATAGAGAGAGAGAGAGAGAGAGAGAGAGAGAGAGAGAGAGAAAGAAAAAAAAGAGAGAGAAAGAGAGAGAGAGAGAGAGAGAGAAAAAAAAAAAAAAACAGAGAGAAGGGGAGAGAGGAAGAAAGACAGAAAGAGAGAGAGAGAGAGAGAGAGTAAACAAGAAAAACACATCTAGATACAGAGGAGAAGGCGGTCGAGGAAGGGGGGCCCGTCTCGCGTGGGACATCCTCAGAATTCAGGGCTCCGATTGATTTGCGGTGATTTGCCCCGGCTCTCTTGGACCATCCCTACAATTCTGGGTTCCCAGATGCGGTTCTCGAAGTGTTCCGGCCCGTTTTGCGTGAGGCGTCCTCAGAATTCTAGGCCCGAGATGTCCTGAACTGCGGTGGTCTGGCGCGTTTCGCTTGGGACATCCCCATCGTTCTGGGTTCCAATATGCGGTTCTTGACGTGATCCAGCCCGTTTCGCGTGAGACACCCTCGGAATTCGGAGCCCCGATATAGTTTGATCGGCGATTTGCACAGCTTTGCTTCGGAAGGAAAGAATCGAAGACGCCTACCGTGAATCACCGCCGTTTCCTGCCTTCTAGAATCGCCCATGTGGCCGAGCGTTCTGGTAAGAGCTCTGCCAAGCTATCGGACCATGTATTCCCCCAACCGTTGTGGAAACCCTTTGGGGAACACGTGGGGGAGGATGGCGGGGAAGATCAGGAGGAGGAGGGGGAGGAGGAGGCGGAGGAGGAGGAGGAGGAGAAGGACGAGGAGGAGGAGGCGGAGGAGGAGGAGGAGGAGGAGGAGGAGGAGGTGGAGGCATCTTGGGAACCTCTGGGGGCACTCTTGGGGCCTCCTGGGAGTTTTCTGGGAGCCTCTTGGAGGCATCTTGGGGGCGGGAGCCGTGCGCCGAAATGGATGGGGCAGACGCATGCGAGCTTTGCCACTGGGGCCTTCGGTTGCGCTCCGTACGGGGCCACGAACACTGTGGGGTGCTTCGGCATGGGTTCGGTTGGCGCATGCGAACGAAGCCGCTGGAGCCTTTGGTGGGGCTCCGTATGGTGTCACGAAACATGTGAGTGTGTGCTGAGATGGGCGCGGTGGGCGCATGCGAACGCAGCCACGAGGGCCTTCGGTGGGGTTATGTATGAAGCCGCGAAATGGGTGCGGTGGGCGCATGCGCACGCAGGCGCTGCGGCCTCCGGTGGAGTTTCGCAGGATGCCGTGTAAATGTGTGCCGAATGGGCGCGGCGGGTGTGAACCCAGCCAGTGGGGCATTTGGTGGAATTCCTTACGGGGCCACGTTGGCAGGGCGTGCCAAAATGGGAGTGGTGGGCGCATGCGAACGAAACCACTGGAGCATTCGGTGGGACTCCATGTGGGGCCACGAAACGTGTGAGGGGTGTGCCGACATGGGCGCGGTGGGCGCATGCGGGCGCATCCATTGTGGCAGTCGGTGGAGCACCATGGGGCCACGAAGCGTGTGAGGAACCTTTTCAAACGGGCACGGTGGGCGAACGTGGACGCAGCCATCGGGGCCTTGATCCTACGGGGCCAGGAAACGTGTGAGTGGTACACCGAAATGTTGGGGCGGACGCGTGCGAACGCCGCCACTGGGGCCATCGGTTGCGCTCCCTATGGGTCCACGAAACGTGTGAGAGTCGTGCCGGCATGGGCGGAGCAGACGCATACGAACACCGCCACTGGGGCTTTCGGTGGCGCTCCCTGGGGGGCCGCGAACAGTGTGAGGGGTGTCCGGAAATGGGGTCGGTGGGCGCATGCGAACGAAGCCACTGGAGCGTTCGGCTGGGTTCCGTATGATGCCACGAAATGTGTGAGGCGCGGTGGGCGCTCGCGGACGCAACCAGTGGACCTTTCGGTGGGGTCCCCTACAGGGCCACGAAACGTGTGAGGGGTGTGCCGAAATTGGCGCGGTGGGCGCATGCGAACGCAGCCACTGGGGCCTTCGGTGGAGCTCCTGGTGGAGGGACAAAACGTGTTAGGACTGAGCCGAAATTGGAACGGTTTGGCACATGGGGCCTTCGGTGGGGTTCCGTATGGGAACGCAGCCACTGGGGCCTTCGGTGGGGCTCCGTATGGGACCACGAAACGCTTGAGGGGTGTTCCGAAATAGGCGCGGTGGGCGCAGGCGAACGCAGCCACTGGGGCCTTCGGTGGAGTTCCCCTATGGAGCCACGAATCGTGTGAGGGGTGTCCGGAAATGGGGTCGGTGGGCGCATGCGAACGAAGCCGTTGGGGCCTTCGGTGGGGCTCCGTATGATGCCACGAAGCGTGTAAGGGTTGTGCCAAAATGGACGCGGTGGGCGCATGCGAACGCCGCCAATAGGGCCTTAGGTGGAGTTCGCTACGGGGCCACGGAACGTGTGCGGGATGTGCCAACATGGGTGCGGTGGGCGCGTGCGAACGCAACCAATGGGGCCACTGGTGGAGTTCCTTATGGGGCCACGAAGCGTGTGCGGGATGTGCCGACATAGGTGCGGCGGGCGCATGCGAACCCAGCCATTGGGGCCTTCGGCGGAGTTCCTTGTGGAGCCACGAAACGTGTGAGGGGTGTGCCGAAATTGGTGCGGTGAGCGCATGCGAACGCAGCCGCAAGGGCCTGCGGTGGGGCTCCTTATGATGCCACGAGACATGTGAGCGGTGTGCCGAAATTGGCGCGATGGGCGCGATGGGCGCATGCGATCGCAGCCACTCGGGCTTTCAGTGGAGTTCCATACGGGGCCACGAAATGTGTAAGAGGGGTGTGCTAGAATGGGTGCGGTGGGCTCGCGCGATCGCAGCCACGGGGGCCTTTAGTGGAGCCCCCTTATGGGGCCACGAGACGTGTGAAGGGTGTGCCGAAACTGGCGTGACGCCCGCTGGCGAATTGCAGCATTGAAACCTTTTCTGGAGCTCCTAATGAGGCCACGAAGCGTGTGAGGGGTGTACCGAAACAGGCGTGACGCCCACGTGCGAACTGCAGCCCTGGGGCCTTCGGTGGAGTTCTCTACGGGGCCGCGAAACGTGTGAGGGGTGTGCCGAAACAGGCGTGACGCCCACATGCGAACTGCAGCGCCGGGCCTTTGGTGGAGTCCCCTACGGGGCCACGGAACGTGTGAGTGGGGTGCGCCGAAAAAGGGGTGTCGCCCACATGCGGGCTGCGCCATTGAGGCCTTCGGTGGAGCTCCTTGTGGGGCCCACGAAACGTGTGAGGGGTGCGCCGAAAAGGGTGTGTCGCCCACACGCGGGCTGCGCCATTGGCGCCTCAGGTGGAGCTCCCTATGGGGCCACCGAACGTGCGAGAGGCGTGCCGAAACAGAAGTGTCGCCCAAATGCGGGCTGCGCCATTGGGGCCGCAGGTGGAGCTCCCCGTGGTGCCACGAAACGTGTGAGGGGTGTACCCGAAAGGGGGTGTCGCCCACATGCGGGCTGCGCCACTAGGGCCTTAGGTGGAGCTCCCTACTGGGCCACGAAACGTGTGAGGGGTGTGCCGAAACGGGGGTGTCGCCCACATGTGGTTTGCGCCACTGTGGCCTTAGGTGGAGCTCCCTACGGGGCCGCGACGCGTGTGAGGGGTGTGTCGAAACGGGCGTGACTCCCGCATGCGAATTGCAACATTGGGGCCTTAGGCGGAGCTCCCTATGAGGCCGCGAAACGTGTGAGGGGTGTGCCGAAACGGTTTATTGTTGCGGAGAGCAAAGGCAGGGCAGGGAGGAGGGAGGATGAGGGGGAGGAGGGATGAAGGAAGGAAGGAAGGACGGACGGAAGGAAGGAAGGAGTGACGCGGGGCGATGTCTTTTCAGAACGGGGACCCAACGCCACAGGATAGTTAGGAAACATTCTCGCAACTCTGATCTCGTAGATGCCCTGCCCCATGATGGGCTGGCTATTCTCCCCTGAGACAGCCTCGGAACTGTTTGTTTCGAGATGCCCTGAGCTGAAGTGACCAGGCCACGTTCCCCTGAGACATCCTCGCAACTCTGGCATCGGAGATGCCCTGCCCCATGGTTGTCCTGCCACCTTCGCCTGAGACAGCCTCGCAGCCGTGTAGTCTAAGATGCCCTAATCTGCGGTAGCCCCGCCACTTTCGCTCCGAGACATCCTCGCAACTCTGACCTCGGATATGCCCAGTTCCGAATTGCCCTGAGCTGAGGGGTATCATCTAGGCGCTGGCCATATCCGTTTGTTCGATTGGTGCCGTCGCATGCCACGCCCCTTGATTTTGGTATGGTATTTCCGCTCGCATGCCAGCCACATCCGTTTCCCTTGTTTTCCTAGCTTCTTCCATCATTCATCTCTCATCGGTTCTTGCTCCTCCACATTTGTTTGTGTGCCCCCATCCAAGTCTTCGGCTCTGCGGCATGTGCGGGCATGTGCGTTTATGCTTTTAGAGCTTGTCCAGATTGTGCATCCGAGTGTGCATCGGACTGTATGGCATTTGCGCATCTGTGCGGCCATGCTGTTGAGGTGTTTGCAGGGTTGCATGGGCATGTGCACGCGACTGTGCGGCATGTGCGTGCATGTGCGGCCCCAGACGGAGCCCAGAACGAACGTGAGCACTACAGAAATGAGCATTCTGGAAATGAGTCCGGTGTGCCCTCCCCCCCTTCGCGGGCAGCGGTAACGATCATACGTTCGTAGTGGTGGAGCTTGGACCCCTCCCCATATGTAGGTGTCCGCGCGCGCACTTTGGCGATCGCAGGGCGCCCCCGCCCTGGCGTGCACCACCCCGACCGAGCGTTACCACTACCCTGGGCCCCAACCCTCCCCCCCCTGGGTACCGACCATTACAGGACACAGTGAAGGCATATAAATTGTTGTGCAGTTGGGGCCCGTGCTAAGAAACACCCTGCGTGCCTCCAGGTTGCCCTGGGTTGCCTTGGTCTCGATGGTATTGCGATGGGAGGCGCGACGTTCCCACACCAAAAGTCAATGGACGGTCTGGGGTCTCAGGGTTGGGTTTCCTGTGGAAGGTTTCCTGTGGACTGACCACTTTTCCGTACGCCCTGCCTGGCCCCAGGAGACAGCGGAGGCCGACCACGCACTCCTGAAGAGCGCAGTGGAGCGCCTGAGCGAGGAGCGGGCGAGTCTGCAGGCCGAGCTGGCCGAGGCACGCTCTTCGGGGGGCCAGCTCGGCGGCGAGCTGGGCGCCCGCGAGAGGGAGCTGAGGAGGGCCCACGAGGAGACCTCGCGGCTGGTGCGCGCCAAGGAGCTCGAAGAAGAGCACGTGCACACGCACAATCGGTCGGAGCTCCGCGCGGGCTTCTCGCCTCGTCACTGGTGCTTCTCCCTGGCGGCGCTTCCGGCGCCGCCCCTGGGGCGCTCCGCGCGCCGGGGAGGGGGAGTCTGCGCCGATCCAGATCATCCGCGCGGACCTCCGCAAGCTTAGATTTCGAAATCTTGTTGAGGCAGAGCGCGCTCAGAGTCAGGTTCTCAGTCCAGGGTTGATTTGTCTGGATTATCTTGGAACCATTTGTTATAACATTCCGCTCTCTGGATTGAGATTGGTAAGTGTAGCATTTGCTTGACTTCCCGAACTGTGCAGTTTTGTATAGTATTTCAGAACGGCGCTGAAATGTTGAAACACGTTATTTGTTTTCAGGCACGGTGTTTGATTCGGTTCAGTTAGTTTGTGTAGGTATCTGCTGGTTCAGTTTTTGTTCGAAGCGGTTCAGGTTGACGCCTGTTCGGCGTAGAATGCGCATGCTTACTTTCGACGGCCGTATGCATGTCGAACTTCATCTCTGAGTTAGTTAACAGCTTCTAGTAAGTGTTACCTAGTTGTCATCAGCGGGGTTATCGATACAAAAAAGTATGGGTGCCGCCCGCCCTGCGTCGTGTATGTTGTCACGTCGCTAAGTGCGGGGCCGCTGTACATCTCCAGACTCACACTACGAGTGAACGAACAACGATGTGTTCAGAATGTATGTTCTCATCTGGAGGCTTTTCTCACATGTCATGGGATCTGTTTATGCCGCGTTTCTTCCCCTGGAGGAGCGGCTCGAGCAGGAGAAGCAGGACCAGCTGTCGCAGAGGCAGGCCTCGGAGGCGGCGCAGCGGAAGCTGCAGCGCGAGCTGAAGCAGCTCAAGCTGGCACTGGCGATGCACGTCCCCGGGCCGGAGCGGGACGGGAGCCCGCGGCCCGCGTCGCAGGGCATGAACTCCTGCGTGAGCGTGGACTCCGCGGGGGGCATGGGGATGCAGAAGGCGTACTCCACGCCGCAGCTGCCGGCCAGGGCTGCGGCCCACCGCCACGGGAAGGACGTGTCCTTCGAGGGCCCGTCGGGGGGCCTCCGCAGGGCGTTCGGGCCTTCGGCCGTGGGCGGCCTGCACGCGCCGCCGAACATGTGGCCCTCGGGCCTGCAGGTGCCGCTCTGAGGCGGGCGCCTCTCCGCGACCCCACGGCGGCCGGGCCGTCTCCGCCGCCGCTGCCCTTCGCTGCCCCTCGCCCCGCGAGGGGAGGAGAGCAGCGGTGGCACGCTGCCGTCGGGAGTCCGACAGCGTCTGAATCACTCCCTCGTCTTGGTCAGGAGGCCTGCTGTCTCTTCAGCAGTAAGACGCTGATGGATTCCCCTCGACTGCGTGTCATTGATACTGTGTTCCTTCCCCCGTCCTCGGCTGCGCGTGAGGGTGACCCTTCGCCGCAGTGACCTTTCGTGCGGGCTTATAATGCCAAGATCATCTACGACGATGTGGTAGTTTGAATCTGGGCGTTTTTCCAGTCACTTCGGCATCTATAGTGACCGTTTTCGGGGTCCGAGACCGTCAAACATGGATCCGGGACGAAAGCTACCACGGGGGAAGGAATCGGGACTTCAGGGCCGCGCATTCGGAAAGAAATCGTCGGATATCGGGGGGGTGGCCCGCTTGTATTGGCCACGGCCCCGTAAGGCCGCGCACAAGAGGTCGCTCTTGAAGAGCGTCAGTCCTGCGTGCAGCCGACCACTTGGTTCAGCGTCCCCCCCCCGCTGAACAGCGGGCGCCTGGCGGGGCCTTGTCCCTCCCCGGCCTTTTGCCAGGGTTCACCGCGCTTCCGCCGCGAGGCGGGGTCTCCGGAGCAGGTGCCGCGGCGCGCGCCAAACCGACTGTGGCCTTGCGATGGACCTCACTCTCAGCAGCTTGATGTGACGTTGGTGAAGGAATCTCTCGATGCGTGATCCGCGTGAGGGATGTGCCGACATGATTGGGGGGGAGGGATGGCGAGGTCTAGTCTGAGTATGCGTTGGGCCCCACTTCGTTGGTCCCTACCGCAGACCTCGAACGTGGCGACAGTTTCGCAAATCGCAGCACACTAGGGATGGCCAGGTAGGAGGCAAGCTAGCACGCACGCAGGAGGGGGCGAGGTGAGAGGCACAAGAGAAAAGGGACAGGGAGGCGGGAGGAATGAGGATGCAACCGCAATGCCCCATTCAAAACGACCGCATGATGGTTGATGATTATTATTCGTATTCCTCTTTTCCATCTCCTTCTTTTCGTTCGTATTATCCGACCCATTATCATGTTCAGTACTCGTATGCGTTGTTTTATTGTGTTGCTTGTAGTAATGCTGGTTTTATTCAAGAGGCTTGCTTCATTCCGCCGGCCCCCAGAAGAGGCGGGGAGTCCACGGTTGAGGCGTCGTTGGTTTCTGGGGCGTGGACGAGCCTATTGGGGGCAGTCTTGAAACGTCATGGGGGCCGTTTCGGGGCCTTTTGTGGGCGTCTTGGGGGCCTCTTGCGGTCTCTTGAGTGCCTCGTTTGGGCCGCTTGGGAGCTTTTGGGCGGCCTCTTGGGACGGAAAGATCGGATGTTCGCTTCTTGTTCTCCCCCTTGGCCTCGTTTGGGGCGATTGTTGGCCGTCTTGAGCCCCTCTGTGGGGCTTTTTTGGGGCCCCTCGCGGGGGCCCTTTGGGCAGTTTTTGGGCGATCTGGCGATCTCTGGGGCCTCTAGGATTGTTAATATTATATGGGTTATTACGACCCTTGCCATTACTATTGTTATTAATGCTCCTCCTCCTACTTCTACTACTACTACTACTGCTACTACTACTACTACTACTACTACCACGACAACGACGACTACTATTACTACTGCTACTACTACTACTACTACTACTACTACTACAGCTGCCGCGACCACTACCACTACTACCACTACTACCACTACTACTACTACTACTACTACTACTACTACTACTACTACTACTACTACTACTACGACTACGACGACGACGGCTACTACTGGTGCTACTGCTGCTACTACTGCTACTACTACTACTACTACTACTACTACTACGACTACGACTACTACTACTACTAATACGATTACTACTACTACTACTACTACGACTACTACTACGACTACTACTACTACTACTACTACTGCTACTACCACTACTACTACTACTACTACCACCACCACTACTACTACTACTATTACTACTACTACTACCACTACTACTACTACTACTACTACTACTACTACTACTACTACTACTACTACTACTACTACTACTACTACTACTACTACTACTAGCACTACTACTTCTACTTCTGCTTCTACTTCTACTACTACCCAGAGGGTCTTTAGATCCACTCTCTGGATCCGATCCAGATTGGCCACCTGCAAGATGTGACTTTCAAATCTGGATCTGAAAAATGATCAATGACCCATTTGGATCTGAGGTTAGCTTGCGCACTGCAAAAAATTGATTTCAACCGTTTCGACGCATCGCGCTGGACAAAATCATAAAACGTATTATAATATTAACATATCACTAATATCTGAGTGCGTCAGGTGTGCCAAGTGAGCCACGTGCGACAAGAGCTAGTAAACTCAATTCGCCTCGGGCCCTCTGGGGAGATAACGGATTGGAGAGAGACGCTTCGTTGACGTTGTACACGCCGCGTCCACTTGAGAAACGCAGATGCTTTACTAGAGGGATGGCGTGTATGTTTGTTCTTTTAGCCACGGCTGGTCGCTGGCCGACAGACGAGCAGGGAAACCTGAGCAGGGCGACGCCGTTAGCACCCCCCCTCTCCTACTTTGGCACTCGAGGTGTTGGTCCCTTTTTGTTCGGTCGGTCCCTTCGCTCGGTTTCGGTCTGGGTCCGCGTTCCGCCCTTCGCGCCGTGTTCGGTCCTCTCTCGGGCCCGTCGTCGGTTCGCGTCCTCCTTCTTGCCCTCCTCCTCTTGTTCCTGCTTCCTTCCCCCGCAGCCACTTTGGCTCGAACCCGTGCGCGGGTCTTGGGCCTGGGCCCGCCGCTACTGCGAGTGGCGCAGCGCCATGGCGTCGCAGACGCAAATAGATGACTCGGTGCCCCGCCTCCACGGGGGGCCCGCTGTGGAGGAGGCCCATCCGATCGATGTCCCTGGTGACTCGTTGACAAGCGGGGAGGCGACGCAGCCACAGGGGCCGCGGCTGCAGCAGCCAGCGGGGAGCAGCCAGGAGCAGTGGTTGCGGCAGCTAGCGAGGAGGCGGCGCAGCCAGGAGCCGCGGCTGCAGCAGCCGAGGAGGCGCTCTGGGCCTGTGAGGGCGCCGCCGCCGTCGAGGCGGAGAGGCATGCCAAGGCGGCAGCGCCCGAGGCCGAGGAGGCCTCCGGCGACGGCGCGGAGGTCATCGCTAGCTCGCCGATGAGTCAAGCCATCGAGGCTTCGTTGAAGGGCGCGAAGAACGACCCGATGCAGCAGGCGCTGACAGCGCCCATCGAATCTGCGAGGGCCGAAGGAGTCGAGCTCGACGGTGGCCCTAATCCAGATGCGGCGCCCAGCGGAATCTACCGCGAGCAGGACTCAGAGGATGCTTTCATGACTGGCAACATGCATGCGGATGGAACCCAACAAGAGTACCCCACGCAAGAACTCCAGGAGCTTCGGGAGGAGAGGGCGGGGTTCCGTGATCGCCTCGCGCAGCTTGAGGAAGATGAGAGGCGCAGGTTGGCTGAGGAGGATGCGACCATGGCAGCCCAGCGATCGCTCATTCGAGCGCAGGCCGCCGAGGCTCGCAAGGCTCGCGAGGACCTCGCGAGAGCGCAGGCCGCCCACGCCGAGGAGACGGCAAAGGCTGAGGCCGAGCTCAAGGCAGCCCAGGAGGCGCAGGCGAAGGCCACGCGGCTACTTGAGATTAGGATGAAGGCGATCGCTGAGCAGGAGCAGCGCGTGAAGGCACAGGAGGAGGAAGCCGCGAAGGCCATGGAACGCCAGCAGCTGCAGGAGAGGAACGCCAAGGCTTTGGAGGAGAGGGCGAAGACTGCGATCACGGTTGCGGAGATCGCGCAGGAGCGCGCAGAGGCTGCAGCAGACGGCGTGGCGGAGGAGAAACAGGAGATCGAGATTGAGGCGAAGCGGAGGCGGCTGGAGGCCCTTGATCTCTCCTCGGCGCAGGCTGGCCTCGAAATGAAGAGGGCCGAGATCATGAGGTTGGAGGCCCAGCAGCAGAAGATCGGCCAGGCCATTTCCCGCGCTTCTGCTGGTGTTGCTGATGCTGCTGGCGGCAGCCAGGACGCCAGCGGGGGAAGAGGGGGTGGAAGAGGAGGAGGAAGAGTAGGAGGAGGAACGGGAGGAGGAGGAGGAGGAGAAAGAACGGGAGGATGAGTAGGAGGATGAGAGATGAGGAGGAGAAGCATCAATATGAGCACGTTCCCCAAAGGACACCATGTTGCAGACGCCTCCGAAGAACACTCGCAGCAGCGCCATGAGCATGGCGCCGCTGATGATGTCGTTCGAGGCCGGATTTTCTTTTTATTGTTGCCTCTGCGCTCCTCCGTGTCACGAGGATTCCTCCTCCTCCTCTTCCTCCCCCTCATCATCCTACTCCTCCTACTCCTCCTCTTCCCGAGCCTGCTCTTCGTTATCCTCGCTCGCTCCTCATCACCCCCCCCCCCCCCCCCACAACGCACACACACACGCCACACACGCCAACCACCACCACCACCACCCCACCACCCACCCGCCCACCCGCCCAACCCCCCGCCCCGCCCCGCCCCACCCCGCCCCACCTCCTCAAAGCACTCCCCCTCCTTGTCCAACCTCGCTGCCTCTTGATTGTTATTATCACCCTCCCCGTGCTCATCCATGAGCCTTCGAATGATTTGAATGATTTCCGCCAGCCCACTCTCAGTTGGCATTTTGGCTCGTGGCTCAGATGGCGGGCATAGAGGATCGTTTAGCAGCAGCATGGGCATGCCACATCACGTCGCCAGGACAGGTCGAGTATTCGACCGAGAACGTCCACGATGCTGCCATTGACAGGGGCTCCCTGTTGACGCACACCGACGTGATCATTGCCACCAGGCTGTTCGCCAAGCAGGTGCGTCTCAAGACTGCCAAGGCAATCTCATCCTGTGATCTCGAACCCCCCTCGCAAGACATTCCCCCGGTGAGACTGCCGCTCCCCGCCCACCCATCCCCCGCCATCAAACACGAAGTGCCCTTAGGCGGCGTTCCTCAAGGTCGCGCAGCGCAACGAAGAGAAGCGGCACTTGTCCACGAGGGCGAAAGGGTGGGCCCAGGGCCAGGCTAAGCAGATGAGGAACCTTCTGAGGCACGCGCCCCAGGCACTCTGCAAGACCCCATGGGGCACCACATATTCTACCCGCACCGCGATTTCGACGCCACTTGTCGGATTCGGCTCGAAATTGAAGGAATCGTTTTCGCTCGAGGCCGACCGATGCTTTTGAAATCCCGAGGAAGAAAGGAAGAATGCGCGGGCAAAGACGTTTGCGCTGGGCGAGGAAGATGTCCCTGAAGATGAGGACGATGGGGAGGAGGGGGGCGGCGAAGACGCACCAGAGCAGGACGCGGGCTGGCACAGCCAAGATAGATAATCCATCCCTCAACAGTCTATCCTCCCTCCTGTAACCTTGCTCTCCCGCCCCCCCCCCCCCCCCACCTCGACGTCGCTCAATGTAGTTGCTGTCGCGGCAGACCCCCCCCCCCCCCCCCCCCCCCCCCCCCCCCCCCCCCCCCCCCCCAACACCCACCCACCCACGCGCACACACACACCGCCACCCCCTAGGAGATGAAGAGGCCTGCGGCGGCCTCGAGTTCTGGTAAGTTAGAGGTGCTGCAGAAAAAGGATGGATGGAACCTTGGCTAGTCAGGGCCCATGCAGGCTCACCTGGGACAACCTGAAATCACACCCTCTCCGATGAACGACCGATCGAGTCGACGCGGAAAAAAACGTCCAACCATCGGGTCGGTTCTGTTCCCCCCTTAGTCTGCTTACCGCTGCAAGATCGGCGGGCCTGAGCTTCCCGAGTACGTGAAGCCTATTGTCGTCGACGGGGTTCCCGAGCTTGTCGCCGCATGGGGCGATGGCTTCAGCAGGAACGTCCCCAACGCTAACAGCAGCGCGACCGAGGATCAGAAACCGAAAGGGGATAACATGATATGGTCTGGAGTAAATAAGGATGGCGATAGCATCACATTGGTCTGGGTGAACCACACATCGAGGGGCCAGTGGTTGTAGATGCTGAAGGGGACGGGCCAATTAGTTCAGTGCCTAGGCTACGACCCCGACATGGCAGAACAGGCAGCAAACATGATGAAGGGCCTGGCGCAGGCGCACTGCAAGGGCGAGCTGGGCAAAACAGATATGGAGGTGAGGAAACGCGCTCGGCTCCAGCAGAACGGCAAGAGCAGTGGCAACCCAGTTGCGAAAAAAAAAGCCAGGCGGCAACGAGAGCAAGAGCAAGAGCAAGAAAGTGGATGATGATGACAGTGAGCACGGAGAAGAGCCAGAGGAAGAGCTTGACGAAGATGGCGACGACGAACACGGCACAGACGACGTGATTGTCATGAAGAAGCCCAGCGCAAAGAAGAGGCCCTCGGCAGCAGTGTATGCAGCAGGTTCATCATCACCGAAAAAGTCGGCAAAGGCAGCGCCGAAGTCCTCCCCGAAGCCGAGCCCCGACAAGCAGAACCCGAAGCCGAGCCCCGACAAGGAGAACCCGAAGCCGAGCCCCGACAAGGAGGACCCACAGCCGAAGGCGCCCAGCACTGCGAAGTCTTCCAGGGCCCCCTCGACTCCGACGGCTGCCGAACCGACGGCCGCGCCCTCTTCGATGCCCGCGCCCTCGTCGATGCCCGAGATGCCAAACGATTGGATGGGCGGCGCGTAGCTATCCACTTGCGAGTGCGCTAGTCAATGAATGTACCATCCTTCTACTCCTCACGATGGCGTGGGGAAGGTCTGAGCGATGCGAGTGGCGATGGACCGTGCCCCCATCTCTTTAAAAGAGGAGGGGGGCCCTTCGCCCTAGTGCGTCGCTCGGGCGCTTTCCTCGCCGAGGCGTGTCCTTCGCCCCCCCTTTCCGCGGTGTCCGAAACTTCTAACGGCCCCCAGTCAAAAATCAACGCAACAATCAACGCGTTGATTTTCCATTGATTTTCGCGTTGACTGCGAGGGGAGCCAGCCAGGGGGGGCCAGTAGGGGAGGGGACGGCATAGAGGGGGGGCCGTGAGAGGGGGGGGGCGGTCAGTAGGAGGAGGCCGAGGAGGAAGTCCGGGGAGCAAGCGAGAGAGGAGGGAGGAAACGCGGGATGGCACGCAATGGGAGTTCAACCAGTTTGTTTTTTTTTTCACGCGGCAGTTTGCACACACGGTAACAGTCAGACGAAAGAGGAGGGTACGAGGACGAGGAGGAGGAGAAGGAAGGCGAGTGAGACAGACAGAAATAGAGGGAGAGCGCCTCGGCCCCCGCTCTGGCAAGCCACCGTGGACCAGGCCGCCAAGACGAACGACATCGACGACGTCAAGATCGCCGACCACATCAAGGAGAACTACCACTCCCAGCCGATGATCAGCATGATGGCCGACAAAGGCTTGGAACATCTTGATCGGACGATGTCAGCATTGCGCGACGAAATCGACGGTGAAGGCCACTTGAGCAGGCCGCAGAACTGGGGGGCCCCGCGGGCATCCGACAAGGAGAAAGCAGATCATGAGCAGAGCAGAGCCGCGAAGAGCTCGAGCATGAAAGACGAAGAAATCAAATTCTGCGAACACGTGGCGTCTGGAAACTTCGATGTCCCCTTGGATCGCTCCGACCTGAAGATTCAGGGAAAATGGCAACGCGCCCTGGCCGCAGATCCGAAGTTAGCAGCAGATTTCGACAGTGTGACAGGAGCCAAACAACACAGAAGAAAGCGGAGTTCAGAAAGAACTGGGCCGTCGAGGAGCACGCGCGAGCGATGGGCTGCGTGGGGGGCCCGAAACAGGGCGGATGCAACAGGAGTGGGTAGAGGATGGGATAGGGCAGCATTGGATGGAGAGGGATAGGTTTTGTCAGGCAAGCACGAGAAATCGATATAGGGGGAAAGCCTTCCTCCTCCTCCTCCTCGCTCGTATCCTCCTCCTCCTCCTCCTCATCCTCCTTCTCCCCCTCCTCTCCTCCCTATTCTCCTCCTTCCTCGTCTTCCTCCCTCGCTCCTCCTTATCGGGGCGTCTGGGCTGTCGGCCCCACCTGCCCGCCAGGGCAAAAAAAACGCTGACGGTCACGGACAGGAGGGCGGAGACGACCATGGGGGCCTACCTCCCCTTGGGGAGGATCGCATGGCTCGAGGGCGGCGGGCGCCTGGGGTGGCGGCAGGCTCCTCGGGAACAGAACCTATCGATCGGAATGCAGGGGTGGCGGCAACCGCGACGGCGATGTTGGCTTGTTATATTAACCTGTCGGGCGCCAAGCGCGCGAAGATAAAATGAGAACGAGAAGGAGGAGGAGGGGGGGGAGGGGCCGGAAGAGTAGGAGGAGACAGGGGGGGATGAGAGAGAAGAGGGGGGCTGGGGGAGGAGGAGGAGGAGGAGGAGGAGGAGGAGGAGGAGGAGGAGGAGGAGGAGGAGGAGAGGGGAGGGGGGGGGGGGGGAGGAGGAGGAGGAGGGAGGCCCAAGGGCGACGAGGAAGCAAGAGGTGGAGGATGAGGAAGTGGAGAAGTTTTTTGGGCGGCAGACGAGGCGTGCAAGTACTTCGCGAAATGCATGCAGCTCGGGCCTCCGTGGGTCGTGCACTCAAGCTTCGCGGAGAGCCTGGGGGCGTTCTACCTGGATCGCGACCCGCGCTTAGCGGGCCGTGCCTCCCGATCTTCGCAGTTCGGTCGTGACGTGAGTTAGAAGGAGAAGGAGGGGCTGAATGAAGGGGGGGGAGGGGCAGCAGCTTTAGGTGGAGGAGGAGGAGGGGCTGCATGAGGAGGAGGATGAGGAAGAGGAGGAGGAGGAGGAGGAGGAGGAGGAGGAGGAGGATTGCGGCCGACGCCAAAGGGATTCCTGAACACATTCGAGGAGGCCTGGTCGCACCACCAGGAGTGGGCGGCGGGCGCCGCGGCTGCTGGGCTGCCGACGCCGCGCGGGGCGCAGGCTGCGACGGCGACGCGGCGCAGGGCGCTGCCTCATCGTCCATTCCCTCGATGTTGATGATCATTGCTGCTGCTGCTGCTGCTCCACCTTGCTGCTGCTGCCGCTCTTAAGCCTCGCTCCGTGAGATGCTGCCCCTGATGCCGCCCCTCGCAGGACGGAGCCAGTGCAGCTGGCGGCGCGCCCAGGCTTTCGCCGCGAGCAGGAGAGGTTGCAGAGCCAGGTCAGGGAGGAGACGCTGCAGGGGCGCCCGACAAGCCCGAGACGCCCGAGGACAAGAAGAAGCGGCTGGCCGATGAGAGGAAGGCCGCGGCGGCCGCGGCACTGGCAAAGGAAGCCTCGACCCAGCAGAAGAAACAACTCCATGATGCTCGCAGCCTGCGCGAGATGCACTCGCAGTTGAACTCGCAGGTCATGAACACGAAGAGGAATGTTGAGCGCAAGGAGGGGCGGAAGTGGGCGGCATCCGACCCAGAGTACAAGAGGGTGCTCGGGCTTCTGGATGGCATCGCAGCGGCCGCCACGGAGAACAAGGATCTCGAGAAGGCGCTGAACCTGCAGTGGGCCA
Source organism: Prorocentrum cordatum (assembly GCA_963575745.1). Lineage (NCBI taxonomy): Eukaryota > Dinophyceae > Prorocentrales > Prorocentraceae > Prorocentrum > Prorocentrum cordatum. The sequence continues at coordinate 197,748 of CAUYUJ010015362.1, forward strand.
AGGTGAAGCCCGCCTTCAAGAATGAGTTCAATTCGATCCTCAACGCGATCATCGAGCTGCAGCCTGCCCTGGCCGAGCCCCTCAACAGCATCTCGGCGATCCAGGGGTCGCAGGGGCCCCGCGAGAACAGGGGCGCCGAGGCCGCGCCCAAGAAGAAGGCTCGGAAGGCCAAGGCCTAGGTGAGTACCCTCGGCAAGCGCACTGATCGAGCGCACAGGCGACTCGAGTCGGGAAACGCTTGGACGGAGCCCCGAGAACGATTTTCAGAGAGCCCAGGGCGAAAATTGACGCGACAACTCCCGGTGATATTCCCGGTGATTTTTGAGAAAGTCAACGCGTTGACTTTCTGAAAGCCAGCGCGCCATACCTGTGAACAAAAAACAATGTTTTGACGATTGACTTTCAAAATCATCGCCCCAAATATCCCGGGGATTTGCCCGGTGATTTTCTGCTGATTTTGGGGGCCTGGCATTTTTGAGCTATCTGCGCCCGTCCAAGCAATCAACGCCAAGTTCAATGCGTTGATTGTCCAGTTTATTTCTGCAGCGGTTGCTGCGCGCACGGGTTCCTAGGTTCGATCAGTGGACCTGCGGGGTGTATGTCAGAATGCATGCGCAGCTCGATTCGAGCTGCAATGGGGGCGCGCGTGCGCATATCCATGCACGGCCTCGTGCGCGCGCGCTGGGCGTGATCATTCGCGGCGGCGCTGCAGGCGAGAGAGCGCACTTCTGCTAGCAGTCGGAAATGTTTTGAGCCTTGGCTGCAGTCGAGGATTGAGGATTGAGGAGGATGAGAAGGAGGCGGAGGGGGTGGTGGAGGTGGAGGTAGGAGGAGGTGATGAGGTGAGGGAGGATGAGGCGGTGGAGGATGAGAAGGGAGTGGAATAGGATACGGAGGAGGACCACGAAGGAATGGACGGGTGTAGACGGCGGCTGCGTCGACGACCGCAACGACTGCCAAATGCAGTTTTCAGAGCGACGGCAGACCTAGAGAACCCGCGAGCGCCCAGGATAACGAGCAGCAGCAGAAGGCAGCTGGCACAGCAACGCAATCAGCACCAGCATCAGCGCCATGCTACATCAACATCAGATGCACCATACAAAAACGCCATTCGATATATTGCCAGGCCGCCAAGGCCAGTGGCCTCCCCCACGAACGCAACGAAACCACCATGTACTATTATTACCAGACAGGGCCCGTAAACAGTAAAGAGGTGGAGAAGAACGTGGCGGGGAAGGTGGAGGACGAGGAGGGCGTGAAGATGAAGGAGCACAAATGAGGTGTTGCGCACTCTAAGGCTGCAGAGCACGCGTGATCCTGTGACTGTCTTCGGTGGAGCCCCAAAATGGTTCGCTTTCGCGTTGCCTAGCTATGCCATGCTGTGCCATACCAAGCCATGCCAAAGCCATGCTGTGCTATGCCATGCGTGCAATGCCTAGCTATGGCATGTTTCGCCATGCTTAACCATGCCAACGCATGCTATGCGATGCCATGTGTTGGTGTCAGGATTCGGATCCGTGGCGGGTATTGTTACCCCCCGTCCCCGACCCATTCGGTAGTCGCTGCTCAAATTCAATCATGTCAAGCCGTTCCCGAACGCCCCCACCTGGACCGCGCTTGTGGGGCCGATCTCGCGAATGCAATGCCGCGGCGGGATCAGAATTATTAAAGCAGCTGCTAGCATTGTACTCCAAGTGCAAGCTTTCGGCCCAAGACCTGTGTACCCTGTGTCACTGGTGCCATCACGCCGGCGCCCCAGGTGCGGATTTCAATTTGTATAAGTTGGACCCAGATTCTAGCACTGGCGCTTTTCAGAAGCATTTAGACAAAGTGCTCCCAGACCCAGGCCATGTTTTTCCATCAGCGTACAACTGAATGCTGGTAGACACGATGTCAGAACGGTGGAAAAGGTTGCCATGCGAAAAGTTTGGGAATCCTTGGGCGATGAGATCGCCATCGAAGAAACCACCGCCAGAGCATTGTCGATTCCAAGGGAAGAACGGCCACCGTCAGTCCTTACGACCCCTGCTTGCAATGAGCATCCGGTTGTTCGGGATTCGCGAGCTGTTGGGGGGCCAGATCCTGTTCCGCTCGCCGTCTACTTAGACGGCGTGCGATTTGTTTCCCAAGCTGCTGGGAGATCGGAATCGGTGGGGCTGTGGGTCCTGAGCCTTGTTAGCCAGAAAAGACATTTCGTGTGTGCCGTGAAATCGGGCGACCTTTGCAGCTGCGGCTGCAAAGGGTGGTGCACCT
>CAUYUJ010015362.1:202500-207500 GCA_963575745.1 Prorocentrum cordatum
AAGAGAGAGAGAGAGAGAGAGAGAGAGAGAGAGAGAGAGAGTTTGAAAACATCACAATTACAGCAGCAGGGCGCCTAGGATATCTCAAGGAGGGGCCCACCTACTATCTGCACTTCCCCACTAACAGTTTCGAGAGGTTCGCGAGACATCCCACCTCAGACTCGAAATTGATCACGGCATCGCTGCATGTCGTGTGATAGTTCAGGTCCCAGGGGGCCTTCGGGGATGATGTCTAAGTAGGAGATTCGGGCCCGATTGATTTTCGAGCGGTGCCATCCTCGAGGACGGGTCTATCCTGACACGGCTCCAAGGCCAATGCTCCTCACAGCCTCCTTCGCCGTCCGTAGCTATTTGTGACCAAGCTCATCTTCGAGCAAATTTAAGTCTGGGAATCGCCCACGGCCCCATGGATCGCAGCAGGAGCCCCGAACGCACGGCGATTGCAGCAGGTGCCCCGAACGCGCAGCAGGAGCCCCGATCGCAGCAAGAGCCCCAATCGCAGCAGGGGCCCCGAATCGCAGCTGGAGCCCCGAAAGGTGCTGGCCGCGAGAGAGTTGCTGGCGTGTCAGGATGGTCGCCACATGCCTTGGCACATGCAGCTAAGGGACCGTCGCTCGCCCGCAGGCTCCTGACGCACGAGGCTGGCCTCGTCGAAGGCAAGGACAAGGGCGACGGAAAGAGCAGAGGCGCTGGCAGCAGCAAGGGCAACAGCAAGGGCGGCGACAACAGCAAAGGCTCTGGCAGCAGCAAGGACAACATCAAGGGCGGCGACAGCCAGGGTGGCGATGAGAGCATGCGCGACGAGAGTACGAACATCGGCCAGGACGGGACGGTCAATCCCTACGACAACGTATCCGAGACCTCTCCGATGATGGAGCAGGGCGCTGAGAGCGGCGACAATTTTGAGCACGCGCTCTCGCTGCCCCCATCAGCGGGGGGGCATATTCGACGACGGCCTGACTGACAGCCAGTTTTGAGGGCTGCAGGAGCCCGTAGGCTCCGGGCGTCTTCTCCTCCTCCTATATCTCTCCCCCTCCTCTTTCTGCCTCCTCCTCCTCTTCCTTATCTCCCTCCTCCTTCTCAGATTCGAGCGCATGAAATTCAATCCAAAGCAACCTTCGTTCAAATCCATATCTTCTGAATCCGATTCCCCCCAGCTCCACCCCCCGCCAACTCAAGCTCCTAAGCGTCCCTCTCTTGCGTTCCAGTCAGCCCTGGCCGTGTACTTTTTGAACGCGTCTGACGTGATATGACGTCGGCGCCAACCGGCGTATTCAGTGAAAGATGCCGCCCTCCTCCCATCTATCTCTCACCCCCCTCCACGCTGATATATATATATATATATATATACACACCAGGGCCCGCACCACCCAGGGGGGCATCTTTCATTGAAGGCGGCCGAGAGCTGCACTCTGCTGCAATTCGCTTTGGATATGCTCATGGAGTGCGGTGGCGTCTCTAGGTTCGGGGACGCGATAATTGGTTGCGGGCACTCCTCGGGGATATTTGTTGGTGAACTGCGAAGGCATCAAGTTGTTCACGACGCAGAATCGATGAGAAAGCTTCGCGGTGCTCTCCGGGGCCACCTGGCATGCTGCGACGTCGCAGGGGTGACTTTGACCCCGGAGCACCACCTCCTGATACACCTGCTGGAAAAATGAGGGGGGCCAGAGATAATAAAGGGACAAGCGGCGGAGGAAGGAGAAAATACATGAGAGAAGTCGTTGGACAGGCGGATTGGCGCCAGCCAGTCGGATAAACGCCCCCCGAAGCAGGGGGCGCCCAACGGGCGCCGGTAGATCGACGGGCGGGGGGGCCGCGTCCGCGACAAATGAGGAGGAGGAGGAGGAGGAGCAGCAGGGGCAGGGGGAGCAGGAGGATGAGGAGGCCTTCCACGCCCCAATTCCCCCGTTCGTCTTCAATTGGGCTGCCCAGGATACCTCGTCGCGGATCCCCGCGGTTATACCACTGCTACCTCGACGAAAGCTTGAATTCAACACTGCGCGACATCAGGCAGTTTTGTCACAGGAGCACATTCAATCACAGAGTGTTTCGCATGGTGGATCTTCAATCAAGGTTGACGAGGTCAAACTTTGCGTCTCAAGGCTCGTGGCTCCCCTTGGTAGCGGGTGGCCTTCTGTTATGATGATATCCGCTTGCAAAAAGATTAGCAGCAGCCGCGCGGCCGCCCTGAAAAAAAGAGAAAAAAACAAACCTGAATACCGTAGAGCACAATCAGAGACACATCAGAAGGACCATGAAGATACATATAATGATGAGGGGGAGGAGGAACAGGAAAGAGGAAAAAAAAAGAGATCAGGAGGGTGAGGAAAACGCAGGGAGCAGGAGGAGGACAAGAGGGGGGGGAGGAGGAGGAGGAGGAGGAGGAGGAGGACAAGCGAGGGAGGAGTGGGAACAGGGCGAGGAGGAACACTCGTTTCGACGGTCTCTCGGAACACCTCTGAGGCACCCTTGCGTCCCTGGTCTACGAAGCGCATTTGACTAATTTGAAAATGGGCCCCGTACAAAACAACATTGGCCCCATCAGATCCCGTACAAACGGCGCTTAGGCCAACCATGGCCGAGCCCGCTGCGAGGCCGATCCATCCATCCATGTTGTTTTTTCCTGTCTCGCATGGTATGCATCAGCGCGTTGATTACGTACTTACCATTGCTCAGCGTCTCGCTCAGCGACTCGCTTGAGCAAGTCACTGAGCGTCGCACGCCCGTAGGCACATACAAAAAAACAGCGCATAAGATAACGCACGTGCAACGCGTGACACTTCTTTTCCCCCACTCCCGTCTCGGTATCCTCGTCGTCCTCCTGCTCCTCCAACTCCTCCTGCTTCTCCTTCCTCTTCCTCCCCCTCCTCCTCTCCTTGTCCTCTTCTTCTTCTTCTGTAGTCCTTTTCTCCTCCTCCTCCTCCTCCTCCTCCTCCTCAGCCTGTTCGTCCTCCTCCTGCCTCCTGGTCCCTTTCCTCCTCTGCTCCCCGTTTGCTCCTTTCGTGCCGCCAGCAGCTCTTAGACCCCAGATCAGGATTTCACCGTGGAGCTAAATTGAAAGGCCTCACCTCTTGGACAATGGATTTCGACGGTTGCATACCGCACGCAGGGGCCAATATTCCTTGTGTTGGCTGCGCCACTGCCGCCGCCTGAACCGCAAACGCCAGATCGGCCCGTCCCATCCACCTCCTCCTCCTCCTCTTCCTCCCTCCTCCTCCTCCTCCCCCGTCCCCCCTATCCACCTCCTCCTCCTCCTCCTCCCCCGCCTCCTGCCCTTCCTCTTCTTCCTCCTCCTCCTCCCTTATCCTTATCCTCCTCCTCCGCCTCCTCCTCCTGCTCCCCTTCCTCCTCGATTCTGCCCGCCTCCACAGTATCTTTCCTCCCCCTCCTCCTGCAGCTGCCCCCCTCTCCTCCTCCTCCTCCTCCTCCTCATCCTTCCTCCTCCTCCTCGCCTCTCCGCCTCCTCCTCCTCCTCCCTCTCCTCCTCACTCCTGTTCCATCTTCTCCTTTTCCCTCCTCCCCTCCTCTTCTTTCTCCTCCCCCTCCTCCTCCTCCTCCTCCTCCTTCTTCCTCCTCCTCCTCCTCTTCCTCCTCTCCCTACCCTCCCCCCTCCTCCCTCCCCCTCCCTCTCTTCTTAAGAGCTCCCCGTCTTCTCCTCTTCTTCCTCTTCTTCCCCATCGTTTTCCCCCTTTTGCCTCTCTTCCCCGTTTCTTCCCTCCCCTCTTCCTCCTCCTCCTGCTGCTCCTCCTGCTCCTCCTCTTCCACAACACCCTCCCCCCCCTCGTCCTCCTCCTCCTTCTCTTCTTCCTCCTCCCCCTGCCCGTTTCCTCGGCATCTTTTCTGTTCCTCTTTTTTCCTTGAGCAGCGAAGGCAATGGCCATCCAACGCTGGATTGGGGCCGCGACAGTCCAACGCGAAGGCAACGCCAATGCAATCCAACGCTGCGGTTTGTTGTCGCAAAAGAAGCGCGCTGAACACCTGATGTGCGCGCGTGCCCTAGGCACTTGCAAAACCAAAGCAATGTTGGTTTGCATGTTGTCTTGAGGTGTATGCATCCTCCAATCTGGATCCGAGAACTTATGCTGTTCCAATATGGATCCGCATCTATCTTGTATATAAAACAATATGGATCGGATCCAGAAAGTGGATCCGAAGACCCTCTGGGTACTACTACTACTACCACTACTACTACTACTACTACTACTCCTACTACTACTACTACTACTACGACTATTACTACTACTACTACTACTACCACTACTACTACTACTATTACTACTACTACTACTACTACTACTACTACTACTACTACTACTACTACTACTACTACTACTACTACTACTACTACTACTATTACTACTAGGGTAAAACCTCACCTTTGTGTCTACTAAGAATGAATGGGTAAGAGTAAGGGTTCGGGTTCGGGTTCGGATTCGGGTTCGGTTCCACACAATCAGTTAAAACCAAATAGAATAACATAGAATAGTCGGAGTTTAATCGTACACGAAGCAGGAGTTCGGAAACCCACAATTTCGCCATTCGCTGATAGGAAAACAATACGAGGCTATAAAGCTAATAGTACACGAAGATGAAGTTCGGAAGCCCACTGATTCTAATAGTACACGAAGAAGGGGTTCGGAAACCCACAATTTCGCCGTTCGCTCGTAAGAAAACAATACAGGGGCTATAGAGCCAATAGTACACGAAGGTGAGGTTCGCAAACCCATTGTGGAAAACAAAAAAACAGCGTTCCTCTTTTCGTGCTCGCTTTCCTCTTCCTCATCCTCCTCCTCCCCCTCCTCCTCCTCCTCACCTACTCTTCTCTCCTCCTCCTCTCTCCTATCCTCCTCCTCCTCCTGCCTCCTCCTGCCCGTTTCCCCCACCTCCTCCTCATCCTTTTCCTCCCCTCCCCCTTCCTCCTCCCTCCTCCCCCTCCTCCTCCTTCCTCCTCCACCGCCTCTCCTCCCTCCTCCCCCTCTCCTCCCTCCTCCCCCTCC
>CAUYUJ010015362.1:215000-222500 GCA_963575745.1 Prorocentrum cordatum
ATCGCGCTGTAAAATTATCCCAGTGCGACCCTACCTAGGAGTTGGAGCATCTAGGAAAGCAGCATCTACATTTACATCTACATGCTATGCTATGCTATGCTGCGCTATGTTATGCTATGCTGTGCTGCGATGTGCTATGCTATGCTATGCTATGCTGCGCTATGCTGTGCAGTGCAGTGCAGTGCTATGCTATGCTATGCTATGCTGCGCTGTACTATGGTAAGCTATGATATGCTATGTTATGCTCTGCTATGCTCTGCTATACTATGTTATGCTGTGCTATGCTATGCTATGATATGGTGAGCTGTGCTATGCGATGCTTGGCTATGCTATGCTATGCTGTGCTAATGCTGCGCTGCGCTATGCTGCGCTAAGCTAAAGTAAGCTCAGCTATGCTGAGCTAAGCTAAGCTAGGCTAGGCTAGGCTAGGCTAAGCTAAGCTAGGCTAAGCGAAGCTAAGCGAAGCTAGGCTAAGCTAGGCTAGGCTAGGCTAAGCTAAGCTAAGCTAAGCTAAGTTCAACTAGGCTAAGCTAAGATGAGATAAGCAACGCTAAGCTAAGGGGACGTAGCTGGGGGAACCGCGGGGCGGATCCTGGGGGAACCGCCCGGGACGATTTACATTGCCCGGCCTTTTAAGCTCTAAAGTAAGATCACTTCTAGGCAGAGCGTAGGTAGGGAAACAACAACATGTTGTGCCCAACCTGGAGCGAGGCCGGCGGCGTGCTGCTGGTCCACGGCGACAACAAGGCCTATGGCCCGAGCCCGTCGGCCTGCCGCCGCCGGACGGCCCCCTTCGGTCTGTGGCCTCAACGCTTCGCGTGTCGCAGCCCACGGCTTGGCTCCTGTGCTCGAGCGTGCAGCCAAGATGCGGGCTCAGGATGGGGCTCGGCTTTTGAGGCCGCTCCATGGGTCTAGGTCGGGGAACCGATTCGTGGCCAACGCTCGTCGTGGCCAGAAAAGCCCCTTCGTTCCTGATTGAGCAGGCCTTACGGCTGGTGCCGCCGACCTTGAAGGGGGACGACGTTGGCGGCGACGACGACGACGCCGACGCTCTGGAGCCCTTTTTGGGGCTCTCTTTGGTTTGGTCCTTCTCCAAAACGCCCTGGGCGCTTATCTTTCTACCGTTTTGCATTTTGGGCCCTTGACAAGCTAAAGCGAAACAAATCTCGCGACGGGTTTTAAGCGTTCGTCAACCGGCCCGAAACAGGCCCTGAGACTCGACGCCCCAGCCAGCAGCGCGGGCAAGAGAAGAGCAAAAGGAACAAACACAACATTATAAACACGGAGGACTGCACGCCAGGAAAAGGAACTGAAGACGTCGTAGACGGCAATGTTACGCAATGCAGCCAACTGAACTGAAGCCGCTAAACAACGGAGCAAAACGGGCAACTAAACAGGTTTTGTTGCGTATGTTGTTCTCTTGTTAGGGGCCTGGAATCGCTAAACAAATGATTACCAGCACGCCGAGTTCAAAAGGATATCGCGAACACGCCCTGGGCGTATTCAGAAGAGCCAAGCTTTGGGGGGCCTCTGGGGCTCTGTTGGGAGGGCACCTGGGTGGACTTCTTGGGAAGCTCCGTGGTCACTTGGAGCCGCCTCGGAGCGGATCTGAGGCCTTTGGAAGCACCCCGCAACAGCTCGTGCGAGTGACGAGGGTGCCTCTGGCGGGTGGGGTCTGGGGGGAGGGGGTTGGGGGTGGTCCTCTTGGCCTCAGGGGGGGAGGCGGGGGGAGGGGATCTGAGTTCCCCCTGTCCACAGGGGACCACCCCCCCTTTGTCCATAGGGGGAGACCCATGGGGTGGAGACCGCCACCCCCGGGAACCCCATCGCGCCCCCCCCCCCCCCCCCACAAGCCCCCCCGCGAAGCCCCCCCCCCCCCCCCCCCCCTGGCAAGGGATCAAAAGGAAGCGATTTCCGTCTGGCCGGACCGCTTGAGGACGAGGGCCCAGGGAAAGGGGGAGGGGAGCGGCGACGGCTACAGCGACGACTCAAAGGGAAGAAGTCCCAAACACGCCGACAGGTACGGCGGATTTGGTTTCGTTTACGGTAGAACTATGTCCTATGGCGCCCCTTAGGCCTCTTGGTCCTCCTCCCCCCTTTGCCTGTCCATTGCTTTTTTTTCGCTCGTCGACGGCGGCGCGCTTGCGGTGGCCCTGACGGCATCTGCTTCAGATTGGTGGTTCCTGTGGAAGAACCCCGGCACGATGCCCTGTACATGTTGGGGATGTTCCGGTGCTAATGCGATGCTCCAGTGCTAAGGGGAAAAGCTCGGGGAGGATATCAGCCACGCGCAGAGGGAGGTGGGGGGAGGGGGGAGGGTTTCTTGGAAGCACCCCTGCTTCTTAGAAGGCGCGGGCCTTATCTATAGTTGTAAGGCCGGCGCCTTCCAAGAAGCAGCCTCCATCTAAGAAGCCCTCCCCCCTCTCTCCACGCTCTTGTGCGCGCCGCCATGGATAGGCCCAGGGGTAACGCCTCGAACCACTGCCGCGCACTCACCCCCCTCGCGCCCTCAGGCCACGGCCGGCCTGGGGGCGCCTTCGGACACGGCCTTGCCGGCGTGCGTTTGCGATTCTGCGCATGCGCGCGTGCAGCCCAAAGCGTCGGCGCTTATGCCCTAGCGCGCACTTTTCAGGCGATCGCAAACATGGATCAAGGGGGCGTGGATTAGCCACGGGTCCCGTTTCCATTGAAAATTGTTGATGTCCGCCGCCGAACGAGGCGGCACCGGCCGCATTTGGGGGAGGGTATCCCCCGATCCATGGATTTGGCGACCGCGCGCCAAATCCATGGATCGCTAATCCATGCTTGCCCGCCCCCGAACTTTGGGCTGCAAAGATCTTGGATGGCACGGTCGGTTCGTGTCGTGTCAGCGCGGTGGCGACCTCGGCGCGGGGAGAGTCAAAGGTTGAATGCCGCCGGTGGTTCGATTTCGAACGACCCGTACTATCGGAAGGCCGCGATCGTTCGAAGTGGAACGGTCCACGCGATGTTGGAATACAACGCGCAAGTCGTCACGACACCATCCCGCTGTATGTTTCTGCAGGGCCCTCGGACTGGGGGATTGGTTTCGTGGCCTCTTGCATCGTCCCCCTCTTGGTCTTGAGATGCTGTCTCAAAGACCGCAGGGGTGATGTAGCGCACGGGAGGGAGGGAGGCGTGGTGGAGGCGAGCGGACGAGGAGGGGGATGAGAAGCATGAGTTGGAGGAGGACGGGGAGAGCGAAAATGAAGAGAAGGAGAAGGAGGATGAGGAGGACCAGTGGAAACCCAAGGCTCACCAACGATTTTGCAATGAACCCTCGCTCCAACTTCCTTCTTCAGGGCCCCTACAAGGATCCATGCTCACTTCAGGAAGTGCCCAGTTGCAAAACACCCGTTACAACATCCTGCGCTGTGCCTGAACACCACTCGGGGACTGCAACGCCGCGAATTATCGTTACCGTCGCGTGTTGACGATATTTGATTGTGCAAGGCAGCGGTTCACGGGACTACAACACCACGAATCAACTGAACGGCTACGCCTTGACAATCCGACATCGCCTGAACACGCCATTTCGGGGACATGAACCATGAGACTATTTGAAGGTGCTGTAAGCTCTTTAAGAAAATGGGCGCGACGCTAAAGCGAAAACCACATTTGGAAAAGGCGCGGCCCCCCATCCGTAACATTGTTTTATTTGTTTCCAAACAAATGCGCGCGGCGCTAAAGCGAGGACCATCTTTTGTCAACGGCCCGCCCTCCATCAGTGAAGCTCTCGCGAATGTTTAAGACGAGTGTGCGCGGCGCTGACACGATAGCCACAATTTGAAAACCACCTGCCCTCCATCCATGAATATCCCAAGAAAGTTTGACACGGATGTGTGCGGCACTTATGCGAAAACCACATGTTGCAAACGACCCGCCCTCCATCTGTGAAATGGTTGGGGTCTTTAAAGACGGATGTGCGCGGGGCCAAGGCGAGAGCCCCATTTTGAAGACGGCCCGCCCTTTCGACCAGCCTCGGCAGATAAGAGGTAAGAGGTAAGCGGAGGAGGACGAGGAGGAGGAGTAGGAGGAAGAAGAAGAAGAGGGAGGAGGAGGAGGAGGAGGAGGTGGAGGAGGAGGAAGGGGAAGAGAGGAGGAGGAGGAGGAGGAGGAGGAGGAAGGGGGAGGAGGAGGAGGATGAGGAGGAGGAGGAGGAGGAGGAGGAGGAGGAGGAGGAGGTGGAGGCGGATGAGGAGACGGGGGGAGGAGGAGGAGGAGGAGGAGGAGGAGGACGAGGAGGAGGAGGAGGAGGAGGACAGGAGGAGGAGGCAGGCCGTCCTGGCGATGGCCGGGGCGGCCTCGGCTCGAAGCCTAAGGCCAGGGTTGCCGCTGCTCACAGCTAACACCGAGCCTCAATTGTGCCTCGCCTTGCCGCCTGCGCCACGGCCCTCAGCCCTTACGCAGCTCGCCTTTTTTCCCTCAAGTAACCCCTCTTGTCAGCGAGACACCGCCCGCACACTGGTCGGGCTCTTGCTAAGCAGCCCTCTTCCTGCACGTGGCTCGCCGCTGAGGACGGGCCAACACTCATACCGCTCCGGTAGCACTCGAGGGATGATGGGTTACTGACTAGGTCAAGGGTCCATGCCACCAGGCAACCAAACGGGGCCACCGCCACGGGATGACTCAAACCTCCCCTTGCTTGCGACCGGAGGCCGCCTCTTTTAGGATGCCCCATGGGCCACGGGAGAGTGGGCGATCCGACCTTTGGCGAGTGTGGCCTCAGACACGCTTACACCTGCCGCTCGCCGCTCGCGTTCCCAATTGCCGCAGCCCTACAGCTCAGCCAACGCACCTTTTTCGCCACTGCCGCCACCTCCCTCCGCTCTTTCCCCGCTCCATTACTCCTCAGGTTAGTCGTAGTGTCGTGTCCGCCGTTTCGTCGTCGTCCTCTTCTCCCCCCCCGTGGTGCCGCCAAGGGACCTGCGTCGCCCCCAAAGGGGTCTGTCTGCCTGTACCACTGTCGTGTCTTTCGTTGCGGGCACTAGTTGGATCCACCCCCAGAAAGGGGCAGTGGCCACTGGGGCGCCGCCGTGGGCGGCACCGTGGAGGCCCTTGGTTTTGGAGGAGAAGCTTCGGGAGCTTTGGTTGACACTTGGTCCCAACATTTTGCGTGCTGATGTTCTACATGCTGGGGTCGATACGTCATGTCATACCTTCGAGGTCCCGCCAGAGCCTTCCGACCTGTCCGGGAGGACCTGGCAGATCCTGGGGGCCACGCTCGTATTCCAAAATATGCCCGAGGAGCACAGTGTAGCCAAGTCCTTGATGTTCGTAACGCCCTGTTTGCTCATAACTCACGGTCGGCATGGGTGGAAAAGATGGAATCACAAACGCATGAGCGTGGGGGTAGACGTCGTTTTCGACCCGGGGTGGTGCTCGGCAGAATGTGGGTTGGGCATGGTTGACCGATCCCTGCCGTCAGAATCGTGCGGTTTTTGCCTTTCTCGCCGAGGTCACTTGCATGCCTGATACGTGGATGCGATCATGCGACGCAAGGCGATGTGTTGAACCATGCTGTCGAATGGCACCTACCTCCCCGCCGGTATCCGTGTCTGGCCAGACGAGGCTGGAGCGCGGACTGATGGAGCTCGTCTTCGGAGGTCCAGCGCTCACCGCAGCGGCCGGCAACGAGCGCGCCCAGCGGCGCTGCGTGGCCGACGGCGAGAAGCAGCCGAATAATGCTGGCCGAACGGCGCGCCCGAGGTCAATCGCATGACCGAGTGGGGGGGCACGATCAACGGGGAGGTTCTATTTCGCGAAAAAATCACGGTCTCGGGGCGCCGGTCTCGGGGCGCCCCACCTGTGACGCGCGGCGGCCTCCTCGATGTCGTGTCATTTCGCCGGTAGTCGGTCGGGGGTGCCAACTTCGACCCGTTGCGGGGGGTCAAGTCCAGGCTGCGCAGACTCAACCACGAAGGTCATATGGGCACCATAAAACCTGCCAGAGTGGACAGGCGCCACGACCCGACGAAGCATCGCGTCGCTATTTGTTTGGGAGACGCGGCGAAGGAGATTTCAAGGGCGGCAGTGCAGTTATTATGGGGGCGAGATCGAGTCCGGGCGTTCCCCAGCGCCGCGCGCGGCAAGGGGCATCCAGGATTGGTTTGGGGCGTTCCTGGCGCGACGCCGCCGATTGCCGGAGACTGCCGCGAGCCGCCACCAGCGCATTTTTCACTGCGTCCTGCTTCGGTTTCATCGTGTCCACGCTTCTCAGGGGCCCAGGATCGGCCAGCAGTTGCGCCGGGTTCGTTGGCCAGACGCTCGGTGGATGCGACTAATTTCGCGCCCCAACAGAGTTTCGGGAGCCCGTGGGGAGGCGCCTTTGAGATGCTGAGGCGGGCAGGGCCCGCGGCGCAAACTGCGTCGATGAGTGATGGCCCGGGCTGTTCAGGCCAGGCCAACCGCGACGACGTGCTTCTGCAGATGGGATCGACGGAATGCACCGCCATAGCCCCGTCGCTCCGATCATCGAATCCTTGCCGGCGCCGACGCATTGCAGTCCGACGTCGTTCCCCCCCGGCCCCTTTTCCCCGGCCCCCCCTCCGCCCCCCCCCCCCCGGCGGGCGCCCCCGCCGCCCCCCTTTCCTTTTTCATTTTCCCCCATCGCCCCTGCGCTTGGCCCCCCCGCCCCCACCCCCCGCGCCCTCTCTCATTTCCGACGGTCTCTCCCCGCTGGCGGTTTCGAAAGCTGCCGAGGCAGCGGAAGTGGGCCAGGCCCCCGCCCGGCCCGATCCGCGGATGATAGCGACGACGATTGCGGCGGCAATGGCGGCGGCGGCGGCGGCGAGCGCGGCAAGGCGACGAGGGCGACGGCGGCGGTCGCGACGATGGCGCTGATCCCCGCCGCATGGAAAGGGCGCAGCGCGAGCTGCCGGCAGCAGGGCCCCCGCCGCCCCGACCGCGAGTTGCGACTTAACTTCCAGGTCCGCCGCTCGCGCGGCCGCGCCGCAGAGGCGTCGCTGCTTTCGCGGCCTCTAGCTCACGCCTCTCAGGGGGGGCCGTTCCTGAAGGAGGTTCGCCTCTGGCCCGCGCTTCGCCCCCGCGCGGGGGGGCCAGCCCATTGGGCCAGGCGGCGTGGCAGCGCGCGTGGGAGGCTTGCCGCGCCCAAGGTGCCCGTGGTTCGCGGGTCGCGCCTGCCCTGCGCGACGGGGGCTGAATTGCCGGGTCGGCCCGACCCGGGCGCGGCCGCGCCCGCCAGGCGAGATGCCCGGCCGGGGGCGACGCCGCGCGACGCTGCGTTTTTCGCGGGCCCCTGGCCCCGCACCGCTGTTGGCGGGGCGGGCGGCGGGCTTCTCGCCGACGGCCGCGGGTGATGAGGGTGCTGGTGACGATGGCAAAGATATCAGCATTGGTGCTAATACAACCCGCACTGTTACTGATGAGGTTGATGGTTATGGGGGCCAACGGAGATGGATTTCGCTGGCGTCGCGATGGTGATGGCATTGACGGTGGCGATGATGGCGATTGCGGTGACGC
>CAUYUJ010015362.1:229668-338493 GCA_963575745.1 Prorocentrum cordatum
TAGTAGTTTTTCGAAAAGCAGCAGTAGTAGTAGTAGTAGTAGTAGTAGTAGTAGTAGTAGCAGTAGTAGTAGTAGTAGTAGTAGCAGCAGTAGTATTAGTATTATTAGTAGTAGTAGTAGTAGTAGTAGTAGTAGTAGTAGTAGTAGTAGTAGTCGTAGTAGTAGTAGTGGTGGTGGTGGTACTACGAGTAGTAGCTGGTAGTAGTCGTGGTGGTCGTCGCCGTCGTCGCCGGAGTAATAGTATGACTAGTCGTAGGTAGTTCTGGCGGTAGTAGTCGTAATAATGAGAGTAGTCGTAGACGTAATCATGGAAGCGGCAGTATGTGTGAGCAAATGGCGTCGTCGCGATTGTAGCAATAGGGGAAGCACTGGTCGTAGTTCTGGTAGCAGTAGTATTTGTCCCTGTAGAAGTGTAGGCCGTGCGGAATGTAGTCGTGGTAGCTCTCGTTGCCGTACTCTTCGCTGCAGTCGTGGTAGTCGGAGACGTAGTAGTATTTATGGACGTAGGTCAAGCCCCAGTTGTAGCGGCTATCGCGTTAGTAGCAGTAGTAGTAGTAGTAGTAGTAGTAGTCGTCGTAGTAGTACCAGTCGTGTCTTCAGCAGTAGGATTAGTAGTAGAAGTAGAAGTAGTTGTTGTAGCATTCGTCGTAGTATTATCGCAGTGCTAGTCGTAGTACTAGTCATGGTAATGGTGATGGCAGTGGTCGTATTAGTAGTAGTAGTAGTAGTAGTAGTAGTAGTACTAGTAGTAGTAGAAGAGGTCGTAGTAGTGACACTGATCGTCGTCGTAGCAGTAGGGGTAGTGATAGTAGAATTAATGCCAATGGCAATATTCGTTTTCGTCATCGCAATAGTAGTCGTCGTCGTCGTCGTCATAGTCGCAGTAGTAGCCGTTGTCGTAGTAGTTTTTGTGGTAGCAGTAGTAGTAGTAGTAGTAGTAGTAGTAGTAGTAGTAGTAGTAGTAGTAGTAGTAGTAGTAGTAGTGGTAGTAGTGGTGTCAGGTGTAGTAGTGGTCGTAGCTGTAGTAGACGTACTTGTAGTAGTAGTGGTAGTTGTCATCGTAGTTGTAGTCGTAGTAGTAGTAGTAGTAGTAGTCGTCGTCGTCGTCGTCGTTGTGGTAGTTGTCGTAATCGTAGTCGTAGTGGTACTGGTAGTAGTTGCAGTAGTAACCGTCGTACTCGTCGTGGCGATTTTAGTAGTAGGTGATGTCGTAGTAGAAAGGGTAGCCGTAGTAGCAGTAGTTGGAGTCGCTGTTCTGACCGTAATCGTGACAGTACTAGCAGCAGTAGTAGTAGTAGTACTAGAAGTAGTAATAGTAGTAGTAGTAGTAGTAGTAGTAGTAGTAGTAGTAGTAGTAGTGGTAGTGGTGGTGGTAGTAGTAGTAGTTGTAGTAGTGCTCGCAGCAGTGCTAGCAGTAGTAGTAGTAGTAGTCGTCGTCGTCTGTTGTCGTCGTCGTCGTAGTCGTAGTTGTAGAAGTAGTATGGTCGTACTAGCCGTCGCTGTCGTAGGAGTAGGCATAGTAGTCGTCGTTGTAGTGGCAGTAGTTGTTATACAAGCGTCAAAGCTTGTAATCGTGGTAGTATGAGTAGTAGTTGAAGCCGTCGTCGTCGTAGTGGTCGTAGGAGGAGTAGTAGTAGTAGTAGTAGTAGTACTAGTAGTAGTAGGCGAAATCCAAGCAGTACTGGCAATGGGGGCCGTTCTTGGAGTGCGTGTAGAAGTAGTAGACGTCGCAGTGGTGGTAGTACTCGTAGCAGTAACCGGTGTAGTGGGAGTGGTGGTATTCGGTGTGCTCGTAATACTAGGAGTAGTGGTAGTAGTAGTATTAGTAGTATTCTTATTATTATTAGTAGTAGTAGTAGTAGTAGTAGTAGTTGTGGTAGTAGTAGCAGTAGTAGTAGTGGTAGTAGTAGTAGTAGTAGTAGTAGTGGTAGTAGTAGTAGTAGTAGTAGTGGCAGTAGTAGTCGTAATAGTAGTCGTAGTGGTCGCGTTCGAAGTCGTTGTCGTCGTAGTAGTGGTGGTAGTAGTAATCATAGAAGTCGAAGTTCTAGTTGTAGTAGTAGTAGTAGTAGTAGTACGAGTTGTAGTAGTAGCAGTAGTAATAATCAGACTAGCAATAATAACAGTGGAAGTCGTATTCTTTGTAGTAGCAAGAAAAATCGAAATAGTAGTCGCAGAGTAGCCGTCGTAGTAGTAGCAGCAATCGTGAGGCAACACTTACTGGTAGTAGTCGTAGCTGTAGTACAAGTAGTAGTAGTGGTAGTGGTACGAGTAGTTGTAGTAGTCGTGGCAGCGTTTGCGATAGTAGTAACTTTAGCCGTCGCACTCGCAGTCGTAGAAGTAGTTTTTTGTAGTAGCACTCGTAGTGCCAGTAGTGGTTTTATAAATAGCGATTGCTGTAAGAGTAGGGGGAGCAATAATGCTAGTAGTAGTAGTAGTAGTAGTAGCAGCAGTAGTAGTAGTAGTAGTAATAGTAGTAGTAGTAGTAGTAGTGGTAGTAGTAGTAGTAGTAGTAGTAGTAGTAGTAGTATTAGTTCTAGTAGTAGTAGTACAAGTACTAGTACTAGTACTAGTACTAGTGCTAGCACTAGTACGAGTACTAGTACTAGTAGTCGTAGTAGTTGTGGCAGTAGTCGTAGCACTAGTAGTCGTCGTAGTAGTCGCAGTAGTAGTAGTAATAGGTTGAGGATTGCAAGCAGCAGCACATTAGTTGTGGTCGTAGTAGTACTAGTAGTGGTGGTCGTGGTAGTAGTAGGAGCGTAGTAGTAGTAGAAGTAGTAGTAGTAGTCGTCGTCGTCGTAATAGTAGTCATAGTAGTAGTAGTAGTCGTCGTAGTAGCAGTAGTAATAACAGTCGTACTTCATGTAGTAGATGTAGTAGTAGTAGTAGTCGTAGTAGTAGTAGTAGTGGTAGTACTAGTAGTAGTAGTAGTAGTAGTTGTTGTTGTTATCATCGTAGGTGTAGTTTTAGTAGCCGTAGTAGTGCGAGGTGTTGTTTTTGCCGTAGTAGTAGTAGTAGTAGTAGTAGTAGTAGTAGTAGGAGTAGTAGGAGTAGTGGGCGCAGTAGTAGTAGGAGTAGTAGTAGTAGGAGTAGTAGTAGTAGTACTTGTAGTAGTAGTAGTAGTAGTAGTCGTAGTAGCAGTAGTAGTAATAGCAGTCGTACTGGATGTAGTAGAAGTAGTAGTAGGAGTAGTAGTAGTAGTAGTAGTAGTAGTAGTAGTTAGTAGTAGTAGTAGTAGTAGTAGTAGTAGTAGTAGTAGTAGTAGTAGTAGTAGTAGTAGTAGTGGTGGTAGTAGTAGTAGTAGTGGTAGTTGTTGTAATCATCGTAGGAGTAGTTTTAGTAGCCGTAGTAGTGCGAGTAGTTGTAGTAGCCGTAGTAGTAGTAGGAGTAGTAGGCGTAGTAGTAGTAGGATTAGTAGTAGGAGTAGTAGTAGTACTAGTAGTAGTAGTAGTAGTAGCAGTAGTAGTAGTAGTAGTAGTAGTAGTGGAAATAGTAGTAGTAGTTGTAGTCGTCGTCGTAGTTGTAATAGTAGCAGTCGTCGTCGTAGCAGTTGTAGCAGTGGTAGTAGTAGTAGTAGTAGTAGTAGTAGTAGTAGTAGTAGTAGCAGTAGCAGTAGTAGTAGTAGTAGTAGTAGTAGTAGTAGTAGTAGTAGTAGTAGTAGTAGTGGTGGTAGTGGTAGTGGTAGTGGTAGTAGCAGTAGCAGTAGCAGTAGTAGTAGTAGTAGTAGTAGTAGTTGTTGTTGTTGTAGTAGAAGTACTATTTGGAGTAGTAGTAACATTACCATTCATGATAGTAGACGTAAGTCGTCGTATGCGCTTTGGTAGCAGTTGCAGTCGGGATTGGAGGCGGAGGAAGAGGAGGTGAGGATGGAGGAGGTTATTCGATCGTTCTTCGGGGCGGCGCTCCGAAGAGCCGTCGGGTCCCTGGCGGTGCGGCGCGCTACTTGAACGTGCCAGGGCGTGCAGCCGGCCTGGAGCAGGCCGGTGCACGGAGGATCTGGAAACGGTGGCCAGGAGTTTGCGGGGCTCCGACAGGTGGCGCATGGCCCCGCAGGACGGGGTCAGCTTCCGAGTGGCGTCCGGGTGGCTTTCGGCTGGGTCGGGTCGTGAACAGTTGTGGCTTGCAGCAGTGGTGAATCTCGTCTGCAATTCCACTTCCCCCCTCCCATTTCTCCCATTTCCCAATTCTACGATTCCCCTCCTTGATTTCCTCCCTCTTCCATGCCCTGCCCATCCATCCCTCATCCACTTGCTTCCCTCATTTTCTTCCCCACCTGCGTCTGCTTGTCGGAGCTGCCGATGCCCGAGACCTCGACGACAGCTCGGCTGGCCGAGTCTGTTGAACACCTTCTTCCGCTGGCTCCGCCGTTACCGCTACCCCTCTACGCATGTACCCTCTTTCACGTCCTCCTTTTCATTCTGTCCTATTTTTCCCTGCCTGTTGCTTACCCTCCTCCACTCCTGTTGCCTTCCCTTCCCTTCCCGCTCCTCTCCAGCTGAATCCCCAGGAGGAAGGTCCGATCGCTGATGCTGTTCCATTGTTTGGTTAACGAAATGCCTAGGCGGTGACCTGATCATGCAACGGCGGCAGCAGCAGGATCTTGAGAAGTTGCGGCATGGACCAGTCCTAACAAGGACCCGCCATAGGCAGATTGACCAGAAGAGCTGCCATATGCAGGACAGTTGTTGTTGTTGTTGTTGTTGTTGTTGTTGTTGTTGTTGTTGTTGGGGTTGACGGCCAGACCGATGGGCCCCCCAACCGCCACCTCCGGCACAAGAAGCCGCAGGGTGGAAGCAATAGACAAAGACCGAGCGTCTATCGAGACCACAAGGAGGATGCGGCAGGGCTGCCAAAGAAAACAAACCCATATGCAGACGAGGGATGAAGGGTGTACTACTAATCGGTGCACAGGGGCCAAGACCCTCACCCTCTGGGCAGTAATAATTCTAACGGATGTAAAAATCAAGCAACCTGGACCCCAAGAAGGGCGGCCGGCCTGAACGGTCATACTTTCGGCGTGTAAGCCGTGGCAACCCGGCCCAGCCTCAGCACGTAGGCTTCGGCCTTGTGGGCACAATGACCGAACAGACCTGGAATAACATCCGTGGGCACAATCGCCCCCAAGGTCTCATGGATAAACGCGTGTAGATAAACGCAACTCAGAGCCCACTGAAGCCAAGAAAAACAAACCCGATAAAAGAACGCCCCCGCCCAGGAGGGGGGAGAGAACCGTTGCGAGGCAGGCATGGGGACCCCGTGCCACGGGGAGGGCAGGAAAGCAGAGGGAGGAGGAGGAGGAGGAGGAGGAGGAGGAGGCGGAGGAGGAGGAGGAGGAGTTGGAGGAGGGGGAGGAGGACAAGGAGGAGGAGGAGGAGGAGGAGAAGGAGGAGGAGGAGGAGGAGGAGGAGGGGCACAGGGGGGAGCCCAGACCCCTGCCTCGCTACGGCTAACACCCACCAGGGAAAGGACTCCATGGATAGGAGTGGGCTCCTAGAGTGTTGTCCTGGATTATCCGGGTAACCCCTACGAGACGCCATGAAGAGTAGCGGCCACGAAGGATTATGAAGTCAGGAAGCGAGACTAGTACAGAGCCCAAGAAGAGGTCTCGCGGTGATCAGGCGCAACAACCTCCTGCCCCCGGAGCCCAAAGAGGGAGGAAGGATCCCAAGGGAATCCCAACGGCCTCCCCTGGAACTCCGGGGTGTTGCACGTTCCCGCCCCGCCAGGAAGGAGGCAGGAACAAAAATAGGAAGAAGGGCACAAGTACGCTCCTAATTAGGGTGTTGTCTGGGATCACGCCCGCGTGGATGACTACGTGCATCGCGATCCCTATGCAAGACAGTGCACATCATCCGTAGATCAAGTTATATGTTCTAGATAATGCAGCAGCGGGCGCAAGAGCAGGATGTACACTAGCCACTTCTGGATGAACCTTGAACCGAGTACGCCCATGCTCACGTCCCAATCCCAGGATGCAAACATTCTGTAGTTGGGTACCGACGAATAGCCCCCTCGCAACTCAGCGCGCTCGCAGAACGACATGCACGTCTACGTCGGAATGTATGGGCTGCGTCGCTCCCAGCCTGGGACGGTTCGCCTTACGGTGATGAGAATGGTGATGTTGATGACAATGACGATGACGATGACGATGACGATGATGATGATGATGATGATGATGATGATGATGATGATGATGATGATGGTGATGATGATGATGATGATGATGATGATGATGATGATGATGATGATGTTGATGATGATGATGATGATGATGATGATGATGATGATGATGATGATGGTGGTGGCGATCGTGGTGATGCTGGTGACGCGATGCAGGGTTGATTTGGACAATTTCGGGACCGACTCAATTGCCTGAAAGACTGTCCCCTCAAGCTCAGTGTGGCAATCGACTCAAGCCTAAAAAAGAGTGTGCCGGCCCATCCGCTATCGATTTGGCTTGGCAGGAACGCTATCGTCTCCACCCGCACCGACGCCAGTACCTACGCCAGCACCTACGTGTGCGCGTACGCCAGCGCCGACGCCATCACTGGGACCAGCATCAGCGCGTGCGATTGCGCCGGCATCAGCGTTTGCGATTGTGGCGGCACTAACGCCAACGCCTTCGCTAGCGCCGTCGCTTGCACCGACGCCAGCCAAACACCAGCGCCTGCACTGGCACCAGCGCCAGCGCCTACGCCAGCCGTCGCCAACGCTGGGACCAATGCCAGCGCCTACGCAAGCACCGACGCCAACACCGACACCAGCACAACCGTCGACACCTACAACAGCGCCGCCGCCAACACTAAGGCAGCAGCAGCAGCGCCAGCGCCTACGCCTGCACCAACGCCAGCGCCAGCACCAGCACAGACGCCAGCACTGAGGCAAGCACGAACGCCAGCGCCTGCCCTGGCTCCAACGCCAGCGCCTACACCCGCACCGATGCCAGCACCGCCGCCAGCACGAGCGCCGAAGCGTGCGCCTGCGCCGACGTCCGCACCGACACCAGCATCAACTCCGGCCTCACCTAAATCTGCGGCGGCGCCAGCGCCTATGTACCAATGCTGGCCGGCAACAACGCCAGCGCCTACAGTAGCTCCCACGCATGCACCAACGCCAGCTCTAACGCCGGCGTTCCCGCCAGCGCCGACGCCAGCACCGTCGCCAGCATCAACGCCTGCGCCTACGCCGGCATCAACGCCAGCACCGACACGCTAGCATCAACGCCTGCTCCTAAGCCGGCACCAGCGCCATCGTCTACGCCGGCGCCGTCGCCAGCTCTGCCGCTGGCGCCAACACTTGCACCTGCTACAGCACAATCGCGGATTCCATGAGCTGCACGACGAGTACCACGTGCAACACGACGGGGCCCACGAGCTGCGCGGCAGAGACCACGAGCAGCACTGGAATACATCGACAGGCTGGCATCCCCCAAATAGGGCGACACGCCGGCGTCCACCCTCGGGGTGCGAGAAAACTCGTACACAGTTTCGACTCCGGCCGAGTCCAGGGCAGACGCCCTCCCACAATCCATCGGTCACGCAGCCGGGACAGCGACAGGCCTGCCAGCCTCAACTGACAGAATGGATTCCGTGAGCTGCACGACGAGTGCCACGAGCAGCACGACGGAGACCACGCCCACGTCGACCGATACGAGCTACAGCACGACGGGCACCACGAGCTGCACGACAGATGCCATCCGCAGCACGACGGGTGCCAGGAGCAGCACGACGGATACCACGAGCTGCACGACGAGTACCACGCGCAGCACGACGGACACCAAAAGCTGCACGTCGACGAGCACGCGGGACACCAGGAGCAGCACGGCGGATGCGCAGCACCACGGGCACCAGGAGCAGCAAGGAGGGCACCATGAGCAGCACGACGTGTGAGTCACACGGCGAGTTCCACGAGCAGCACGACGGGTACGAGGTGCAGTCCGGCGCGTACCACGAGCAGCACGACGGGCACCAGGTGAAGATGTTGGATGATGCGAGGTGGAGGGGGGACATTTATCATTCCACTACTGCTGTCTATTGCGACATGGTGCATATCTGTTTACACGAACGGCCAGCTAGACCGTTACGGGGGCCACAGGATCCCCAAGCGACACGGTTGACAAAGTACCCGGTTCAGTCGCACACTGAGAGCAGCAAGTATCCAGATGATGGGAGCCGTGGTGGTAAGAAATCGGCTTCCAGCGCACACCAACGCGGCATTCCGACCTACAGCGTCCAGTTGTCCACCCCCACCTGTCCATGCTCAACTTCTACCAGATCAACACTGCGCCATCTTGCTACCAGCATCCATCTTCCCAGCTCCACCTCCACCTATCGACCTCTCGCGTCCACAAACGCGGCATTTTGACCCCCAGCAGCTAGCACCCAACTCCAATTACACCACCACCGAGTGACCTCCGCACCCTAACCTCTCACATCCAGCATCCGGCATCAACGTTCACACCATCACCCCCACCTATCGGCTTTCAACCTCCACCAGGCCAGCACCACCACCTGCAAGACCCAGCATCAAACAATCCACATCCACCTTCACCTATCGACCTCCAAAACACATCAACGCAGCATGCCGACCTATAGCATCAAGTCTTCTGGCTTCGCATGGGCGGTTTCCCACGCCCCTCCCAGGCCAGCCAAAAGGTGACAGCTCCACTATGGACCACCCTCCCCCTCCACTCCGACGGCAGCCTCTGCACCAACGCCTCCGCTCCGACGACGGCCCCTGCAACAACCTCAACACTGGCACCTACGCCGGCACCAATACCAAAGACCACCCCAGCACCGACGCCAACGAAATCCGGCGCTTGCTCTCCATCTCCGGCTTCACCTCCACCCGCCCCATTCCACAGTACGGGCCGTGCATGCTCACCTCCATCTCAGTTCTGACTCCTGCCCCGACGCCTGCGCCGCCTCCAACTCTACTCCTCCGCGCGCGGGCTTTATGTCCGGTTTGAGCCCTCAACGGCCGCCGACTCCAGCTCCCCACCGACTCCATCTCACCAGCGACTGAATTCAATGCACGACCTGTGCGCAGAGAGTTGAGCTGCTGGGCCCACGACGCACCGGTACCACTACCCGTGCCCGTCACCCTACAGCCTCCGCCCTGGCACGGGGACGGCTACCTGAAATACCTGACGTGGTTCCGACGGTCATCATGAGTCGCAGCACCAAGATGGACAGAGAGGTCTTGACATTGGTGCCGGGGTGCGACACCATGGTGGCGGCGGTGTGAGCCACTCTTCCGCAAACTCCCTCCTTGGCCGGGCCTCCTCCTGGTCCTCCTGGTCCTCCTCCTCCTCCTCCTCTTCCTCCTCCTCCTCCTCCTCCTCCTCCTCCTCCTCCTCCTCCTCCTCCTTGTGGAGTCCGATATCTGCTGCTCTGCGCAGGGGGGGCACGATTTGTCCGCCCCAGTCAGCGCCTGCGGCAAGCAGGGTTTTCATTTCGATGTTGTGCGCGTTTGTCAACGCCTTGGGTGAGGAAGAAAGCGGCTTTCAAATGCATCCGTTTTCGCCGGCGCTGCGGGTTGACGGTGGGGGGTTCTTCGGCCAGCAAGGTGCCGAAAAGAGCCACACTTTGTTGTCTAGATGCTTGCGCTGGGAACTGCACGGAGGATGGCGCCAGGGGGAGTGCGAAAAAATGGTTGTAATCCGACAGGTGGTGAGGATAGTAATTGTGTTGATGATGATATGTATGACGACCTTGGTGCTGTTCGTAATGATGATGGTGGTACTGGTTGATTACGATGGCGATCGCGATGGTGATGCTGATCGATGATGATGCTGCTGATGCTGATGGCGATGATCCTGCTGGCATGAGGGTGTGGTTATGAGTACGATTGTTATGATGTTGCTGGGTCTGCTGGCGTTGACGATGATGACGATGATCCTGAGGGTGGTCGTGGTGATCATTGTCATGATGACGGGGTGGAGTAGGAGGAGCAGGAGCTGGAGGTCGAAGAGGCGAGCCGTCATTTGTGACACGTTTAGTCTTCTTTCTTCGAGGAGCCCTCATGTACCCCATTTGGGCCTCTCAACCAAAACACATTCAATGATTTTGGGTTACTCGGGCACGGTTGGGGGTCCTCCTGTGGCTCTGTTGGAATCTCTTGGAGGCACCCTGGGCCGTCTAGATTCTATGTTGCCAGCGTTGCTTGCCTGCGCGGGCCGTCTTGAAGTTCGTGATGCGCATCAGCCGTCTTTTTAATCAGCGGTCGTGGCCCAGGGAGCTTCGGGAGGGGGGGGGGCGGTGCATGCAGATACTGTGGGTAGAGGGACGGGTCTCTTACCAGAATGCATGAGCCCTTCCAGGCAGCCCTTGACCTTCTTCCGTGTCTCAACGTGCACATGGCACGGTGGCGGATACTCCGGCAATGTGTCTAGCGAGAGCCTTGTTTGGAACAAGGAATCGCCCCCCATTCTTGCAACGTCTGCATGTTGGAATTTCTGGTCTAAATCTAGGAAGTCCAAGCGAGAGTCCCATTTTGAAAACAAAAACCACCGACCATCTTTGCAGTTGCTACATTTTTTCAAACCTAGCGTCAGGGAGGCCTGAATCAAGAACCCCATCTTGCACATGTCCCGCCCTCCATATTTGTAACTGTTGCATACATTAGAGACTAACGCGCGCGCCGCCCAGAGGAGGGCCGCATTCGGAAACTCAGCCGCCCTCCATGCTTGTAGCTGTTGCAAGTCTGCCAGGCGAATGCGCGCGGTGCCACTGCGAGAGCCGCATTTTGAAGATGCTCGGCACTTTGTATCTAAGTAGTGGCTGCAAGTTTTTCAAGCGAGGCTGCGCGGCGCTAAGGCGATAGCCGCGTTTTGTAAAACTATCCGCCCTAGAGTTCGTAATTGCTGGGGCTCCTTGGCTTCATGATGTCATGGTATGAGGAGATCTCAATCGGAACGCCCTGTCCGGCCTACGGACGCGTTTGGTGGTGCGACACGGGGTAGTTATTCATCAGAGTTACAGGGCTCAGCAGTCACTCATTATGCTTAGGCGTGTGGCTGAAGTGAGCTTTCGCGGTGCGGATTGTTGTTGTTGCGTCGTTGTTGTTCTTCTTGCGTTGTTGAACTTTTCGTCCTCGCCCGCGACCCGCACGCCACCCACCCCGCGACCCACCCCGCGACCCACCCCGCGACACCTGGCGACCCACCCGCGACCCACCTACACTGCTTTAACTGACAAATCAGCGCTTGCGGCGAGCCCGCAATTTGAAAAATATAGGCGCCTGCGGCGGGCTTCTTCTGAGCCTCGCAGACTGCCGGCGTCCCCGCTTCCGCCTCACATTTATCTGCAACTGTGGGGTGCTACGCAAGGAAGAGGGATTGAGGAGGAGGAGAAGGAGGGGAAGAAGGAGGATGGAGACGAGTAGGATGTGAAGGAGGAGGAAGACAACGACGACGACGAAGGTATCCAGATGCCCTCCAGAGGGTACCGATGGCCCTTCGACGGCTCTTCGAAGCTATTCGAATGCCCCGGAGGAGACGACGCTGACGCCGCCGCCGACGACGGGGACGAGGATGGCGAGAGAGGCGTAAGCTACCAGGACGAGGGCGATGATGATGATGAGGAGGAGGAGGAGGAGGAGAAGGAGGAAGCAGGAGGAGGAGAAGGACAAGTAGGAGGAGGAGGGGGCGGATGTGGAAGAGGAGGAGGAGGAGGATGAGTTGGATGGCCGCATCCGCCCAGGGAACCAAATGTCCGCAGCTCGAAGCCCGACGGAGGACGAGGAGGTGGGTGGAGAAAAAGGGTGATGACCGCTGATTGGGCTGCCAGGAGTGCGCGCTGTTCGCTGGCTGCGGGCGTGGACCCAATATGGCCGAGCAGGCGTCATGCGGAGGGGGGGGCTGATGAGTAGGAGGCCGAGGATGAGGAGGGGGGAGGGAAGGAGGGCGATTTGGATGAGATGGAGGAGTGGGAGGTAGAGAATGAGGATGGGCAGAAGCAGGGGGCGGAGCCGGAAGAGGAGGAGGAGGATAGCCATTCTGGTCCTTGCGGGGAGTGTTCCCCACCACCCGCGGGAGAGGGCGTTGGCCCGAGAGCGCCAAATACTTCACGATCCACGTAGAATACATGACGATACACGGGAGCATCACCAAGATCACCAACACCACGCAGATTTCATCTATATCGACGTGAAGTACCTTGAGATCATTCGCAACCAAGACAAATGCGATCGACGCACACGACGTGGAGATTTGCCGGCAAACATATTGAGATCAACTACGACCAGTAGGACACCTGTCCGAGCAGATGCTGTTCGACAGCGCGCGGGATACTGCAATTGAAGCTTGCTACATCCGCACCCCGTCGACGTTCGGACCATCGCCACGGCCACCTTCATTATGGCGTCGCCAGCACGCCGACTCAAGGTACCCGACAAACCAGGGAAGGAGGAGGGGGAAGAGGAGGGGTCGGAGGAGGTGGAGTCGGAGGACAAGAAGGGATACCGACGCTTCGGCTGGGACCATGACGCCCCTATCTTCGTCCCTGTGCCGCACGCTTACCAATGCGATCTCACCCACGCCTGCGACAACGATGCCTACTGGGAGCACGACCGCGAGTTCAACTGCGGTCAGCTTCCTTGCTCGCTGACCATGCGGGGCCTGGTCGGCGAGATGACCTTCACTTATAAAACGGAGGCAGCTGCGCTGACGGGGGCCGCCCGTGGAGCGGCCGCAGGCAGAGCTTCGAGAGCCACGAGCAGGGCTACCGGCGCCACCTCCTCAGCTGTGGGAGCCACCACCTGAGCTACGAGGCTCACGAGCTGAGCTGCGAGGGTCACGGGCTGAGCTGCGAGACTCACCCGCTGACCCACGAAGGCCCCGAAGGAGCTACGGGGGGCACGCATTCAGCTACGAGCACCACAGGCAGACCTACGACGGTCACCGGTCGAATTGCGAGAACCCCCCGCTATGGTAAAAAGGACCAGCAGACGAGGAGGAGGAGGAGGAGGAGGAGGAGGAGGTGGAGGAGGAGGAAAAGGAGGAGGACGACGAGGATGACGAGGACGATGAGGACGACGACGACGACGACGAGGAGGAGGAGGAGGAGGAGGAGGAGGAGGAGGAGGAGGGGGGGAGGAGAAGGTGGCGGAGGAGAAGGAGGACGCGGGAGAGGTGGAAGCGGCACAGGACGCCTGGATGGCTGGGAAGGTCCGGAAGGCAGAGGAAGCAAAGAGGGCAGAGGAGGCCTATGTGTCCGGGAAGTTAGGAGGTTTGGAGGACCGCCGTAGAAGCCAGAGAGAGAGAGAGAGAGAGAACCAGACGCCAAAGAAGCAAACGAGGCCAGGAAGGCGTGGACCGACGTGGATACGAACGCCATGCACGTCCCCATGCTCAAGCAGATCGACCCGGAGATGGACTACTTCAACTGCCAGTTCGAACACCATGAGGACGCGCAGGCGCGCAGGGCATGGGCCTAGTACCGGGGCTCGCGGTGCGACGAGGAAGGCGACGGCGAGCACGATCTTTACAGGCATGGCGCAAGAAACTCCCGCAGGAGGCGCGGAACCCCGCGCGTCAGCAGGATGCCGTCGCAGGAGGACAGCGAGGAGGCAGAGTAGGAGGTGGAGGATGAGGTGGAGGAGATGGTGGAGAAAGAGTTTTTGGAGGCGAAAATAATGCGGGGCTCGTGGAGGACCACTACCTAGACACCATGCGCCGAGCGGTCGCAAGTGGCGACGCCATCGCCATGGCCCACTGGCTGCGGCTCGATCCCTCCGCGCGATTGGGACGGGGCCACAGTGTCTGGGAATTTGCGTCGAGTGCACCTGCGAGGACGCCGCCCGTGAACGGAAAAAGGACATCGTCGCGCAGCGG
The DNA here is from genome assembly GCA_963575745.1 of Prorocentrum cordatum. Taxonomy (NCBI): domain Eukaryota; class Dinophyceae; order Prorocentrales; family Prorocentraceae; genus Prorocentrum; species Prorocentrum cordatum. Next base: position 243,500 of record CAUYUJ010015362.1, read on the forward strand.
ACCCAGAAGGAAAGGGGGGAGGAGAACGCAACCGTGGACGAGGAGGATGACGGCGTGAAACACGAAGGGGACGGCGCGCCCAAGGGTGAGGAGGAGGTTGAGAAGGAGGAGGAGGCGAGACAGGAGGCTGAGGAGGCGGCCCAGTGAGATGGGGAGGAAAAGGGGGAAAATAAGAAGGAGGTGGCGAGGTGACTGAGGTCAAAGAGACGGCGGCCCGTGCGCGCGAGGCCTTTCATGTCACGCAGGCGCCGCGCTGGTGCATCGCTGGCGCCCAGCTACGAGCGTCACCGGCTGAACTACGAGGGCGACGCGCTCCACTGCGGAGGCCACGCACAGAGCTCTGCGACCCCCCGGCACAAAAAAATACCAAGGCAATCAGCGCCTCCCCTGCCCCCACGGGCGCCCACGAGCATTACAATCAGCAGTAGAGCTACCAGGGCCACCGGTAAGCTTTCTGGGGCCACGAGCTGAGCTACGAGGACCACAGGGTGCAGCTACGAAAGCCACCAGCAGAGCTTCAAGACCGTCCTGCCGAGCGACGAAGACCACCAGCAGAGCTACCAGAACCACCAGCCGAGCTACGAGGATCGCGGGTGTTGCTACGAGAGCCACAAGCAGGGCTCCGAGGACCACCAGTTGCGCCACGAGACGAGGGCCACCTGATGAGCTTCGAGAGCCACCAGCAGAGCGACGTGGAGCACCGGGTGAGCGACCAGAGCCGCCAAATGAGCCACGAGGGCCACGAGCAGAGCTTTGATAGCCATCGTCAGAGCCACGAAGTCCTTTTGGCAACCAGCGGACCTTCGAGGACCACAAGCTGGGCCACGGGGGCCACAGGCGCAGACAGCCAGTTCTGGGCTCTCTGCGTTCGGGAGTTTTGTCATAGCGTGTCGTTCCGCCGGTTCTGGCCCACCACGCTTCGGTACGACGCGCAATCCATTATTCGGTCCCGAGGCGTCAACGTCCCGAGTTTTTCCTAACCTCTCCGTCCGCGGACCGGCATGACACACTGTCCGCTTGCAATGCATAGCGCGTCACCGGGGCCGCCGTGGCAACACGCTGCCCAACAAACCCCACTTGTAGTTACTCTCACTAAGTGTGCCTTCGTATTACGAGTAGAACTTGTGAGCTCAGTGGTCCTTAGCGCGCATCTATACAGCAGCCGCGCGGAATCAGGCATTGGCCTGCCAGCGGCTGCCCCACGATATGTTATTACCCCCCGTTCGGCATGGTGAACATTGGGCCTCGCCGTGTAATGCTCGATGTCGACGCTGGATGCGCCCTTTAAATTTCTGTAGCCAGACGCCGTCCAGCCAAAACGCTCAAACAAGGGACGCGTTGGGCTCAGGAGGGGCTCAGGTTTTCGGGCCGCTCCTCAGGTTTAGGTCGGGGGACGTATTCGTGGCCGAGGTGCGCCGTGGCCAAAACAGCCCCGTCGTTCGCCTTCGTGCCGCGAATCTCGAGTACCAAAACGCAGTGCACTACACCGCTAGCCTGGCGTCCCGCCCGTCGGAACCTTTCCCAACAACGAGTTCCGCCGTCCTTCCGGTGCATCAGAACTCGACGAACTCCAACCTCTGCGGCACCCATCCCTACGACGGACACCACGGGATGGGGCCGCAGCCCAACCAGCGCGCAGCAACCCGCCGCCGCCCGCCGCGCCCGATGCCGCCGCCGCCGCCGCCCGCCGCTGCCCAGCCGCGGTCCGAACAGCTCAAAACCATCGTGCGACCATGAGGATATCACGCATCGCACGTGTCTGCTGCAGTCCGAGGAGCGACGGGGCAGCGAGTACGGCCCCGCGGCCTCAGGATGGCGTCGCGCCCGGCGCGGGCCTCGGCGCCAGCGGAGAACTCGTGCTCCAGCACGGGCGGCCTCTGGAGTACACCGCGGCGCTGGGCCGGGAGGCCTCGCTCCCCCTCCGCGCGTGGCCGCGATCGGGTAGGCGTACATTGCCCCGGGAAAGTGATGCAACTTCGACCATCGATTCGTGTGTTTTCGTCGCCTTCGGGTTTTCGTTTCTTTGGCCTCCAGGGGCCGTTTTGGGCCCAGGGGCCGTCAGAGTCAAGCTGTAGGGCGTTCCGCAGATGAGGAGGAGGTACCGATACGGTTACCCTTCCCTCGTCGCCACGGCTAGATCCGTGATTCGCTTCGAAATCCGAGTCAGAATGCACCCCAGAGCGCTCCGGAGTACTGCGGGGACGGCCGCGCCGCTTGATACATCTTCCAGGCCCGCCGGATCTCAGAGGACGGCGCAGAGTCATCGTCAAGATTTGTGCTTATCTTGCCTTCGTCCTACGAGCGCGGGGGCGGACAGGACAAGGAGAAACACTTTCCAGGGTCGCCCTTCGGTGCAGGACCACCGTCCTCATTTCACTTTATCTTCGTCCTGCGCTCGTGCCATCGAGGGGCGGGGCCGTTGGTGAGGCAATTCCCTCCGCCAAGGAAGAAACGGCGCAAGTACCCACTGGGGGTCCGCGCGGATTCCTTGGACCGGCGTTGGGCCCCCCTGGCGGCGCATCTGGCGCCGCACTTGGTAAGCTCCGCGCGCCAGGAAAGCGGGCCCCAGCACCGCTGATTCAAGAATCAATCCGCGCGGACCTCCGAAAGAGTTTTGTGACGGTAGGTTCGTGTCGTGTCGACGCGACGGCGACCCCCGCCGCGGGCGTTTAAAAGTTGATCGCCGCCATTGCCCCAGAATCGTTCCATGCGGAGTGATCTAGCGTTGGAAACACTGCCGGTTCTTGATCCACGTGGTCTCAAAAATTGCGCCGAGGTCGTCGCGACGCGAATCTTCCGAATGCTGATGTCTCTTGTTTCTGCATCGGCGAGGGCGGGCGGCAGGCCAGAGCAGGATCCTCCTCCTCCTCCTCTTCCTCCTCATCCGTTGCCATTTTGGCTCAGGCCGTTCTGGCCCAGGTGGGCTTGCTGCGGCCGACTTCAGAGCGGCACCGCCGCAGCGGGCTGATTTGGCTTTTGTGAGCTCCTGTGGGAGCAGAGTACACTTCGGGGCTACGGAGGCTTGTGGCGCACAGGCGTGGTCGGGAAAACCACCAACCTCATGGCGCTGCCAGGCCCCATTTGCCTGGCCCGAAGAAACCGACGTGGGGCTGTCCCAGTTGCGGCACAACGTCGGACTGGGCGAGCAGAATCACGTGCAGATGCGGATAAGACGCCCCAACGTACATCATCATCCAACGTGCGAGGAAGGCCGCCAAGGCTGAGTTGCAGAGGTTTGCGCCTGCCAAGGGAGGACCTGGCAATGGCAGGGGCCCGCCGACGCCCGCACCATGGAGTGACCAGCATAAGCAGATGCAGAAACAGATGGAGCACCTCACGGCCGAGCTCAAGCGTGCCACGTCGGGCAAGGGCCCATCGACACCAGCGACGGCCAACAATGAGCAGTTGCCGAAGGACTCCACTGATGCGGACAAGACTACAGAGAAGCGGTGTGCCCTCCAGAAGTGGATCGACGTGCCGGAGCAGTACACCAAACAGACGAAGGACCTGGTGGATGAGAATGACCCAGACCTCCATGCAGCGCGCAAGCGGCTGGAAGAGTTGCGTGAAGAACACCGTGCCTTGCGCCCTCCCGTGTCGGCGCACAAGGCCGCTTTCCAGAAGCTTGAACGCTGCACAGGACAGAAAGCGAAGTTCGAGCAAGAGTTGGGTGACCTCAACCAGAAGCTCGAGGCGCTGCAGATGACATTCGCGGCAAGCAAGTTGCATTGGAAGCGAAGACGAAGGATATTGGCGTGCTGGAGACCGAAGTCGCGGCCAGTGTCGCCAAGTTGCAACAACAGGCTGGTGAACCTGCTGCCCATGTTCCAAACGTATCCGAGGACTTCATCTCCAAGCTGGGTAGTGCGCCAGAGGTTTCTGCCGACCCTGAGATGGACAAGTTCTTCCAAGACCTCAGCGCCCACCAGAGCTTCGCCAAGTTTCAGAAGTTGCTCTTCAATCGTACGGCAGCCTCGACAGCGAACAAAGATGCCCCGATGGATGGTGCAGCTGATGCTCCTGCTGCGGATGACGCCCCCGACGCCAGCAGTAGATCTGGCACCTGTGGAGGGAAGTGGCCCCCCCCAGACATCAACTCCGACGAGGCCAAGGATCTGTGGGACAAGCTGCAGCAGGAAGGCAACCTCTCAGCGGGCCCTGATAAGCTTGCCGAGCTCGCCAACGACCTCCATCAAGCTAAGCATCGGCGACTTGCTGAGGTGGGGTGTCCCTGACCACCTGCCACGGGTCAGCGGCCTCGCAGTTGCTGCTGGTCGCATTCGAGGGTCCCCTGAACCACGAGATGATCAGACACGGTCGGGGCTCCTGGGGACGTTCAACGCGAACCAAGGTCGTGATACCTTGGAGAAGCGATTGAAACGCACCTGTGCGCTGGTGGCGCTAGCCCAAGAAATCGGGCATCTTGCTGACGGTGGCGAAGGACTGTCTTCATGGGCGAGTCGGCGAGGATGGAGTTCTAACGTTGAACCAGGAAAGGCGACCAAAGGACATCTTCCGTCTGTTGGCGCGGCTGTGTTTGCTCGCGAAGCAGTGGGCTTTCGTCGGCTTCGAGTTGATGGCAACTGTGTCTCAGAAGTATTGACGGCCCATCGTGCACTACACGTCGTCGTGGATGTACCTGGTTGGCCTTCTGTGAACATGCGCAATATTTACTTCCCCAGTGCGGAGGGTATGACGGTAAGGAATTCACGGATCCTGGCTGGTATTGGGCAGTCTCTTGCTGGCCAGATTTCAACTTGCAGCATTGGAGGCGACTGGGATATTGATGCGAGAGTTCTGGAATTGACCAGCTTCCCTGCGCAGGCTCAAGTATCTATTGTTGCACCAGCGTCTATTGCATGCAGGCCTGCCACGGGGGCAAGTGCGGTTGATTTATTGTGCTTCAGTGCTGGTGCATGCAGATTGCTCAAGGAAGTCAATGTCTAAGAGGGAGAGGAAGCCTCATCGACCAGTTCAGCTTACTATGGCTGCATCTGGACAGAGGCTCCAAGTACTCACCCACTCAGCAGTTCCTAGGTTTCCTGCGCCCCCCCCCCTCACCCACACAGCAGTTCCTTGGTTTCCTGCGCCCCCCCCCCCCCCCCCTTGTTGGTCCATTTCGCGCGGGCACGGGTTGGTCCCTGACGCAGCGGTACGCTGAGCAAGCCCTTGTGATGTCGAGGGAAGCCGGCGCGGGCGCAGCATGGGGAGTCCTGACTCTAGCATGGTGGCAGTTCGTGTCAAACGCGGCTGAGCAGACAGGTCGCATGACTGGTGTTGAGGTTCGACGGAGTGAATCGTGCGCACGGTGCATTTAGTCGAAGTGGATCGACATCGCGCACGACGGCACCGATGCGGCTGGCCTGGCAGCTCAAGCGCATGGATGGAAATGGTTATGTGGTGCGCTGCTCGGGATCAGATCGTTGAAGCAAGGCTATTTGGACGGAGCCGACCGAAAAAAACAAGGCACTTCCGGATGACGAGCTGACGTCGTTCCAGACTTCGCCTTGCCCCCCCCCCCCCCCCCGTGCAATTTGAACGGGGGGCTGGGTGCACGTGTGGACCAGGCTCGAAAGATTACTGCTGGGCGGTTTCCCCGAACCACTCCGAGATTTTCTAGAGGACATCAATGAAGACGCCAGACTGGCTTGACACGCAGCTGACAAATATCCATGTTCACGTTGGCGTGACGGGCGCGGCCAAGCGGCTGCTGGATGCGCCAGAGGTCTGCAACACGTCGCGCAGGCCGGGGTCGCGCAGGAGACAACCGTCGCCAGGTCTCCATATGGACTTCCGTCAGCTCATCCCCATATCGCGGCTGAGGACGCGGCACGCGGGTGCGCCGAGCTTCGGGGCGCCACCACTGTCGCCCCACATGCGTGGATCCCAGACAGGAGCTCCATGCCGAGAGCCAGTGGTCAGGAGATCCGAGATGTTGCAACGACGTTCTCACAGTCGGCGGCTGTAAGTCTGGGCGGACTGCGCTCGCGGCGCCTCCTCATGTTAAGCGACGAGAGCTTCACTCTCTTTGGCATGCTCTTCGAAGCGATCGAGTCTTCGGGAGTTCATCCGAGGCAGATGCCCTGGATTTGCATGTCGATGCTCCCCGAGCTCTTCGGGGGGGCATCGGCTCATTGTGCTGCTTGGCGCTGCGCGTCGACTTTGTCAGCGGCTCGGGGGGCCTGCGCTGGGGCGGATCCAACAGCTGCTTGCACGAGTATACTGGGGAGCTGCCCGAGGTCGGTCAGCCGTTGGCCGGGCATGGCAAGTTGCGGCTCGAGTTGAGGCTCGCGTGCATGATTGTCGTAAGAGCCTTCAAATGATTGCGGGTTGCAGCAGGCACTACGGGACGGTTGAGTTGATAGAAGTTCGAGAGAAGTTGTGCAGATGCTGCCCCGACGAGCATCGCGAAGCTTCTCTTCAACACGTGGTTGGCGCCTCGCATGATCTGCTTCGCGCGACGCCATTGCAGGCGGCCAGTCCATGCTCGACGCGGCTTCCCTGCTGGAGATGTTTGCGCGGACGTCGGCATCAAAGTGCACGCGCTTGAGGCGTGCGACCGCTTTGTCTCCTTGCATAGCGAGCTGTATTTCTCATCCTGCACGGATGATAGCAGCATGGGGGTAGAGGCAGACACGAACGACGAGCTGATATATGCGGCTGTGAGAGTTGGACGGAGCTTTCAGGCCACAGATGCTCGTCTTGGTGTCACTTTCAATGATAGGTTCCCGATCGTTTGCTCGGGCGCCGGTGTTGGAGACGCAGTTGCTGCAAAGCTCGGCCTGTTCAGTTCGGCGGATAAGCGTTCCGCAACTAACGGTGGCATGGGCCAAGATGGTGGGAGATCGAGGTGCGCAGCTTCCATTAGAAAGAACGAGCTAGGTCGACGCCGACGGTCTCATGAGAGGACGCGCAAGCCTGCGCGATACCGACGCGCTCTACCTAGGCAGAAGACGGAAATCATTGGCACGGTTTTCAGTACTGGAGCTCGACCTGGACTGACGCTTGGAGTCGAGAGCATAGGTTTAGCAGATGCTGAGCGGGCCGCTCTTCGGAAGCAGCATTTCCAGTTTGTGAAGCCGTGCCATGGAGGAACTTCAGCCAGCTCTAAAGTTGTCACTCTTGGAGATCCAGCTGAACGTCAAGCTACTGGTCCTGCTTTGCAGTGGCCACGCATGATCTGGAATGCAGTGGTGTCTCCTACCACGGCGCTCGTTAGGTTGGCGCGGTTGCAGCAGTGGTGGAACCAGGCACTTCAAGGGGGGCCTCTTGCTGAGTTCGCGCGGTCTTCGTCGCGTGGCCCCTTGGGGCGGACAGCACTATTTGTCCGCAGAGTGGGCTGGAATATTTGCATTGGGACACCTGGTCGATCACCGAGGCAACGATCCTCTCCAACAAATCACACCTGGAGTACTTGTGAAGATCATGTCTCAGGTACTACAACGACGGCATGAACTGAACCTTGCAGCCAAGCGTGGGCCGCCTGAAGGAACGCGTTCAAGCCATGACTTACTTCGACCTCATGCTAGTGATCGGAACTCAAAGTTTACCTCGTACCAGCAGTTTCTCGCGAAGGCGTTTGCTGCAGGAGGTTGCTGGACACGTGGACGTGCGAGGCTTCGAGGATATGATACAGACGGACTTTGTGAATGTGGGTTGCCAGATACTCTTCACCATCGACGATTCACGTGTCTCCGGCCAGACGCTGTTGCTGCAAGGAGTGAGTCGGAAGTGCACCACCTGTTTATCCACCGCGGCATTGACGAGCAGAACAGCGGTTTCTTCAAGTACGGCTCCTTCGAGTTTCTGGTGGACAGTGAGATTCCAGCGCTGGCATCTGGTACTGAAGCGAGACAATATGAATGGCCATGATATTGGTGTGGAGCCTGAAGGTACGGTATTGTGTGCATGTGACGGAGATTCGACGATTGAACTGGCACCAGGTGGTCCATGCAGCCAATCAGCACTGCGCGACGTCCAGCGAGCAGGATGGGCGATTGTGATTATGGGCCCTGAGGGACCGGATTCACTCCTGGCTGCGTACGGAGCTGCTCCACCTGCCATGCCTCAGACGTCCGTCGTTGCAGAATGCATGGGGCTTGCGTGCTGCGGCCAGATCGCGGACAGGCCCACCAGGATGTACTTCGATTTCTTCGGCGCAGTATATGCTCCGATGAGGACACATGCGCGCCAGAGAGAGTCGCGCTCATCGCGCGCCTGCGTACAGGTATTCGGTCAGTCGCCCCCTGGGCATGCGCACTTGCACGCAAGCATGCGAAAGCACACCGCACGAGCGCACAGCATCAGGAATTGTCCGAAGCAGTGCGTAGAATCACAGATGCGAAGATTGCTGCATATCATTTCGCAAAGCAGGCTGTGCTGATGCATCTGTCTGCTAGCCACGGGTTTTTGCAGAAGGTGGAGGATGATGCAGTGGCGATAGGGAACTTGGTTTGACTTGCTGCTGCGACGCTCCCTTGCTTCGAACAGGAAGAGCGGTGGACGAGGTTGCCCGATTTTCGGAGGAGCAGGAACGTGAGGAAGGAGGGGTACCACGACAGGTGACGCAGTGAGTGAGGCGTGCAATGCCGATGCTGTCTTGCTGTGCTACGGGATAATGCTAAGGATTGGCCCTTGACGGGTTGCCGAGGGACCCCAGTTTTTCTTCGCGAACATGTAGCTCGGCCGTTCGGCCGAGCTCTCCTTGCCGATCACCAGTCTGGCGAGCGGCTCGAATCGATTTCTGTAGTTGTAGATCGTCCAGCTTTTGTTTGCACATCGTGCGGTGCGTGGACCCAACAGCGACGGAAACATAATCTGAGGGCCCCTTGTGTCAAGCCGACGTCCAAGGGCATTGGGATTCTGCGGAAACTCCGTAAGGGCGTCGGCCCGCGTCGAAAATTGCAAACGCAGATTGCATGTGTGATTCATGCTGGGATAGTCCTGCCCACACGTCGCGGGCCTCGCATCGATACCACCAGCGCTTCGTCCTGGCATGAACCCAACTCGGAGTGCGGCTACGAGTCAAGGGTAGCCGCCCTCCGCGAGCGAGTGCGCCAGAGAGAGTTGGCGCAAACGAGAGATGGCCCTGCAGGTGGCGTAAGCGGCAGTGGGCGGGGTATACTGCCCCAGGAGCGCCGCCCTGCCGGGGCCACCAGACCAATCCAGTGACAGGTCCGCCTTTTGGCGTGCTTCTTCTTATTATTATTCCTCCGCTTCCTCCGCCTCCTCCTCCTCCTCCTCCTCCTCCTCCTCCTCCCCCTCCTCCTCCTCTCCCCCTCCCCCCCCCCCTTCCTCACCCTCGTCCCCCTCCTCCTTCCCCCTCCTCCTTCCCCTCGGGTCGCCTACGGCCTTGGGGGAAGCCGTGCAGGCGGGCGGCAGGCCTGAGCAGCCAGGCCAGAAGCACCCCGATGTCCTCAGGCACCCCCTGCTGGTGGCCCTTCGCTGGCGTGACCTTTGGTTCGCGGTTGGAGGAGGAATGAGGAGGACGAGGGGGAGGGTGGAGGAGGAGGAGGAGGAGGAGGAGGAGGAGGAGGAGGAGCGAGAGGAGGAGGAGGAGGAGGAGGAGGAGGAGGAGGAGGAGGAGGAGGAGGAGGAGGAGGAGGAAGGAGAGGGGGAGGAGGAGGAGGAGGAGGAGGAGGAGGAGGAGGAGAGGAGGAGAGGGAGGAGGAGGAGGGGAGGAGGAGGAGGAGGAGGAGGAGGAGGAGGAGGAGGAGGAGGAGGAGGAGGAGGAGGAAGAAGGAGGAGGAGGAGGTTGAGGACGAGGGGGTTCCGCGAGGAGGGCGAGGAGGGCGAACCCGAGCACACAGGCCGCTGCTGTCGGAGTGGGCGCAGCGATCGGCAGGCGGCGCACCCACGGTGCTCCTGCCTGGGTTCACTCCTTGGTGTGTGGCCGATCTTTGGTGAGAGAGCGTCGAGAAGCGCCGCCTCGTGGATCGAGTCTTTCAGTGCCCCGACATCAGACATTCTAGTGGCACGCGTATCGGGCGCAGCGCGGCCGCTGTGCGGACGCAATGCGACGGGAGGTTCGTCAGCCGAAGCTTGGCATGAGCCGCGGAAGTGAGCACTGATGCCCCGAGGGAGGCCATCAGGGTGGTTCGTCGCGCAGGGGCGAGATAAGGTTTGGGGGCGTTTTCGCAAATCCCTGGAAGCTTTCCAGCTCTGATATTTTCCAGCAGGTTTGCCTCGCCTAGCTGCGCATCGCGATACATCAGACGGTGTTGCTTGTCTGTGGTTGCAGAGGGCGCAGAAGGCAGTGGCCACAGCTGTTTGTGCGATGTTGTCTAGCGGGGCGAGGTCTGATTTGGTCTTGCGTGGCGCGGCACTCCGCTGGACCTCCCAGGGGCGCAGGAAATGGCGACAATGGCAAACTTACAAGCACACAGGGGGGCAACGTCTCGTTTGGATTTGCGTTGCAGTGCATTCCGCCAGATCCTCAGGGCCACATGAACGTGGCGACGGTTGTGCGCGTGGCTCCATCCAGGGGGGGTGAGAATTAGTTGGGATTTGCGCTGCAGGGCACTCCGAGTCCACACGGCCACAGGAACGTGGCGACAACTGTGCGCTTGACAGTACCCAGGTCGACAAGATCTCGTTCGGATGTGCGCTGCTGGGCACCCCGCTGAACCCCCAGGACCACAGAAAGTTGCCGATGTCTGTGCGTTTGACGGCAGTTCCAACGGAGCAAGATCGCGGATCTGTGTTGCAGGGCACTCCGCTGCGACAAGTGTGCGTGTGGCAAGGCCGAGGGGGGCGAGATCTCAGTTGGATCTGGTTGGCGTGGCAGTCTCAGGCGATCGCAACCATGGATAAAGGGGGCGTGGACTAGCGACGGGCCCCGTTTTCCTGGGAATTCGTGGATCTCCGCCGCCGAGCGAGGCGGCACCGGCCGCATGTTGGGGAGGGCACCTCCCCCGATCCATGTCTGCGCGCTCCCGACAGTCTGCTGGACTTTCGAGCTCTCTCCCTTTTCGGGCCCTCTCGGGGCGCTCTTCGTGCGCTCTCGGGCCGTCTTGGGTTCCTGTTAAGGAGACGACGATCGATGCGAGAATGCGAGCTTCGTGCAAGATCTGTGGCTTTCGGCGACGTCGGCCTCTTGGGCCGACCCCCAGAGGTCCCAAGACGGCCCCGTGGATCTCGAGGAGGTACAACGAGCGGGGGCCCCCGATGCCCTCTTCGGGCTCGTTGCAGTGGAGACCCATGCCAAGAAACACCCTGCTTGCCTCCAGGGTGCCCTTGGTTTCTTGGGTTTCGATGGTTTTGCTATGGAAAGCGTGGCGTGCCCACACCAAACTTCAATGGACGTCCTGGGGTCTCAGGGTTGGGTTTCTTGTGGACGGTTCCCTGCGGTCGAGCTCCTACTGTATTGGTTTGGATTCCGAGGTACGCGCCCGAGGCCTCGGGAAAAGTCGTGCGGCTGTCCCCGGGAGCGCCCGTGAGCGCCTGGAAGCGCCCAGGAGTCGGTGGTTTGCTGACTTGCCTGAGGATGCTCCACTCGGCGCCTTCCTGGCAATGTGGTGGACCCGCAGGTGCTTGCCAGTTGTGAGGTCTGGAGTTGGCGTTTTGGGTGTCGATGGTTGCCGACCGCGGTTGCTATGCACGATTGGCTTCTCCGCTGAGATCATCTAGATGGTGCAGATGTATGTGCAGTTCCGTAGCCGTCTTGGCTCAAGTATACACTCAACCTTGGTTCCCGCCGATATTATTAGTACATACGCATCTGCATTTCTTCATTATACCACCTAAGCGATGGCAGCCCTTACAGCATCTTGGATTACATGGTTTGCGGCGTTGTATGTTCACAGCATAAGCCATGCGATTTCCGACACCATGAGCATTGCATTATCCGATTTGAATATTTACGCATCTGATCACAAACGACCGAGTCGTAGAAAACACAGGGGCGCGAATCACCATCGCGGTATAATGAGCAATGTCTCCAATTCCAGGCCGAGTTGCAGCATTGTTGTCGCGGGCGACCCGTGCTACGAGAAAGTGATGTGGGCCATGCAGATTGGCATTTCAACACATCCAGAGTGGTATCACCCTTTGACAAAGAAGTCAAGTTTTAAGGACTTCCAGCGGCACTTGCACAGCACAGCCAGGCTCTCCGAAGTGTGCCCTGAGCCTTGCGCAGAAAGCATCGGACCGGTGACGCTAGAACTTGTCAACGAAAGCAGCGAGGCGCGCTCTGGTGCTTCATGGACGAAGATATACCAAATTCAGGATGGATCCAGGGGGTCGCATTCTTTTCCCCTGACAACAGGAGGTTATGGAGACATTAACGCGGCCGTGGGATCAAATCATGCGAAGTTGTCCGACGCCGAGATCAACGCCATGGCGACGGCGCGGGATGGCTACTCGCACATATATCAAATCAAGAGCTCAGACTGCTCTTCATACTTGTACGTCAAGACCAACGATACATACAAAGACGATCATCGGTCGTTTGGCCTGACTAAAGCTAATACTTTGGTTGGGCTGGGGTCCTCATACGAGTCGGTGTCGACATGGGCCACATTACCATCTACGTCACACGGCATAGACTTGCTTTACACAAGCACAAATCTCGGAGGAGAGTCGTGTTGCCGGTATTTCTTTGGGCATGGGTCAAGAGACTGTTGGTCTGGCCCTACAGGTTACCGCTGCGTGAACGGTGGCTCAGATTGCTCTGGCTACAAGAAACTGGAAAGTGTCGTGTTTCACATTTTCGGAGGGGGACCTAGCCCGACGCCGTCCCCGACGCCGTCCCCGACGTCGTATCCGACGCCGTCTCCGACGCCGTCCCCGACGCCGTCTCCGACACCGTCCCCGACGCCGTACCCGACGCCGGACCCAACGCCCTACCCGACGCCGGACCTGACGCCCAGTCCCACGCCAGCTCCGACACATCCTCCGGGGTGGCCGACGCCACAGCCGACCTTTTCTGCTGCGACCGGAGCGACTGGAGTGGCCGAAGTTGGAGCCGTGGCTGCCATTGGCGACCCGCATTTGCAAAACATCCATGGTGAGCGGTTTGATTTGATGAGGCCGGGTAAGCACGTTCTTCTTCACATTCCCCGGCGCGAGCGTGTTCAGCACGTATTGCTTCGTGTAGAGGCCGAGGTGCGTCGATCGGGTGGGCAGTGCGCAGACATGTACTTCCAGCAGCTGAATATTACAGGGGCGTGGGTGAACGCGAGACAAGCTGGCGGCCTCCGCTTCCAGGCCCAGGGTGTGCACGCGGAACATCCGAAGTGGCTCAAGTTCGGGAAGGTCGAGCTGAAAGTTGCCCATGCCGAAGAAGAAACAAACACATAAACATAAACTTTTGGCGCTCCGCGCGGATTTCTTGGATCCGCGTTGGGCCCCCCTCCCTTGCGCGCGGAGCGCGCCAGGGGCGGCGCCAGAGGCACCGCCAGGGGGTCCCAACGCGGATCCAAGAAATCCGCGGGGAGGGCCAACATTTTATGTTTATGTGTTTTTTCTTCTCCCACCATGGGCGCACGGTGCAGGGGACCCAGTACTTGAATTTCTATCCAAGTGGCTTCCGCCATTCCGCCGACCCCCAGAAGGAGTCAGAGTTTGCGTTAGGTCGGGCACGTCCCCCTACAGGTGGAGTTTGGACGAAAACCAAAAACTATTCAAACAGAAAATAAAAAATATAAAAATCGTCAGCATGCTTATTCTTTGACTATTTTTTGATATTCCTCCTGTAGAGGGACATGTCCGACTTAAGGCTTGCGACTGTCGTGGAAGTTGTGTGCTGACATCCAGCCTTGGACACAGCCGAGTGTCTCAGGCGCCTCGTCGTCCCTGGCAAGCCGGGATCGGCGGACATCAAGCACCTTGACCGAGCTGGGTTTGTTGTCGGTGGCTTGTTGGGAGAAGATGATCACACCGAGGCAGCGGCGCCTGAGGAGTCTTGTGCTCATCGCCTTTCCCTTCTTCAAGTCCAGGCTCTGAGTGCTCAGAGTGCTTCGGTCTTCCTGGCTGCAGAGGCACCCTTCGCATAAAGACATTTGGCGTGTTCCAAAGAGGGCCTCGCCATCGAGCATCGAAGGAGTTGGCATCTCGTCCTCGGTTGCTGGCGGGAGGCGGCGGAAGTAACCCTGGGGCGGTTCCGCTGGCGGAAGCTGGCGGAAGGCCAGCAGAAGCCCCGCTGACGTAAGACATGCACCCCCAAGAAATGTAAGCAGTTTTGGTGTTAGGTATTCCAGAACCCGCCATGCACGTACAACGAGGCTCCTCAAAGCTGGAATCCAATTTCCCGTTGGCAAGAAGGGTCATACGCTCATTCGCGAGTGCAGCATGCGTGACCACATGTCTCCGCGTTGGAGCTTTGGCAGGCTGGCCGCGATTGCACGAAATCAGGCAGTCGCTACGACCAGCTGACTGCGTGTGCGTCGAGCAGTGGCAAGCTTGTGTCGGCCGAAGTTGGATCAGTTCCTATACGGGCGCTAGCCAGACTTCCGACCGATACGAATCCAACGGCAATGTTGCGGTCGACGTGTCGGGGAACGCGCCGTGTTCGGCCAGGTCTGGGGACCCAGAAAGGTCTCTCACCCTTGCGTTCCCCGCCCCCGCCCCTGCGGACAGCGCCGACGTTGGGAATCCATGCCCGCGCGCACAGGCTCGACTGCCTGGCCTTGGGCCAGACTGGGCCCAGCGGGCGTTAGAGGGTATCTGTCCAAGACCGTTGTGCAGAGTGCGTCACCGCTACGTGATGTGTAGGCACTCTTCGCGTTGGTCCGCAGAGCACGAATGGCATCATCGGGCGGCGCTTCCAGGGGGGAAGGCAGAGGGGGCGGGCCTTCTCAGAGGGCGGAGGCCTCTTGGGAGGCTTTCTGACCTTGTCCGACATCACAGGGGGCTTCTCAGAAGGTCGGAGGGCGTCTGAAAAGCCCCGCCGCCTTCCTTCAAATCTGACGCTGCAGACAAACATCGAGTTTTGAGGGTCCTGGGACTGGAAGTCGGGCGAACACGCCTTGTGTGACAAAAAAACGCAACGCCTGGATCGCAGGACTCCGAGAAGCCAGGCCCCCCTTCGGCGCGACGCCGAGTGCAGGCACCCCCTCTGGGGAGGCCCCCGCGAGCACTGGCGCACGGGCACAGACAGGACGTCGGCCGGGGGAGACCGAGCGGCCTACTCGTCCTCCTCCTCCTCTTCCTTCCTCCTCCTCCTCCTCCTCCTCCTCCTCCTCTTCCTCCTTCCTCCTCCTCCTCCTCCTCCTCCTCTTCCTCCTTCCTCCTCCTCCTCCTTCTCCTCCTCCTCATTCCTCTCCTCCTCCTCCTTCCGCTCGCGGTCCAGACACGCGGTCCTTCTTCTTCCTCCTCCTCCTCCTCCTCCTCCTCCTCCTCCTCCCTCCCCCCCTGGGGGCCTCGGCCTTCTCGTCTCGGCCCGTCCTCCAGCGGCCCTGCAGTGGCGGGGCGCCCCCTGCCGACCTCGAGCGGCAGCGCCCTGCTCGACACTCCAGGGGCGTGGCCGCCCAGCGGCCGCCACGAGGCGCACGGCCGAGTTTGCGCGGGGATTACCCCGAGGGCTGCGGAGGCCGAGGAAGCCCTCCTCCTCCTCCTCCTCCTCCTCCTCCTCCTCCTCCTCCTCCTCCTCCTCCTCCTCGCGACGGAGAGGCTCCGAGAAGGACCAGGTGCCGATACCCTCGGGTTCGCCCCGAAACCCTGGACAGAGGGCGCCCATGGAGAGGTCCGCGGAGCAGCGGCACGGGTATTCGTTGTCCCCCCGAATTAGCGCCTTTCCCCGGGGACGGTTCCCGGTTCCGAGCCGTTCTTTGATGGCCCAGTGGGGGGCCATGCGTAAGAGTGACCCTTCGCCCGAGTGTCCTTTGGTGCGGGGGCCACCAGGGGTCACCTCGGCGGCAGCGCGCGTGGATCTGGTCCCCCCGTGGCCCCCCGAAGCAGCAACGGTCTCTCCTGTCCAGGGTCAAACTTAGGTGCAGGCGACGTGGGGGGCGGGGATGTAAGGTTGATGTTTGCTTTTCCCAGCAGTGCTGACATGTCTGGCATTGCGTGGCCAGGCAAGCAGGTGGGCTCGCCCCAGACTTTCCGAACTCGGTGTGTGGCCTCGGTGGTTAGCGCTCTCGAGCCCCTGTCGGCGGCGAGCCCAGGGGGGAAGTGAGACGGGGCGGGCCTTCTCAGAAGGCTCGGAAGTCC
Organism: Prorocentrum cordatum; assembly: GCA_963575745.1. NCBI lineage: Eukaryota > Dinophyceae > Prorocentrales > Prorocentraceae > Prorocentrum > Prorocentrum cordatum. Next base: position 259,649 of record CAUYUJ010015362.1, read on the forward strand.
CCGCCGCCTTCCGAGAAGCTTGTCAAGCCTTCCCCGAAACAAAAAACGTCTCAGAAGGCTCTCAGAAGGCCGGAGGGCTTCTGAGAAGCCCCGCGGCCTGCCTTCGAGCGGCCCAGCCTCCTTCGCCTGCCGCGGCTTGGGCGATGGTGGCCACTGCGGGGAGGAGGAGGAGGAGGAGGAGGAGGAGGAGGAGGAGGAGGAGGAGGAGGAGGAAAGTGAGGAGGAGGAGGAGGAGTAGGAAGAGGAGGAGGAGGAGGAGGAGGAGGAGGAGGAGGAGGAGGAGGAGGAGGAGGAGGAGGAGGAGGAGCGACGCGGCGCCGCCTCGATGCGTTTTATGCTGCTGCGGCGCCCAGGCTCCTTGCGTCGCTGGCTCGCACAGGCGGGAGCGGCGGCGGCAGTCAGCGGCTCGAAGGCGGGGGCCCCGAGGGAGGGGGAACCTCAGGATAGGAAGGGCGGGCCCCGAGGGAGGGGGAACCTTCGGACAGGAAGGGGGTTCAAGCGTGGATCTGCATTGTTTTCGGGGCACCCGTGGCCCCTGGGGCCCCATCCCGTAGGACCCCGCCTTGGAGCCACCGAGGCAGCGGCAGCAGCAGCAGCAGGCCCTCAGAGGGGCGCAGGCGGGGCCTCTGGGAGGCCTTTCCCCGCCGTCGCCGCCGCCGCTGCCAGGGCGGCGGCACCTTCTTCGACGGGCTCTGGGAGCAGGCCCGCGGCCTGCTGTAGCGGGTTCCCTCTTGCTGCTCCTCCTCAGGAGTTTCCTCGTCCTCGCTGCTCCTCGTACACCTCCTCCTCCTCCTCCTCCTCCTCCTCCTCCTCCTCCATCGCTCCTCCCTCCTTGTTCCCCTCCTCCTCCTCCTCCTCCTTCTCCTCCTCCTCCTTGCTCCCTTCCTTGCTCCCTTCCTCTTCCTCCTCCTCCTCCTCCTCCTCCTCCTTCAACGCCTTCAATGCATCAAGGGAGGATAGGTCAAGCAGACCACACCTCTCCACGGCGCTTCATGAGTTCAAGTTCGTGCACCTGTCCGCGAATAAGCCTGAAGCTGCACACAGGCAATCCGCCATGCCGGCCACATACGATACAACGTGCTGAAGACACACATGTAACTACCTCGTCACCAGCAGAACCCAAACGACCAAAAGTGAAGTCCACCAGGAAGTACAGGAACGTGCGCCCGACCACGCCGAAGTAGACCGGGGAAGGCGAATTCCGCGGATGCCAACTAACAACGCGACCGACATCTAACACATATTCTGCAGTGCTGTGTTGGGGCGAACCGTGGAGGCCGAGGGACCATCCCAACGTACACCAACGATGCGAACACACCACGCACAACACATACTACAGAAAAGTGTGATTGTGACTGCAACGCAAGCACGTAGTGACCCATAGTGCCAAATAGGTGGGGTGCGATTGTACAGTAAGATGTAGCATCAGGGGTATAGAGGCCTCAGGGGCTTGAGGGAGCTCAGGAGTCGAGGCATATGTGGAAACGAAACTCGACCACGCAGGCGCAAGCGGCGCCTCTCCTGTCGCACAGTAGCCGCCACGGCCTTGGCCGGCGCCAATCCCCGCGCCCTTAGCTCAGCCGCCTCCATCACGCCTGTCTCCCTGTGCTGCGATTGGTGAATCATCTCCTCGAAGCTTTGAGATGCTTCACCAATTGCAGTCTGGTTGCCAGACGGTGACGGTGCGGTGACCCCCCCGTGCGGTGAGTCAGTGGGGATTCTGGGCGGCCTTATGGTTTTGGGACTTGGGTCGTTTTCCGAGGATGTCTTGGGCGACCCGGGCCTGCGGGGGTCCCAAAACGATGCGGTGATGGACCGTGCGTTGAGGTCTCTCGGGGTTTCGAGGTCACCGCATGGTCTGTCACCGCACCGTTTTGGACCCCCAAAATTTCCTTCCCTCACTATCGCCGTGTGGGCTCAGGTATTGACGGACACTGCCGTAAGAGTTTGGAGGGCAACCCATCGTTATCGTCTCTGTCCTACGGACCCGTGGGTGGGTTAGTTTCCTGGAGCCCTTCCCCCTTGCCACAGGCGCTGGGGCGGGGCCAATCCCGATCCAGTTCGATCCGATCGATCCGATTCGATTGACCGATCCGATCGAACCGACGAACCTTCCCCATTGCCAAGCGCGGTTACCTAAGTGCAAGAGTGGCCTTTCGCCAGTTCCTTCTGTGGGCTCCTCGTCGGTTCCGGAGGGTTTTCTTACCTCGCATTGTGTTCAGCAGCCGTGCCTCGCCGCCACAGGCCCGAGTTCTTGCCTTAAGGCCGACTGCTCCGTCGCCAGAGTGACCTTCAGTGCGGGCCGACAGGGGTCCCCCAATCGCTAAATGGGATGCGACAGCAGCGGCTTGCGCGCTGCGGTTTTGCCGCCCACCCTATCTAGTCCTCGTACTAAAGGCCACTTCTCTCTGGTCTGAGGCCGCTCCTGCGTGTAGCCGTCGCGCATACATGCTTGACCGAGGAAAGTATTGACATATTGGATTGTTGGATGTTTTACATCATGATCCCTGTAACGCAACGCGAAGCAATGCGACGCAACGCAATGCAACGCCATAGAAAGCGCAGCGCAAAGCAGTGCCAACAAACGCAGATTGGCGCAACCTGAGAATCACTGCGAAGCAGCGCGAGGCAATCTGCCAAGCCTTGGAACGCTAGGCAGAGCAGTGCTTGACGATGCGAAGCAATTCGCAGTACTGCAGAAGCAGAGCGGGGCGGCAGCGAGAACGCAACGGGGCGGCGGCGGGAAGGCCACGGCGCGGCAATGAGGAGGTGGCTTGGCGGAAACGCGCCGGTGACAGAGCGCCAGCGAGGCTGCAATCCGTGGATGCTTCCTGGCTTCAGGGCAGGAAGGAGTGCACACGATTCGGGACATGTCCCGATGTCGGCACATCATGGCTGATCGACCGCGTTGGCGCCTGCCTTCGCTGCTTACCCAACAAGTCGACACAGCAACATATCTGGTACATAGAGATCAGTGAGACCGGAAACGTGCGTGCATGTGTCCCCAGCCCCCCATGTCGACAACATGTGGGCATGTTCATGCTTACGTTGTTTGAATGCTTCATTTATCGTTTTTGTTTTATGGTAGTGGTTGTGCTTCCTTAAATTTTATTATATGTGTCGTTGTATCGCACGGTGCTGTCTTCGAGATGTATACGCTCCATTCTATCGACACCGTTGTGTTGAGGAATGCCGTCTTCTGACGACTCTACGCCCGGTCGTCATATTCATTATACTTCCTGAATTCCTCTGTTGTCAGGGGTTTTGCTGCGCCAGCGAAGCACCGAAACTCACGAGACGCATTAGGCACCGTACAGCTGCATGCGTGGGCTCTTACTGGTGCTCTCTCATTTCCGCCCGTAGAGCTCTATCGAGTTTTCTCCTGTGGCTCCAAGCCTCTGCGTTGAGTTGCTTTTGTGCTCCTTCACACCCTCAAACGTTTAGACATTCTTCGTCGTTTAGAGTCTATACCAGCATTGCCAAGATTTCAGAGTCCCACGCTTTCAATCTTTGACGCCGTCAATGTCGTAGAACTCTGGGGGGAGGGAGCGAGGGAGAATGAGGAACAGCGGCGGACTGGGAGGGTGTGGTGAAGGAGGTGGTGTTCGTTAGCAAGTCATACGTATACCCTTGTAACTCCGTCTTTAGAGCGCACTGGCGTCGACCAGCGTCTGGCTATCGACGAGGAAGCGCCGATTCAGTGTCGATTAGTGTCGATTAGCGTCGACTAGCGTCGACTAGCGTCGACTTAGCCTCGACTGGCGTCGATTAGCGTCGATTCGCAAGAGCCAACAAGTGGAGGCAGTAGAAAGGAAAGAGGCAACCTGTCCCCTTTTCCCCAGGAGAACCTGCGGCCATCCCCCCTGGCTGCGAACCCGTCACTACAGCGCATGGGCTTCCCCTTACTCTCTGCTGGTTCTCGCCCCCCCTCCCTCCTGTCCAGAGTCCCTCCCTCCTGCCCTGCCCTGCCCTGCATTCCCCGCCATCCCTGGGGGGGGCGACGAGGTACCAATGCTTCGACTCCACGGACCTCTTCAGGGGGGCGCGTTCCGACCACAATTTCGAGGCGAACCCAGCATTGGCGACGAGGGAGGGGCAGCAGCATTGGCAGCTCCTCCTCCTCTGGTCCTGCCCCCGTCCTCCCGCCCCCTCCCCTCCCTCCGCCCTTCGGGGAAACGGAAGACTCGAGTTCGCCGGACCCCGGGTTTGCCGACGTTTTTTGACGGGCACGTCCTGGATTTGACGGTCCAGTTTTAGTGGGATGCTTTTGCAGCGGGAGTCCGCGTCAAACGTCGTACCTAAGCCTCATCACTTTCCTGACGGCCCCGTCAGGCCAATCCGTTTCCCCCGAGACCGAGTCTTACTAAGGGAACGAGGGATGATACGCATAAAAACTCGGAGGTCTGCGCGGATTTCACGGATCGGCACTACTCCTTGTCGCGCCGAGCGCGTCAGGGGCGGCGCCGGAGGCGCCGCCAGGGGGCCCCAGTGCGGATCCGAGAAATCCGCGCGGACCTCCGAGTTTTTGTGCTTGTGTCATTTTCGCGCCCACGCTTAGATTTCCCCCGGCCCAGCTCCCCCCCGGAGGGAGACAAGAAGAAGCGGTGGTACATCCGAGCGCGGAAGCAGGGCGGCGCCCGCGGAGGAGGCCCAGAGGCCGCCCTTCCCTGGGGGGGGCCGCTCCAGAGGGTGCGCCGGGGAGGGAGCAAAACTCCGGTTGACCCAAAGGGGGTCCAGCGACAAGGGGGTGGTGCAACAGATTTGGTGCAATAGATTTGTGGGGTTGCAATACACTTGGGGCGTGCAACACATGTCGGGGGGCAGATGTATTGCTGCATTTTCTCGTGCAACACAGTCCTTGCAGTACAATGCAATACAATCTTCCGGCGCAGTACATTGCCATACAGTTGTCGTTTGCACCACCCCCTTTCAGCTGGACCCCCTGTTGGGTCACCCCCAAAAACTGAGGCGGGCGGCTCGACGGGCGGGCGCCAGGGCGGAGGAACGCTCGGGGGGCAACGTTCCCAGACCCCTTCGGGCAATGACAAAATCATGACGGGAGTTTTTTTGTTGTTGCTATTTTCGACCTTTGGGGGCCCTTGCCGGCCCTCGATACCGTTAAAAAACGACGCAGGATGAAAGACCGGTCCAGGGGAATGGGTCGAGATTTCCAGGGGTCGACGTAACGAAAAAATCATGACGTCGGGGGTCTGGGTCTGGGTTCGTCGGAGGCGACGATAGAGGCAAACAGCCCAGGGTCGGGCATTGCACGTGGGAGCCTCGCTGAAGGCATTGACCATGCCATGGTCAATGCCATGCCATGGTATTCAGGGGAGCCCATGATGGGCTCCCCTGAATACAGGTACTGCACTCTACCCTGGGCTATTCGCCCTAGTTGACGCCCCCGACGTTGGGTAGGCTCCGGATGAACTTTTTTTTCACTTTCGGTTCGGGGTGAATCTAAAGCAGTGCCAGCCTCGTCGGCGGGTAACTGGCCCCCTGGCTCCGCCAGGGGCGCTGCCGACCCGAAGTGGCTCCCCCGCGCCCAGCCCCAGAGGGAAACGAGGAGGCGGGAAGGGAAGAGGAGAACACATTTGGGTTAGGCTCTGGTTGGACGTATCGGGCGCGATGTTCGAGGTTTTCAGGCGTTTTCGTGGGAGTCGGGTTTTGTTGTTGTTTCGATTCGGGTGGATTTGCTTTACATGGAGGCCGGGGGGGGGTGGCGCGTGACGAGACGCGAGAGGAAATCTGACCTTCACACGCAAGTCGGGACTTGCTTGCACGCCTTTTCGGGCCAGCGCTGCTTGAGCCGGCGGCGGAGGTGGAGAGGGGGGGGAATCCCATGCAAGTGAAATTGCCTGAGTCAGGAGAAAAGCAATCCTAGTCCTAGGAACTGTCAGGGGCAATTTGATGGGGGTGATAGGATCGGGGGGGGACTTATCGGGCTCGAGTTTTTGGGTTCCCAGCGTTTTTGTTCGCTCCTAACTGCAAGTTTTGGGGACAGGAAAATCTGACGAACGCACGGTTCGCCACCCACTCTTCGAATCCTGGCCACCTTCGCTCGTCATGACGATGATGATATTGATTGTGAGGATGACGGGGATGATGGCGATGCTGCTGCTGCTGCTGATGGTGATGATGATGCTGATGCTGATACTGATGCTGATGCTGATGCTGATGATGATTCCGGTGATAGTGATGACGATGAGGAGGGTGAGGATAAGGATGAGGATGATGATGAAGATGAGTTGGAGGATGAGGTTGAGGATTATGATGGTGATGCTGATGCTGATGATGATGATGATGATGCTGATGATGATGATGCTGATGATGATGATGATGCTGATGATGATGATGCTGATGCTGATGCTGATACAGGCTCTGTTCATAACTGTGGTGGTGATAATGATAAGGAGGATGGAGTAGAAGATGATGATGATGCTGGTGATGACGCTGATGATTATGATGGTAGTGACGTTGATTATGATGGTGGCGGTGATGCTGGTGTTGGTCGTTGTGATGATGCTGGTTTTGATGATGCTGCTGCTGATGCCGACGGCGACGATGCTGATACTGATGATGATGGATGCTGCGTCTGTGCGTGATGATGATTCCTTTGATGATGTTGTCGATGCTGATGATGATGCCGATGGTTTTGATGATGCTGATGACGACGATGCTGATGATGATGCGAATGATACTGTTGATATTAATGATGGCTGTGATTAATATAACGCTTCCAGAGATGCTGATGGTGATGCCGGTGATGATGACGATAACGATGACGATGACTCCGATGACGATGACTATTATGATGATGGGACTGATGACGATGCTGATGTTTAGGATGATGCTGCCGATAATGATGGCAGTGGCGGTGTTGATGCTATGTATTACGATGACGTTGACTATGCTGATGATGGTGTGGTTGATGATGCTGGTGATGCTGCTGATGATGCTTATGATGATGACGACGCTGATGATGGGGATGATGATGCAGCGACTTGTCGGCATTTGTGGGCATGTGTTGTGGCCGTATCTCCTCGCTCAAGTTCTTGAGGGAATGCAGGCCCTGTTCGAGCGAGTCGCGCAGGACTTCGCCAGCGCTCTCTCCACGGCCATCATTGTGCGCGGCAGCAGCCTGCCGTGCCCTGCCTGCGATTGTGTGTGCTCTCCCGCGCTCCATTGCCCCGCACTGGAGTGCCGCTGCCCGAGCGGCCAGGGCCTGCTCGCGGCGACGGCGAGCTCGCCCGCAGGCTGGTCCACGGGCTTCGTGGCGGGCGCGGTGGTTGTCTCGCTCGGCCTCGGCGCGCTGGGAGGCGGACTCCTGACGGCGAGGGCGCGGGGCGTCTCGGCGGCGAGCGGGAAACCTGACTTGTTTCCCCTCGCGGCGCCCGAGCCCAACCTCGACCTGGCCACAGCGGCGGCCGCACAGGCTCGCAGCTTCAGCCGCGGCTAGGCTCCACGGCGGCGCCCGCCGCAGGCCAGTTCCATTTGGTGCGGTACAACGTCGGCGGGCCCGCGATCTACCATGAACGCCTGACGCTGCGGCCATGATACATCCTCACGCCAGACGGCGACCACCACCCAGAGGCCAGCGTGGCGGATCGCGACATTTGACCCATCCACGTGCTCAGTGGGCAGGGTGAAGGTCTGCCGGGCGTTCCAGTCAATCACCTGTATCAGTTTCGGCAACTGCCTCGAGCTGCTGACGTGTGGACGGCGCTTCGACGCGCCGTGGCCCTGGCGTCCGGCGTGCTGCCCGCCTCGCCGTTCAACGTCGACCTCAGCGCCACCAACGTGTTGGGCCTGGCGGCGGGGCCCGTCGCGCTGCCCGACCCCGCAGCGCCGCCGCCCGCGGCTGGCGCAGGCGCTGCGGCCGCCGCGCTGCCCGCTCCTGGGGGCGGCGTGGCGCTGCCTGCGGCGGGCGCCACGCCGGCTGCGCCCGCCGCCGCCGCGCTGCCCGCGCTGGCGGCCCCGCCCGCCGCAGGGGCGCCCGGAGGCGGAGGCGGCCTCGGAGCTCTAGCGGCGGCGCTTGGGGGCGGCGCCCCCGCGCCTGCAGCGGCCCCGGCAGCCCCCCTGGCGCGGCGGCTGGCGCCGCCCTTCCTGCAGCAGCGTTGGCTGGCGTCGACCCTCGCGTGATGGTGCTCGTGCTCGACGGCCGCGGCTTCCGCGACATCGCCTTCAGTGATGCGGCGAAGCCGCAGACGGAGACGGTGCGCGCCGACTGGCCTGTGAAGGGCCCGAGGACGTTGCTCTGGGTGCTCGGCTTCATGCCCCGCATGGCGGGAGGAGCCATGGCCCGGCACAGCCGCTGGATCGCGATGGCGCAGCTTGGCGAGCACGACGAGAACGCAAAGCTGTACGAGACGCTTTGCCGCGTGGTCGAGACCGCTCTTCGCCGCGATCAGCTGGTCATCTGCGAGCTCGCCTCCTACGTGTACCTCGCTCGGCAGCTGCAACTGGCGGAGGAGCGAGCGTTCGAGGAGCGCTCCAGGAGGTCGCGGCCCGCGCCCAAGGCGAAGGCGCAGGCGAAGGAGGCCCACCCTGCCGACTCCGCCTCGGAGGTCGGCCACTTCCTCGGCGCGGGCGAGACCAAGGGGAACTCGTGAATCTGCCCCGCCTTGATGGACTGGATCGCAGAGCAGATGAAGATGGAGGCCGCTGTGGCCAAAGAACGACGCAAGGCTCGCGAGGGGCGCGCGTTGCGGGCGCCATGGCGTTCCCTCGGGACCCTGGCCGCGAAGGGCCTCGCGAGTCGACTGCTACGGTTCGTGAGCCTGGCCAAGTTAGCCCAGAGGCCCTTGCGCCCCCGCCTGGCCTGCAGGCGCCCAGACGCGGTGCCGATCGTCAGCGCGATGCGTTTCCACATCCTCTTCTCCCCTTGGATGGGCGCCGCCATCTACCCCTCGGTCGCGCGGCCCGTCTTCGCGCTGCCAAAGGCGCGGGCGGGCGCGGGCGGTGCAGCGAGGGTCTCACCTGGCTCCATTGCGGCGGGGGTGGGCCAACCGCACCCCAGGAGGATGGCAGCGCGCCCGCAGTGCAGGCGGCCTCGGTGGAGCACCTCGCGGGCCTGCACCGTGAGTTCGAGCTGCCTGCCGCCTACTCGCAGAGGAGCAGCGCCTGCGAAGCATCCCTGGTAGAGATGCTCGCTCGGGCGCCTGGCTACGCTGGCGACGGCGGTCGGGCGCGCCCCTGCAGCAATCCCATGGTGGCCTGGCCCCAGTCGACGAAAACCGCGTCCACCTGCGACGTCGTCTCGGAGGCCGATTCCATCGCGCTGCAGGGTTGGAGGCAGACTATGCTGAATCCCGAGTCGGTTGCAGCGGAGCTTCGGGGCGCGCTGGGCATCGACCGCCCACGCGTGGACCCTGGGCTGTGCTTTCGGTCTCAGTCCCACGCTCAGTTTTTGAAGCAGCTGGAGGCCCACGGCATGATCGCATGGCGGGCCGCCAGTCTTCACTCCTCTCACTCAATCGGTGTATTCTTTGTGGAGAAATCCAATTGCATGCTCAGGCTCGCGTTCGACGCGCGGCTGGCCACTTGCAGTTTCGCAGCCCCGCCAGCCACCACGTTTCCCGCGCCCAGTGCGTGGGCCAGCGTCGATTGCGAAGACAGCTGTGTGTTCGCTCAAGGGGACATCCAGCGTGCCTTCTATCACTTACGCTTGCCCGCAGGGATGGAGTCGTTGCTCTCGCTGCCTGCGATCTTCCATAGACATATCGGTTTCATATCCATCAACTGTGCCCCGATCGGTATCAAGGACTTTGTCCAGCCTCTGGTCACAGTTGCTCCTATGGGACGGAGTTGGGCGCTGCGCTTCTGTCAGAGCGCCCCTGTCCGAGCCTTATCCGATGTTGGTTTCGAGGACAGTGCTGTGATCGTGGATGGTGGCAGCCCGCGTCTTTTAGTCTCTCACAGTGGTGCTATATGCGCGGGATCTGTTTACAACTTCTGCGTCGTGTCCAAGAGCCCAGAGATTGCCGCCAGTCGCGCGCGTGCTGTGGCCGACCTTCTTACCTCTAGAGGTCTGCCTGTCTTGGAGCTCTCGAAGGCCACCAGTAAAGGGGTATTCACTGGGCTGCAGATCGACGGCCTCTCGGGCACCATCCGCGTTCGCCCCGATCGTCTCGCTCGCGCTCGCCAAGCCGTTCTTGGTCTCCTGCGGCGTGGGCGGGCCTCTGCGGGGGCCCTCGGCGCATTGGTGGGCCATTGCACTTGGGGTATGATCTTGGGGCGGGACGTCCTGGCCATCTTTAATTCGGTCTATCGGTTCATCGACGTGGCGGGTGCTCAGCCGGCGCCCTCTTGGGGGTCTGCGGTGAGGGAGCTGCGGGCCGCGGTCGCCCTGGTTCCTCTCTGGGGTGCCTCTACCAGGTCCAGGTGGTCTTCGCGGGTCTATGCGTCCGACGCGTCGCCGTGCGGTAAGGGCGTGTGATTCAAGAACGCCCCCCCCCCCCCCCCCGACTTGGTGCCCGAGATCGGTCGCGACACCGAAAGTAGAGGCGCCGCCAGGGCTCCAGCGTGCTCGCGAGGTCTCATGCTTTCGACACCGTCGTTTCACATCGTGATATCGCTGACCGTTGTCCGCCTATTGGTTCTTGCCGAGTCCACCCCAGCAGCCCCGATCAGACCTGTCAGAGCTTCCTGGAGGTTCCTGAGGCTGTCTTCGGGTTCGACGGTTGGAAGACCATCCGCTCGAGCAGGCATGCTCGTTTGGGTTGCGACATCTTGCAGTGTGAAGCCGGGGCCCTCGGTCTTAGTGTGCACCGCGCGTCCAGAACTCTGGGGGCCCACCATCATCGCGTCGTTTGACTAGTCGACAACTTGGCTCTAGCCCTCGCCGTCGGCAAGGGGCGTTCTGGCAGCCCGCGCCTCGTGCGCGCTCTGGGGCGCCTCTCGGGCATCACTCTGGCACGTGGGCTGCGGGCGCCGGTGCGCTGGGTGCCCTCTGATCGGAATGTCGCCGACAAGCCGTCGAGGGAGGGCTTCTTCGTCGGGCCGAGCTTCGAGGACTACCTCTCAGGGCAGGTGGCGAGGCGCCCGCGGCAGCTCCGGGGAGGGCGTCGCGGCGACGCCGCTGGCGGGGGGCCTGGACTAGTCTGGCCTAGTGAAGACTGTAGGTTAAGCGGGGGGAAAGGGCGCTCCATTTTGGTCTCTTAGCCGCGGGCTCGAGACGAGTTGTACTTGTGGGCCTCCGGCCAAAAAGGGGGGGGGCCCGCGGCGCGCGGGGGGCCATGCCGCCATGGATGATGATCTCACGCGAGCGTGATCGCCATGGGAGGCACAGCACATATTGGGTGGCGGAAGGGTGGTGGGGATCCAGGCAGGCTAGCCCCTCCGGGGGCGGGCCCGCGCTCCCACCGCCGCCGGGCCCCGACGCCACAGCGCAGCCCGCCCTCGGTGGAGGGGGGGGGGGGGGCATGGCAAGTGGCGCGGAGCAGTGGCGCCCGCCGCCAGGCCAGCCCCCGGGAAGGGGCGCGCGCCGGCCAAGGGGGCGAGTTCGCCCCGCGCCGCGGCGCCCGCCACGGCTACAACGACTACGGAGGCGTCGAGGTCGGGCGCAGGGGGTCAGCAGCCAGTTGGGCCCAAGCTGGCCTCGGCGAGGGACCGGGCGGGCCCGGTGGGCAAGCCTCAGGGCGAGCCTCGCCGCGACCCTCCGGGAACAACGGGCACCTGGCCGCCTCGCGGCACGGGCCCGGCCCCAAGCGAGGGGGCCCGAGGCGCCTCGGGCGGCGACAGGTCCGCTTCGGGCGGGGAGGGGGCCTCGCGCGAGCCTGCGTCCCTTGGGGGAACGCCGGGAGCGTCGCGCGAGGAGGGAGGCCGGGCGCGGGGAGACTGGGCCCCTGCTCGGCCGAGCTGGATGGCCTGGCCAGCGTCTGGGCCGCCGCCTACGCCACCGCCCCCGCCCCCGCCCCCGCCCCCAAGCGAGTCCCCGATCTGGGAGTTCAACTGGGGCTTCACGGCGTGGGCTCTGAGGGTTAGCGGGGTCGCGTCCTGGTTTAGCGCGCCAGCGCGGATCGGGACCCTCAGGCGGTTCGATGATCGACAGAGCTGGTGTTACACTGCTGGGTTACTGGTAGGGGACAGCCATCCTGTGCGGATCCCTCGCGATTCTAGCCATCTTCCACGGTCTGTGCGCCTGCAGCATCAATGTGGCGACGGCCCCCTTGGGGTGGCTGTGGTCGGCTCTCCGCTGGTCCCACTACCAGATCGGGCTCTGTTGTCGCCGACGGGGGGCTGGTCCAGAGGCGATTATCCCCCCGCCGCCGCCCGCGCCAGTCTACGCGCGGTGGCGCGGGCCCGGGATCGGGGGGGGCACGGAGTCCGAACCGCGTCCTGCTGCGAAAGCAGGGCCAGGTCGCCCGCGTCGCCTGCGATTTCCCCCCTGGGCCGCGCCTGGATCGGCACGGCCTGAACGTCACGGTGGATCGAGTCCTCGGCTTTACGAGCAAGGCCATGCGCGAAAGCTTGGAGGCCGTGGGCCAGGCGCACCTGCGCCGCACCGCGGGCTGCGCCGCCGCCCACCCTTTCCACGTAGACCAATACGCCGTCGTCGACAATGCGCAGATCGTGGACTTGGGGGAACGCGCGCGCCCCACTTGGGGGCGAGCCGTGCGCGTCGGGCTCCGCAAGTTCGGCTGGGCATTGTACTACGTATTAGGTGGCGCGGGATGGGCCGCCGTGCAGTGGCTGATCCGCCCAGCCCCGCCACCGCGTTTCATCGCCGAGAGCGCGGGGCCACGTCTCCGCGGATCCGACTCCGAGAGCGAAGTGGAGGCGGACGAACGCCCGCGCCTAGCTGCGCAAGGCGCGCAGCTCGCCGATGGTGCGCGCCCGCTCCAGCCCGAAGGGTGCAGCGATCGGGGCCTGGCCGACCCGCCGCCCTCCTAGCCGAGGGCGCCGAGGTGTCCGACGTCGCGCTCCCAGCTCGGGGAGAGGCGGCACTGATCTGTCCCTGCGTCGACCACGCTCAGAAGTACCGGGCTACGTTTCCAGGGCGGAAGTGCAGCATGCCGACGTGCTACCGGACGTCCATGGGAGTGATCGGGGGAGCCCCCGTCTGTGGCGAGCACCTTGGAGGCAGCCCGACGGTCAAGGTGGAGGCCACGCTAGGCCCGGACATCCTAAGGGTTTTACGACGGCGGCTTCGAGGTGGAAGGGGGCCCAGCCCCGCGCCGACGCGGGGCTGGACGGCCCGGGCCGCCGACGGCGGGCTGTGGGCGGTGGCGCGCCGCCCGACCTGCCCCGCCCAGCCCCGGTCCCGGTCCCGGTCCCGTGGTCGGTTCTGCTGCTCGTCCTGGGCTCCCCGTCCCTGTCCCGCTCCCGGTCCCGGTCCCGCTCTCCCCCTGGTCCCGGTCCCGGTCCCGGTGTCGGTCCTGGTCCCTGCAGGACCCCTCCTCCTCCTCCTCCTCTTGCTCGTCCTCCTTTCCCCCCCAGCAAAAAGCAAACGACGACGACGAGCACGACGACAACGACCACGATTTCTTCAGCCGCTCAACGCGAGCGCCTGCCTCCTCGCGCGCGCGCGCGCGCCGAGCCCGCGCCTCAGATCTCTTATGATAACCCCCGCTGCTGCGGAGACCACCCCCGCTGCTGCGGAGGTCTCCGCAGCCGCGCGCCGTCAGCTGGAGTCGCTTGAAGGGCTGCGCTGCGGCGCCGCGACAACGCCTCGAACGCGTCACTGTTGAACGCAAACGTGTCCGCAGGAAGCGGCGACTCCCTGGAGAGGAGCTGCGGCGGGGGAGGCTGCGGCGGCGGCCTCGGGACGAGCGGCGCTGCCAGAGGGCGGGGCGTCTGCGACTCTCTTGGCAGGAGCCGCTTCGGCGGAGGGTGCGGCGGCTGGCTCGGGACGAGCCGCGGTGGCGTAGGGCGCGGTGTCTCCTCCAGCGGGGGGGCCCCGCGGCGTCCTCCTCCACGCGGGGGAGATGGCGGTGGTGGTGGCATCATTGGCGGCATGCCTGGCGGACGGCATATCTGGCCTGGGAGGAGCGGGCGCCATGCCCTCGGCCTCAGCATCACCTGACCTGTGTGGGGTGGGTGCGCGGGCGGCGTGGGCAGGAACCGCCCTGCCCACGCCGCCCTGCGGTCGCCGCCCTCCACCTGCCCACTGCGTCTGGAGCGGCTGCGCCCCCTCTGCTCCTGCCCTCTGCATCTGGAGCGGCTGCGCCCCCGCTGCTGCGAGGGCACTCTCCCCTCAGCCATTGGGGGTAGCTTTCGAGGCAGCAGCGGGGCAAAAGGGCCCGCGGAGCGGGGCGCGAGTATCGGACAGGACGCTTGCGGCGCCCGGCGACCCCCCCGACGCCAACACAAGGGCGAGCTCGCTCGGCGGAGGCCCGGCCTGACGACCGGTCCCGGTCGCCCGGGCGGGGGTCGCGATCGTCGGGCACCAGTGGATCCAGGAGCGTTTCGCCGTCAAGGTCTGCCCCGCTTACGGGGAAGCCCAGACCGCGCTCCCGCCCGCGACGGCCGCCGAGCACCCTCCCAGAGTGCCATGGGGTCGCCACGCGATCTGGGGCGCTGGGAACCTAGGTTACCATCGTCACGAACCTCGGGAGCTTGCAGGTTGAAGCCGACGCTGGCGAGATAGCAAGGTATCCCACCCCCCTGGGAGAGGGTCTTACGATCTAGACTGGCTCGACCGCTTGCTGTTCGAGATACCTATGGGATGCGGGGCGGTCGGGGTGCGAGCGGTCGCCCATCGCCCCCCCCCGAGCTCGCGGACCGCCTCGACGCCGCAGGATGGGGCGGGGCGCGCGTAGATGGAGGAGCGGATCAGCAGAACACTGGGCGCGTTTATATGAGCGCTGTCCAGCGGAACGCGCTCCAGCGCGATGAGCCGGCCCTGTTCGGCCACCATCGCCGGGGCGGCGCCGCCGAGTGCTCCCGTGGGCGAGCGGGCATCGGTGGGGGTCTCCCTCAGCCACCGCCCCTCCCACCGCCCTTTGAGGCCCCCCTCGTCCAGAGGCGCAGCCGGCGGGGGGCGGCGGGCAGGGGGCTGGCGGAGGCGGAGGCCCCAGACCCCACCGGGCTTTACATCGCCGCGCTGCTCGGAGGTTCGGCTCCCCTGGAGGCTCCGGGCACGGCGGCGGAAGTCCTGGGGGGCGGGCATGGTCGAGGCCGAGCGCCGGATGCGTCACGGAGGGGCAGCTCGCCGCAGCTGGCATCGTGGACGCGGTGGTGCAGCGGGGGCCTGCTCGGCTTGCCGAAGCGCGCCGGGGCGAGACCGCTGCAGTAGATACCCGCGCCTCGCCGGAGGGTTGGGGGCGCAGGAGACGGGGATCCGCCCGTGCTGGCGAGCCCGACGGGGCCGCGGCTTCAGGGCGCGCACCGTCGCGCGCCCCCGCGGGTGCTGGGGCGCCCCGCGCCGGGCCGAGCCATCAGCCGCGACCCCCCGCTGTCGCGCGACCTTTTCGGAGCCCGCGCGAGCCGAGGCCGCGCGCGCGGGCTCGCGGCCGGCTGCCAGGGCCCACCCCGTCGGGGGGCGCCACAGCGGCGGGGTCGAGGGTAGCCCACTGCTGAGCGGAGGAGCTGTCGAGGAGGGCCCGGGCCGCGACGCGGAGGGGGGAGAGCGCGCCGGCTACCCCGGCGACGCCACGGACCCACCCGCACCTGGGACCTTGGCGCGGGAGGGTTTTGAGCGGCAGATCCACGCGGCCGAGCGGCAGGCGCGGGTCCGGAAGTGCGAGCGGAAGCCCCGCGGCGCGCGTGCCGGGATCGGCCGCGACGATGAGCTCGACCTCTTCATCGCGCGTGGGTGCAACACCCTCACTGTCGAGGCATGCGAGGCCATCGCAGGGAAGGACCTTTTCGACTCCCTCAAGCGGATGTGCGCCTACTCGAAGAGCACGCTACAGCGGATTGAATGGCCGGCCCCAGTCACCAACAGGGTCTTTACGCCTTCGCTGCGCTGGCGTTTTCAGCGCGAGCGACTGCGCCTCCGTGCGCGACGAGGACTTCGACGCGCACCGACTGCCCGTCGACGACAAGCTCGAACCCCAGCAGCGGGAAGTTACCCACATGCATGCTTGGTTCAAGCGGGCCCGGTGTGAGATTCAGATGCCGGAGTCGGCCCTGGGAGTCGAGCGTGGAGACGAACGGCGCCAGGCGCTCAAGTTCTTGGAGGTCGCGAGTGAGCGGGGCCCGTCCGAGTTCCCCGACCGGTGGGCGCGCGCCATCTGGGAGGGGCTGCGAAGCACCTGGGTGGGGGAGTTGCGCGAGCTGCGGCGCCGCATCTGCCGCGACCTTGGGGCCGACCGCCCGCGGAACGACGACGTAAAGTACGCGTCCTCCTGATGCCGGACACGATCTGCCGGCTGCCAAACACCTTCGACCGAGCGCCCGACGGCTACTGCCAGCAGGTGGTGAAGCCGCGGCGTTTTGGCCGAGATGCGGCGGCTGTTCTACGGCCAGCTCGACAAGCCCGACCCGAGGGCGAAGGCCAAGCCTACGAAGGCCGGCAAGGTGGGGGATGGCCCGGCCGGGGCAGAGCACGGGCCCCCGCCGCCCGCGCCAGGAGGCGCGGGGGGAGAGGGGGGCCCCGCCAGCGTGGCAAGAGCGACGGGCGGGAAGCCCCAGCTCCCCCAGCGCCTCTACCCCGCCGGGAAGCAACTTACGGACGCCGAGTCCAAGCGTTCCGTCGCGCACGCTCCCGCGATAGCGCAGGGGAGCCCATCTGCTGGGGGGCTGCTACCCACTGCGGATGCCCGAGGTTGGCTGGGGACTGCCCCAACTCGCACGCGCCGATCAAGGGGCTCGGGGGCCTCGATTACAGCGCGGTCATGCAGATCACGCGGCAGGGGGGCCTGGCGGGCGGGCCGAAGATCGAACCGAAGGAGGTGGACGGCCGCATCGCACAGCTCCGCGCCCAGACCAAGCAGGAGGCGGCGGACAAGGAATCTCCGCCAGCCGGCGGAGACGGCAAGGGTCGCGGTCGGGGCGGGGGCCGGGGGGCCGGCTCCAAGGCTGGAGGCCCGGCCCCAGCCGAGTGCGCCGACCTGCAGCTGACCGCCCTCGAGGTGGAGCAGCTCCAAGACGCGGTCGAGGGTCCCGACCACGACTGGTTACGCGACCGTGACGAAGCCCGCGCGGGCGAAACGTGCGGGGCCTGGCCCGTCGGGGAGGAACCCGACCGGCGGCGTCGCATCATGGCCGACCTGGAGGAGGAAGCCATTTTTCCCTTTGGAGGGGGTCAGCACCTACATGCAGAGTCACGTCCGTGGGCGCGCGCTGGGGGCGCGGCTCCGGGGCGAGCACCTCGCGCTCGAGCGGGCACTGGGGCAGGCGGCGGATCGAGGACACCGCAGTCTCCGCGAGGAGGCGGCGGAGTACCACCAGCGCGTGGCACCGCGCGCGAGTAAGACAGGAGCGATCCAGATATGTTATGTTGGCGGTGATCATCGATGTTGGCAATCGGAAAATGGCACTTTCAAGATTAACGCCGTGTGGGATGACATTGCCACTTTGATGTGGGCACGCATGAATCAGCGCATTGAACGATACATGGCTGCGGGGATTCAGCCTAAAAATAATGATTTTGGACGGCGCATGTTTGCATCGGACTTTGCGTCGCACCCCGCACGATGCATACCATTTTGTTGGTCAACATGAGTCTTGCACATTGGACAGAGACGGTGCAATGGTCAGAGTTCAAGGGGGTGAAATACTGGCTCATCACACGATGAAAGCAGCAAATCTTGCGGCCTGGTTATGCTGTCAACCTTCCGGCGGCTCAGCCGCCCAGGGGTGGATCTGCGAAAATGATTTGCGAGAAGACGGGTTTGCGAAGACAGAGGCCACATATGAGGAGCATGTGTCGTATTGGACAGATTGGTGACTGAGAACGGTACTCCGACTTCGATTTTAAGAGCGCTCCCTTTCGCTGGGCAACTTGTGCAATTCCCTGCCGCCGCGACAGGTGCAGGACAAGGAGCGCGACATTCCTTGTTCTCACAAGAGTGGCGAGATTCCATGTCGAAGGGAAAAGGGCATGATATATAGATTTGCGATGGAGCGAATTCCATTTCTTTACAAGAGCTTGCCATGCATTCCCGGCACGCCTCCTGAGGGGGGAGACGTGCGGCGTGCCGGAGAAAAGATCCTGATTGACCAATTTATGCAACAAGCGATAGATATGTTGGAGGCATCTCAACCTAGCTTTCGGCCCACCGCACTGCCTGCCAAACGGACGGCGTGGCGAGCCTCGGGGGCGCAGCCCGTGACTAGGCAAGATGATCAATTGCAAGTCAGCCCCGCTGGGGCGGCATCGACCGCAGGCCCTGCCGGCGCAGCCGTGCAGAGTCCGAGCGACGCAGGGGGGTCGGCTGGACCTGGCGCAGACACGAGTTCAATCAAGAACCGGGTGCGGTCAGTAGAACCTGTTGGAGTGCTAGCCGCTGTTCCTCCCGCGGCCCATTGGGAGCGAGTAATAAGATAACAGTGCCCTGAGTTCAAAACAACACCGCTGGGCAAGAAAAGGAATTAATTTCCTCCACAGATGGCCTATCACATTGTCACATCAGTCAACGATTGGAGCGACTGAAGGAGTTGGAGGATCTGGGGAGTCATATCCCTGAAGCCCTTGAATGCCCGAGAGCTGGCTAAACGCCTCTACAGCAAGACTAATATGTGGCCAGGAGAAGACGATGATGAGTTGTTGCAAAAGACAAGGGGCAATGAAACATTCGTGCATAGCGAAGCTTTCGATCGCTTGTGCGTAGCATCGAACGGAGAAGCGTGGTTGGCGGATCAATTGCTTCAGGATAGTACGAAGCGACCGGTTCTGTCTGCGGGATTTGTGATTCCGAATTGGGCAAATTCTTCATTGCACGACGTGGCCGCGCGGTGTCAGGGGAACCGAGAACGGTTGTTGATCACATCATGTGGGAAAAGGCAGCAATCATTGAACACGCAGACAAGGAGCAATGTGCACAGTTGACGCTACCTCTTACAGTGAAGGAAGATAAAATTGAAGAGCTGATTTCGGTCAAAAATTGGGCAAGGCAGCCCACGGAACATCCGTTGGGGCGCTCCGTTCGAACCTGGACGGATATGAAAACCTTTCTTCGGACACCGAGTACGGGGGAAATGTGAAGAAGACAAACGTCGGAATTTATTATTCTGCGTGCCCTGATGATATCCCTTCGACCCACATGCGGCGCACGATGGCGGAAGAAACTTTCAATGATGAGTATGGGAACTCCGCGGACATTGTTTTTTGGAGTTGCCCGAATTCCGCTACTGGTGGAGATGGTCTAATACAGCAATGCAGTAACAATGCCGATCAGGTAGTAATAACTGATATACGCATTTGCCATTCGGACCCTGCCGCGTTCTTTGCGCACGGGGGTGGCGCTTGGACGTTGTTGCGAAATTTGTTGGAAGAAGGCGAAGCCGTGGACAAATATTGACAGAAGAGCAAAGAGAGAGCTGAAATGACAGACAAAGTCAGGAACCAGCAGCGCCAATGGGTTTCTGATTTCTTTCCAATAGATTGGCAGGAAAATGCTTCGCCGCACCTTGAGCATGATCCTTCAAAGGAAAACGCATGGGACGATTTGGAAAATGGAGGCTGCAAGCTCAATTTCGAACAGCCGTTCTTGGGCGGGGAAAATGAGGGGGGCAGCGTGCGGCTCTTGGCCAAGTGGAGGCTAAGGCCAAGCCACCGGCACAGACGGCGGGTGGGCCTGCTTCTAGCGCAGCCAAGCCGCCCCCGCGTATCGGCGTTAATCAGGAGCCGAAACCTCCGCCTCCAAAATCAGCCAGGTCTCCTGTGCCGCCTATTCCTAGAGGCCGTGGAGATATGACGGCTGCTGGGTCGGATAACGATTCTCAGGAAGGGAGCCTGCCTCCTACGGCACCGCCGCCAGAAGACAGGAATCCTTGGGAAACATTGTCAGAGAACGCGTCGAAGCCGATTCCGCCCCCCCCCCCTGGACCTGCTTCGAAGTCACTGGCCAAGCCGAGTGAATCCGATCAGGCGTCCATGGAAGGGGCGAAGGCGCATCCGCCAGACACCCGGCCCCAATGGAAACCCTCTTTGAGAGATGCTCCGCCTACAGCGCCGGCGGATGCGCCGGATGCCGGAAGTTCGGAGAATTTGGCTATACCTCCGACGCCTCCTCCAAAGGGCCCTCCGCGATTCGATCTGCAAGATGACACAACAGGCGCTTGGCACTCCTTCGGATGCACAACATCAGCTGCCCTGTACAGCCAGAGCTAGCCATAATTGTTTGAAGTGAGTACCCCAGGGAGACTCATAATTTTCTTGTTTGACTTTCCGGACCCCCTACTGCGGAACCGATTTTGAATGGCCCGCAGTCCTCCCAGCCAGAAAGGCTTGATGAGGGTGACGGAGCGGGGGAGAAGTACAACTTTGACTTGTGTTTTTTTTCTCCAACTGATCTCGAAGGCGATGACTCCGTGTCAGCAGTCGTCAAGCTTGTGCGAGATCTTATGGCCATACACTTTGGATCGCAATCGAGCCGAACACATTTGTCACATCGTAATGTTTTTTGTGGCTCTGGCAAGCTCGCCCTGGTGGACTTCAGCTTGAAGGTGTTAGAGAGCCCTCTGCTGAAGAGGCAACCTTTTTGAGAGATGACATGATCACCCGGGCACTTCGCTATATAAAGCAATCAGATGCAAAGAGGAATGAACCCACTGCATACCAGTTGCTTTATAAAAATGAGACCTATCAGTTGCGCAAGTTTCTCCAAGTGCGCGATCCGAGTTGCATTCCTTCGGGGGAAGTTTCAAACGCCAGAGTGGCTGCTGACCCTGTGAAGATGGATGGAGAAGGTGACTCGCGCTCTGCGGAACCGCAAGACAATGGGCTGAGGACCCCCTGCGCTGGGGAGACGTCTCACTTGTCAATCGCTGAAGACGTTGATGCAAATACTAGTCCAGGAGTCACGCATTTGTTTCTGCACATAACTCTGCCGCCAACGCCTGATCATTAACAGCTCCATCCTGAGGAGCAAGACACCCTAGGGCGAACTAGGGATATTAGTCATGCGAGATTTGCTACTGATGGTAACCTCCTGTCTTTTGATCAACGGCAACGACAGAACTCTCGCGATGGAACGAGTGACGAAGTCCGAGAGCAAGTCATCGAAGCCCACAGGGCTGGCCCAGTGCCCCCCCGCATCGCAGCCGTTCGCGGGCGTGCCTATCATGCGATCATGGAAAGTTCACGCATGGTGCACGACCCAATCTTGACGCTGCTTGGGGAGCCAGATGTGGTAGGATTTATCCAAGCAGTCCAATTTCTCAAAGCAGAATTTGACTCAGATGATATACCAGATTTCAGCCCCCAGGAGGCTGACAATGCACTTACTCTTCTAGCATTGCCGAATGACGCTTCCGGCACAGCCGAGGAAGCGGAGGCAACACAGTTGAGGCAGGGCCAAAGGTCCGCCATGCTGTGGAGCTTTGAGTTCTGGAGAAAGCGCAGCCACCGAACGCACTCCAATGCGCAATTTGTAGGTGAGTGCGCGGCGTGCACGGCCAGACACTGCGCCGAATACGCCAGACCATCGGGCGGGTGGGTGTATGTAGGCGACCTCGTTCGGAAGATAACGAGTGATGGGATCGCCCACGCCACTGCTGCTCTTGCAATACATGGCCTGACATCGGGGGGGATTGATGTTCTAGGCATAAGGGCTGATGGCATTCTGGTCCTTGATGAGACAAAGCAAATGGAGCACTGGCGGTCCTTGCTGAATCTAGACGCCTCACGCGATACAGTCCTTAATGCGGAAAACAGAGACATAGTTATCTCCATTGATAGATCTGAACAGGCTTCCAAGCCCATGCCAGTGTTCTTCCGAGCATGTCAAGGACACTCTTGCTTTGCTCACAACATAGAACGCATGCGTGCACCCTGCGAGCTTGGGGTGGCGCGATGCCATGGGCACTTGCTGCGCGTTATTTTCTTAGAAGCCATCAAGGAGTCCACGCTAGGATCAGGGACTATTAAGTACCCGAATAAGCATAGTGGATTGTGCAAAGCACCTGGTTACGGACTTCTCAGATGGATACCGACGAGGCGTGAGTTCCCCGCGGAATATGCTGGACACGCCCCTCACTGGCTCAGCCAGCGGAAGGACGGTGAAGCTCCACCCGCAAAGGTATATCAGGCTGAATGCACTGCCCCAGCCGGCGGTGGACCCCCGACTCAGGGAACTTGGCCTCGCGCAGTTACCCCGTGTTTCTAGGGAGCTGATGCGGCGCATAGTGAGAACTGACATTCTATTGTTGTATTCCATGGGCGAGTGGTGACCCGCCTAAGGCATCGCATCTGTCGCGATGGAACCCTTGTGACGACAGGACAAGCACGTTCAATGACATTTCTCGTATCGTGCAATTGACATTGGTTGAGCAAAATGCATGCCATCCACAGCAGACGATCTGGAACTTAATATTTTTGCAAGAGTGGTCTGCGTTCGAGGTTGCTTTCTCGCATGGCACAATCAGAACGTGGCTCTTTCCTGACGAACAAGTGGCCGACGCAGGGCAGAGCGCGCTGTCCGAAGAAGGGAAGGACCTCATCGCGCGGAGAACATGGACAGACGATGGGAGGTACACTTGCAGTCGATACCATGCCGTGAGGGTTGGTCTCGGATATTGTTTACAATGCCTCGCCCCTGTCACGTATAATCAGAATGTCAGAGCAAATTACTTACAACCGCCTGGCAGAGATCCATTGGTTGCTGCATGGACGAGCCTGGGACTGGCACCGCGTCTAGATGCCCCCCCCAGAGGGGGGGACCGATCCAATATTATTTTCAACAGGCTGAAAGCAGTGAAGAAGAGCTCTTCTGATGCACTGGGAAACTTGAACAAGGCTGAACAACGCCAGCGCAAGTGGGTTAGCCAGGCACACATGCGTTCCCGGGCTGCTTTGGCAGGTTGTACGTTCATAAATTCGCAGCCAGGGGCCGCCGCTTCCTGGAGACCCGTCAGCGCCTCGGCACAGCCGCTGGCGCATCATGAGTCATACTTCCAGTATTTGGAACCACTCAAGCTCCGATTCATTGACTGGCTGAAGCATAAGTATGGGGACTATGCCCCAACCGCTGCCCAGTGGTGGCCATTAATGTGGACGCCAGATCTAGACCAATTCGCTCGTCCAGTGAGATGCTCTGCAATCGCCGTTCTCGATTGGGAACAGGTCAGTGCCGAACAAATTCGTCCGGAGACTGGCTGGGACAAATGGGAACAAGAGATGGAAGAAATGGGAGTCATAATTCCATCAGTGCAAGTGTTGACGGAGAACTTGAATGCAGCCAACCGAGCTTCTGCGTCGAACCAGGTAGGATATCTACATGTCCGACTTGGTGCTGAACTTCATCATTGGTCTAATCGTAAGTTCGAAGTAATATCAGCACGCGAAGAGAATGCTGCGACGTCGGACGGCACATGCAATCAACATATCGTCCAGCGTCATCAGCTGATTGTTCCGGCGAGAGGGCTGCCCTTTTGGCCTGAAATAATTTCTAATTCCGGCTGCACGTCTAGCTATAAGTACAGCAAGGACAGATACGAGAGGCCAGAAGTTATCAAAGTTGCAACACAATTCGTTCTTGAGTATTTATCGACAGTTCCAACTACGATGCCATTGGAGAAAGACATCATGCATGATGTACCGCCGGGATTATCCGAAATCGTGGGTATAATATGGAATCAACCATTTGATCGAGTCCCCACTCACAGAAGATGGGGGCGGATTCTGTTAGCTGTACGAGAAGCAATATGATTGTTCATGTCCGCGGGAATCAATGTTGCATTTCCGGGATACGAGATGCAGCGTGATCCGCGGTCCAGTCAAGTCATGTAAGATGCTTATGCTTTGGGTTGTCGGACCAGGTCCGCCGTTGAGTCATTTGATCTACTTCTTGACTGGACCAAAGGATGGGGAAATGAAGTATCAGAGACCGCCAGGCGGAATTGCTCGGGCACCCAAGAAGCTATGTTTATATATATATATATATATATAAATAATTTTTAAAAAAGCGTGCGTTTACGGAATCTCATTTTAGTGTCAAGATCTATATTGCCAACAGCTTTTTGGGAGTCTTCAGTGCCGACTCTCCATCAGAGACAATCCCAGCTGAGTCTCCAGCAGATGCTGCAACCACAATCGGCGAAGAAAATACACCGACGGCGCCGCCGCTCTGGGACAGCGTACTCAGCGATACCTTCGCCCAGCATCGAGACCGAGGTACCGGGAAGGAAGGCAGTCTTATAGGGCCGTCCCCTATTCACCGGCGTCCGCCGGCCCGGCCGCGTCGGGCGCCAATGCTAGCTGGATCGGTTATGACAGAATCCAGTCGTGGGCTGATGAATCTTGGACTGATAAGCCTGTCCCTGAAAGACTGGCTGCAGAGCTGGGCGGCGGCCGCGCGAGCGATGGCGGCGGCAGGCCGTGGGCGGAATCTACGACGCGACCGTCGACTACGAGGACAAGAATGAGAGTGGAGAAGTTCACGGATACGGTGTGCATATATCCCAGCATCAACGAGCCACTGGCCATAGCAAAATGTGGCAGTGGCCTAGTTTGATCGTGTACAACGACAAGATCAAACGTGACTCTGGGATGTCAAGTACCTTGCCAGAGCCCCCACCGCCGCCCACGTCGAAGGCGAGGCCGCAAGAGAAGGGCCAGGGCAAGAGCGAGCCAAGCGGGTGGAGTTCAAGCAGAAGAGAAAATAGACAGGACACCTACTCCAGGGATCAGAACCAGTGGAACTGGAGCAACAGAGACCCATGGGATGATTCTCGTGACTGGAGAAGTCGTTGGCAAAGGTGACGCAGCACAATGGAACCAGCACGACATAGTCGATGCTGGTCCAAACTTCATCATGGAGCGGGTGCACCAGGTGTGCACGGGCATTGTGGCTTGAGCTGGGCAATATTAGGTCAGGCAGGGAAGGTCGGGCTTCTTCGGCCTTCCGTCCCCTGGCAGACACCGCTGAGTGGTAAATGCTATTGGGGTTCGCTCCGGTGGCTGTGCATATGTACAGGCCAGGTGGGTTAGGGGGGTCGGCGCGGCTCTACGGACCCCGCCGCGGGGGGAGTCAATGCGCCCCTTCCGCACCACCAACCTTTGGCCCTGCCTGCTCCTTCATCTTGCGCGCGCTGCCCGACGTACTGACTGCTTCTGCTTCCGCAGCTATACCATTTTGGCTCTAGGGAAACGGAAAAGGAGCGAGCCTGCGGCGCGCGCGCGTGCGTCGGCCGGCGGGCCGGCCTCTTCCCTTCAGTGTTACTTTAGTGTATGCTTGACAGCATTATCCCTTCTTCCCCATGTCATCGGCGGAGCCCACTGGCTATGATATATTATCGGAACATCATGCAGGGATTATGCATATCCAGGCAATTACGCTACCGAGAAACCCCACATACTTAATTCACAATCTTATGCGCTTGCTTTTCATTATCATATATGCACAATCCATCGCTCTAAACCCTTGTCGCGAATGTTTCCCAATATTGTCATCCATCACACTACTGATTGAATCTCCTCGCTCTTCCCCGCCTTCCATCCTTCATCGGGAAAAGTTCGGGGTGGTCACCGAGGGCTGTTTCCTGGGGTGGCAACAAGCAATGAGGAGATGCAGAACGATTTGCCACAGCTCGAGTAGTCGGGGGGCCCACTGTGGAAGTTGGTCCTACTCACACCCCTTGCACAGCCGCTCTAGGGAGCCTCTAGAGTTATCCTTTCTCCCTCGCCTCATGCTGCGTTCTTCCGCACCCTTGCCTCCCATCCTTTCCTCGGCCGGTCTAATTTTCTAGTCTCGTGCAGTTTCCACACGTCTGTCGCCGCGTCTCTTCGACGGACAGTCTCTGAGGTGCGCGCAAGGCATGGAAAACATGGCCCGCCTGCGTGCAACATGCGAGTGCCCTTCGATGGGAAATCATTCGGATGCGGTTGCCGCGACACCCAAAGCTGGGCGGACGCTCCGAAATCGTCCAGGAGCGGCGCGGGCCGCGCGAATTCGACGCGGCTGGACAGCGCTGCCTTCGTCGGAAAGACTCTGGCGGCCGTGCGCTCCAATGACCTCACGCCGCCGGCAAGATCCATTTGCGTTCCAGAGCGAGGGCCTCGATCTCCCGTGTCTCCGTAGCCATGCGCCCATCAAACTTCTGGAGGGCTTTGAGCACGGACGGAGGTGGGCCCTTCTGCAAGACCTCCCGTGGCGGCGGCCGAAACAAGAGCATGTCCTCCATGCAAGGAGCTCTGCTGAGCATCGCGTACAGGTGCAGCCACCAGGTCTCCTCTCTTTTCTCCGGTATGCCAATGCTCTTGTCCTGCGCGCAGTCGATGGTCACCCCGGCGCGGATCGTCTGGCCCTGTGGCGCGGTGCATGTCAGGAAGCGCCCGTGCGTGAGCGCGTGCCCGAACCTCTTGACCCGGTGCGTTTTGCTGGCGCTTGTCCACTTGAAGTTAGCCTCCATGGGCGGGAAGCAGAACAGGCCGTTTGCCTTCTCTTTGTCAATTCCGAAAGAGTTGGTGAGGGCGGCGACCACGTCCGGGCGTTGCTTTTCAAACTTGTGCACCTGCATCCGCTCGTTTCTCTGCAAACGACTTGTGCCATCCGACAGCTTTCTCATCGGCCTGGGCGCGCAGACAGGTCACCGCGACCGACTCTCGCAGGCTTTGTGACCAAGGTCCTTGCGACCAACGATCGTCCTCCTCCGCGGGCATCGGAGAAAGCTGAATGCGAGGGGTGCCAGTGGAACGAACAGAGGTTGCCAGCAAGACAGCCGGAGACCGCTGAGGAGTGCAAGTCTGCATGGGCGGAGCCCTCGTCGGCGCGGCCTCCGTTGGCGTGGCCTTCGCAGGCGCGGCATGCGCTGCGGAGGGGGGAGACTCTAGATCAGCGCCCGCGCTGCCGGCCTCGCGCGCTCGCCGGACCTTTGCCGGCGACCCGCCGTCGTCGTCCTCCTTCTCCTCCGGCTGATCCGACAGAGCCTCCGAGGCGAAGCCGCCCGACGCAGGGTTCCGCAGGAACGCCACCAGGCACTGCCTCTTGCCGTGGTCGTCCATGTCGGAGTACTTCGCGTAGAGCGTATCGGGCCACCAATTGCGAAGCCGGCGGCGGTACGCATTAATTGCGGACAGCACAACTCCGCTTGCGCATCTGCGAGAGCTCTCCACGCTGACCCCGCCAACCATCTGAATCATTGCGTTCTTCATCGCCAAACACGGGGGTGCCAGCGCGTCCATAGCAAGTTTGGGCGGCATGACTGCCACACGCAGGTGCTATGGGCACGCCTGCGTGAAAGCGCAAGCGCGCCGAGCCGGCTTGAACCAACGTGTCTACAGTTCTGCATTGGACGCGAACTCTCGCCAGCGCAGACCTCTGGTGTCGAGACATTGCCACGCCTGCCACGCTTTGCGAGCCCGAAACAGACAGCGACCCCACCCCCAGCGCGCCCTCCTTGTGGTGTCGAGGATGTGCCACGCCTGCCACGCTTTGCGAGCCCGAAACGGATGGCGACCACCCCCAGCGCGCCCTCTGCAGTGTCGAGGATGTGCCACGCCTGCCACGCTTTGCGAGCCCGAAACGGATAGCGACCCCACCCCCAGCGCGCCCCCCTGTGGTGTCGAGGATGTGCCACGCCTGCCACGCTTTGCAAGCCCGAAACGGATAGCGACCCCACCCCCAGCGCGCCCCCTGTGGCGTCGAGGATGTGCCACGCCTGCCACGCTTTGCGAGCCCGAAACGGATAGCGACCGCACCCCCAGCGCGCCCCCTGTGGTGTCAAGGATGTGCACGCCTGCCACGCTTTGCGAGCCCGAAACGGTAGCGACCCCACCCCAGCGCGCCCCCTGTGGTGTCGAGGATGTGCCACGCCTGCCACGCTTTGCGAGCCCGAAACGGATAGCGACCCCACCCCCAGCGCGCCCCCTGTGGTGTCGAGGATGTGCCACGCCTGCCACGCTTTGCGAGCCCGAAACGGATAGCGACCCCACCCCGAGCGCGCCCCCTGTGGTGTCGAGGATGTGCCACGCCTGCCACGCTTTGCGAGCCCGAAACGGATAGCGACCCCACCCCCAGCGCGCCCCCTGTGGTGTCGAGGATGTGCCACGCCTGCCACGCTTTGCGAGCCCGAAACGGATAGCGACCCCACCCCCAGCGCGCCCCCTGTGGTGTCGAGGATGTGCCACGCCTGCCACGCTTTGCGAGCCCGAAACGGATAGCGACCCCACCCCAAATCTGCCCCCCTTGTGGTGAGGATGTGCCACGCCTGCCACGCTTTGCGAGCCCGAAACGGATAGCGACCCCATCCCGAGCGCGCCCACCTGTGGTGTCGAGGATGTGCCACGCCTGCCACGCTTTGCGAGCCCGAAACGGATAGCGACCGCACCCCCAGCGCGCCCGAGACATTTCCACGCCTGCCACGCCTTGCGAGCCCGAAACGGATAGCGACCCCGAGCGCGCCCCCTGTGGTGTCGAGGATGTGCCACGCTTGCCACGCTTTGCGAGCCCGAAACGGATAGCGACCCCACCCCCAGCACGCCCCCTGTGGTGTCGAGGATGTGCCACGCCTGCCACGCTTTGCGAGCCCGAAACGGATAGCGACCCCACCCCCAGCGCGCCCCCCTGTGGTGTCGAGGATGTGCACCTTCTCTGGTGTCGAGAAGGTGCCACCCCTGCAACGCTCTCCGACCGTGGCACGCATAGAGACCGCGCTGAGGGACCACCCCCTGCGCACCCTCTCTGTTGTCGAGAAAGTGCCACCCCTGCCACGCTCTGCCGTGCCGTGCCTTGCGCGTCTGCCCTGTGTGCTATGCTGTGCTGAGCTGTGCAATGATGTGCTGTGTGGTGCCGAGCTGAGCTGAGCTGTGCTGAGCTGTGCTGTGCTGTGCTGTGCTGCGCTGTGCTGTGCTGTGCTGTGCTGCGTTGAGCTGTGCTATGCTGTGCTGTGCTGCGTTGTGCTGTGCTGTGCTGTGCTGCGTTGAGCTGTGCTGTGCTGTGCTGTGCTGTGCTGTGCTGTGCTGTGCTGTGCTGCGCTGTGTGAGAAGGAGAGAGAGGTGAGGTGTGAGTGTCGCGGGTGCGGCGCGGCAAGGAAGAAAACCAGAACCCCACGAAGCATGTGGGGACAAAAACTGATGCGAACGCTCCGCGGGCCGCTGTTCGGAACTGGGTGGGCGAAGAGCAGGGCAGCTCGGCGGCTGCCAGCGCGCTGCCGGAACGCTGCGGCCCTGGCGCTGAGCAGCCGGTCCACTCCATCCGATCACCCGGATGGCGCGGACAGGCTGGTCTCAGCGCCTCGACGTCATGTCGTGGCGCTGTCAGCCGCCGAGGTGCCCCGCGCGCGCAGGATCCATCCCGGCTCTTTGGGCTCCGTCTACGCACCCGTCGCGCCGCGCTGGGTCCGGCAGCCATGTTGGCCCAAGGAGCGCGGAAGGGGCCACGGGCCCGCCGCGCGCCGACCATGGGCCCCCCTCGGCCCGCTTCGGGTGCCGAGCCGTGACGGATCGCAGCCTGTGAGCTAGAGGGGCCGATGGCCAACGGGGGCATCGCGGGCTTCTTCGAGAGATGGAAGTCCGACTGGATCGACCCCGCCCTGGACTACATCGAAGGGGGCCCGCGCATGGGGAGGAGCGATTCACATCTAAACCACGTGAGCATCGAGTATTCCGGGGAAGATGTGAGGGCCGCCACCAGGAATTTCGATCCCGGAACCCTGTTGGGGTCCGGCACGTTTGGGAGCGTCTACAAGGGCACCATGGTGGATGGCACCGAGGTGGCGATCAAAGTCCTTCAGGTGCCCGAGGAGGCGGGCTTCGAGGAGGAGGTCAAGGTGCTCTCGCGTTTTCGGCACCCGAACCTCGTGATCCTCATGGGGTTTGCCAGGCACCTCGAGACCGGAGGCAGGAGCCTGATCTACGAGTACCTCTCTGGTGGCGACGTGAGCAAGCGCCTCCAGCGGAGCCGACAGCTGTCCGAGCAGTTCCTGTGGAGAGCCCGCTTGTCCGCGGCGCTCGACGCCGCTTGCGGGCTGTCGCACCTGCACAACATGACGCCCCGGGCCTTCCACAGGGACATCAAGGGCCCCAACATCCTGCTGGACAAGAACGGCGGCGCCAAGATGGCAGATTTCGGGCTCTCTTGCGTCTCCGCAGGAGCACAGCACAAGGTTCGAGGACAAAAATGCGTAAGCATACACCTGCGACCTGCGGAGCTCGGGGCGGATTTCTCCGATCGGCGCTCGGTCTCCTCCCTCGCGCGCGGGGCGCGCCAAGGGCGGCGCCAGAGGCGCCGCCAGGGGGGCACAGCGCAGATCCGAGGAATCCGCGCGAAGTTGCGAAAGTTTATGCTTACGACGTTATTTTTCGTCTACGGTCGGGAACTTATGATTTGCGTGTCGCGCTATAGGTTCTGACATACCGCGCTGTGTCGCGAAGCGCTCTCCACGCACCAGCCCAAAAGCACGAACGTGCACGAACGTCCCGAGCCGCTCGAAGCCTCTCTCCCCAAGGAGTGGAGCGATACGCCATCAGCTTCCACGGCTCAGCGTGTCGCCGGGGCCGCCGCGACGCGCTAAGCTTGGGGCTCAAGGGACGGGGGTCAATGCAAACGGGGGTGCGCCGGATCTTGCAGGATCCTACAGGGCCAGGGGTGCACTGACCCAGGTTCGGGTCCAGGATCCTGCAGGATCTTGCAGCATCCCGCAGAGTTCGACTGGCTCGGGTCTGAATTGACCCGAGTCCGAGAAGCAAAAGTTCATGACCATGCAGGTGCAGCAGGCATCTGGCACCATCGGCTACGCCTGCCCCGAGTACATCCGCTCGGGCATCATCTAGGGGAACGAACAATGACGTAAGCATCAAAACTCTGAGGTCCGCGCGGTTGTCTCGGATCGGCGCTGGACCGCCCTCCCTGGCGCGCGGGGCGCGCCAGAGGGCGGCGCCGCAGGCGCCGCCAGGGAGGGCGGTCCAGCGCCGATCCGAGACACCCGCGCGGACCTCAGAGTTTTGATGCTTATGTCATTGTTCGTTCCCCTATCATCACCGAGGGCAGCGAGGTGCACTTTTTACCAGCAAACGGGAGCCCAGTGGCAGAAGCGGGGGGTCGACACGACACGGCGACGAAAACGGCGGACGACAGACGAACGACCAGCGCGCGGGGCGGGGAGGGGGGGGGGGAGGGGAGGGAGGGGGGAGGGGCATGTGTTTGGCCACGGGGAGGGCAGCGAGGTGCACAGCTTCGGCATGGTGCTGCTGGAGCTCCTCACCGGCGCCCCGCCCGCGGTGCCGCGGCCCGACAGGCCCCACGAGTTCTGCTACCTCGTGGATTACCTGCAGGGCCGGGTCGCCAAGGCTCCAAGGAGGGACATGTACCGATGACTGGGAGCGGTCCAGGGCTCGTTTCGATTCCTCCCAGTCGATCCGGTTCGATTTCGATGGCTTCCGATTCCGATTCGATTCGACTTGGGATTCCGATTTGGGTTCCGATTTCTCACTGGAGGAATACTAGCCTGCCGATGTCCGCCGATTCGACTCTTCCCGACTGGGCCGCCGATTTCCGCCGATCGAATTCCTTTCGATCGCCGATCCGACTTGTCGATTCGATTCTGGGCTCTCCTGCCCGTCCCTCACCACCCAGCAAACCACCCCAACCCAACCCGAAGACTTCAATTTGCCCTTACTTTCCAGTGGGGGGGGGGGTCGGGGAACATCGAGTTACCCTGGCGACGTACCCAACCCCTGCGTAATGCGGGGCATGAGTAGCTTGGGAGGCGTTATACGGAGGTGATGACGTGACATGGGTGCATCTACCTTCTGCGAGCGGCATTCGTGAGGCTCGCAGCCACCCAAGGATTACGAGGTCCCGCTCAGATCTGCGCGGTGCCTCACTCCGCTGGACCCGCCACCAGCCTTTGAAAGTAGCGACGGTTTCGCAGATCGCAGCCCCCCAGGGACGGCAAGGTCCCGCTCAGATCTGCGCGGTGCCTCACCCCGTTGGACCCACCAGCAGCCTTCGAAAGTGGCGACGGTTTCGCAGATCGCAGCCCCCCAGGGACGGCAAGGGCTCGCTCAGATCTGCGCGGTTCCTCACTCCGCTGGACCCACCAGCAGCCCTCGAAAGTGGCGACAGTTTCGCAGATCGCTATGCTGGCCCCCCAAGCAGCGTTCGAAAGTGGCGACGGTTTCGCAGATCGCACCCTCCCAGGGACGGCGAGGTCCCGCTCAGATCTGCGCGGTGCCTCACTCCGCTGGAGCCACCAGCAGCCCTCACAAGTGGGACAGTTTCGCAGATCGCCTCTCCTCCAGGGGCGGCGAGGTCCCGCTCAGATCTGCGCGGTGCCTCACTCCGCTGGACCTACCAGCAGCCCTCGAAAGAGGCGACAGTGTCGCAGAACGCAGCCCCCCAGGGACGGCGAGGTCCCGCTCCGATCTGCGCGGTTCCTCACCCCGCTGGATCCACCAGCAGCCTTCGAAAGTGGCGACGGTTTCGTAGATCGCAGCCCCCCAGGGATGGCGAGGTCCCGCTCAGATCTGCGCGGTGCTTCACCACGCTGGACCCACCAGCAGCCTTCGGAAGTGGCGACGGTTTTGCAGATCGCAGCCCCCCAGGGACGGCGCGGTCCCGCTCAGATCTGCGCGGTTCCTCACTCCGCTGGAGCCACCAGCAGCCCTCGAAAGTGGCGACAGTTTCGCAGATCGCACCCCCCCCCCGAGAGCGAGGTTCCCGCTGGACCCACCAGCAGCCATCGAAAGTGGCGACGGTTTCGCAGATCGCATCCCCCCAAGGACGGCGAGGTCCCGCTCAGATCTGCGCGGTGCCTCACTCCGCTGGAGCCACCAGCAGCCCTCGAAAGTGGCGACGGTTTCGCAGATCGCCCCTCCTCCAGGGACGGCGAGGTCCCGCTCAGATCTGCGCGGTGCCTCAGACCGCACCCCAGCAGCCCTCGAAAGTGGCGACAGTTTCGCAGATCGCCCCCCCCCCCCCCGAGAGCGAGGTCCCCGCTGGACCCACCAGCAGCCATCGAAAGTGGCGACGGTTTCGCAGATCGCATCCCCCCAGGGACGGCGAGGTCCCGCTCAGATCTGCGCGGTGCCTCACTCCGCTGGAGCCACCAGCAGCCCTCGAAAGTGGCGACGGTTTCGCAGATCGCCCCCCCCCCCCGAGAGCGAGGTTCCCGCTGGACCCACCAGCAGCCCTCGACAGTGGCGACGTTTCGCAGATCGCAGCCCCCCAGGGACGGCGAGGTCCCGCTCAGATCTGCGCGGTTCCTCACTCCGCTGGAGCCACCAGCAGCCCTCGAAAGTGGCGACAGTTTCGCAGATCGCCCCCCCCCCGAGAGCGAGGTCCCCGCTGGACCCACCAGCAGCCATCGAAAGTGGCGACGGTTTCGCAGATCGCAGCCCCCCAGGGACGGCGCGGTCCCGCTCAGATCTGCGCGGTTCCTCACTCCGCTGGAGCCACCAGCAGCCCTCGAAAGTGGCGACGGTTTCGCAGATCGCCCCCCCCCCGAGAGCGAGGTCCCCGCTGGACCCACCAGCAGCCATCGAAAGTGGCGACGGTTTCGCAGATCGCAGCCCCCCAGGGACGGCGCGGTCCCGCTCAGATCTGCGCGGTTCCTCACTCCGCTGGAGCCACCAGCAGCCCTCGAAAGTGGCGACGGTTTCGCAGATCGCCCCCCCCCCGAGAGCGAGGTCCCCGCTGGACCCACCAGCAGCCATCGAAAGTGGCGACGGTTTCGCAGATCGCAGCCCCCCAGGGACGGCGCGGTCCCGCTCAGATCTGCGCGGTGCCTCACTCCGCTGGAGCCACCAGCAGCCCTCGAAAGTGGCGACGGTTTCGCAGATCGCAGTCCCCAGGTAAGATGCCCACACACAAGAGGTACCGCAGGCGAGATACACCCTCAAGAGGTACGCACAAGGCAAGAGGAGACAGGAGCGGGAGGCGGGAGGAGGACGCGCGAGCAGTGGTCTCTTCGAAACGAATGCCCAACCAAGGAGGGTTGGGAACAAGAGCACATGTGAACCCCGTACCCCCCCAGCCCGAAATTCTGGTCTTTGGGTTGGGTTGGGCTGGTCTGGTAGGTAGCCCGTCCCTCGTTGTCGCCCTGTTGGGCGAGGCCTCGTCGCCACGGCCGGGTGCGCCTAGCTCCCCAGGAGAGGCCCGGGGAGCAGCGGCACCTCGAAAAGCAGCGAGCGGCGTAACACACACTTTCAAGTCGGGCCTGTCCCTCTACAGGAGGAATCTTCAAACATAGTAAAACAAAACATCTGGGGACGATGGTTTTGCTATTTTTGCAAATGTTTTGAATATGTGTTGGCTTTTTGTTACTCTTCATCCAAACTCCGCCTGTAGGGGGACATGCCCGACCTAAGCGTAAACATACTTTATCGGAGGTCCGCGCGGATTTTTCGGATCAGCGTTGGGCCACCAGGCGGCGACTCCGGCGCCGCCCTTGGCGCGCTCCGAGCACCAGGGATGGGGTCCAGCGTCGATCCAAGAGATCCGCGTGGACTTCCGAGAAATTGTGTAAATGTTTGTTTGTTCCCCTCGTATCGGTGTCTTGTTGGTTCCCCGAAGGTGATCCAGATGCTCGACCCCTCGAGCCAGTTCCCACTGACGCTGGCCGAGGTGGTCACCGAGACCGCCTTCAGGTGTATCCAGCAGAGGCCAGAGGACGGCCCACTTCGATCTGGCCGATCGGGCTCGGTATCGGTTCCAGCCCGTTCGATCCGACTCGATTCCGATACGCAGACGATCTCGGGCGGGGCTAGGATTGAGAGATCGTTCGAGGGCTTTCCAGAGCCTTCCAGAACGCTCTCCGAGAGTTCCGGAGCGCTTTGGAACGGCCGCGGCGCCCGATACATCCTTCAGAACCCGCTGATCTCAGAGATCCCCGACTTGTCCTGGTCCGATGTTGTCCCTGTCCTGGCCTCGTCGTATCCCGGGCGATCCCGTGCGGCCCACACGGCGAGGCGACCTGGCGCGGTCGATCCGATTCGGTCTCGACTCCGCGCCGATGCGGCCCGATCCGACACACTCTCCGCTCTGACCTGGTCCCTTCCCGATCCGATGCTTTGGAAATTCGATCGGGGACCTGGTGCCTACCGAACGGATATGTTCGACTCTAGTTCGACTCTAGTTGGTTCGACTGTACTTCGACTCAAGCTCGGCTCAAGTTCGACGCGAGTCGACGGGCTTTCGATGCAGCATCGGCACATGAGTGCAGCGAGTGGATCCAGGAAGGTCCCCAGAACGAGCATCTAAGATGATGGCTGAGACTGCTTTACTGAATGCGGGGCCCCCAGAAGTCCCACACCTTTCTCCAGGGCCTGTTTCCGATCCCAAGTTGCTGAAAACACTCCGCCGCGATCTTTCCACGACGTGAGCATGTCTGGGCCTGGAGGAGCGCCCGCTCTTCAAGCAGCTGGTGGAAGAGCTCCGCCAGCTGCTGCAGGCCTCCGACGCCTACGCTGGCGGCGCTCCCGTGGGGCAGTCGGCCCTGGTCCCAGCGAGGCCAGCGGTCCCGGCGCAGCCCGCGCCGCAGGCTGTTGGGCTTGGTGGGCAAAATCGACCTGCTTCTTGGAGACCAATACATGGGCCCTATGCCAAATACCGTTTTCATCGAAGAGGAAACAACTGCATAGACACAAATTGTCTGAGCTCCGCGCAGATTTCTTGAATCTGCGCTGGGGCTCCCCGTCCCCTGGCGCGCTCCGCGCGCCAGGCCAGGGGGGGGGGGGGAGCCCAGCGCCATTCCAAGAAATTTGCGCTTAGCTCCGAGCAATTGATTCCCGGGGCCTATGCCAGATACCACTCTCACTTGCTAGCAATCAGCGTTTGTGGACACACTGGGTGTCGTTACAGACACATTCGGGGTGGATGTGCCCATGGACAACGCTGCCGTTGCGTTCGGCGCAGTACAGGGTCGGAGGACTGGTGGATCCGTCTATGGTACGTCCTGATATAAAGCAGGTCCCACATGCTACTCCAATGCCGGGCGGGCGACGAGGGAGCGGCTCAACGAAAGGGCCCTGAGGGACCCAGATCTCCGACGATGTATTTTTTTGCAGCCCGGGCGCTTTGCCTCGATTTCGGCCTCTGGGGCCCGCTTGCGGGCCCTGGGGCCGTCAAAAGTGGATCCAGCATGGAAAGTTCGCCTTGGGGACGGGGGCGCTTCCATTGGGGCCATGCATTGAAAGAATCCCGTCGTCGGATGTCTCGGGATGGGGCCCTGAGGACGAGAGGCAGCAAACAGTAAAGGTTCAGCTTGGGATCCCTTTCCTGTCTTCATGGTCCCGTCCCTCAAAACCGCACCTTAGAGCCGCCGAGCAGCCAGGGGGAGCGGGGAGCAAATGGGGAGTGGAGAACGGCACGCCTTTCCAGCACCTGTTGGGAGACGCGGGTGCCGTTTTGGGGCCCTTTGGGGCTTAGGGACGCTTTCCTGTAACTCTCGACATCCCCCCCCGCTGATCGCCCCCCGTCAACATCCGCCCGAGGCTGGCGTGAAGCGGCTGATGGCTGGGTCCTCTGTAGAGTGCAGGTGCTGGCCGGAAAAGCAGACACAGCGCAATCATAATCTTCCAGGTGATCGTTTTCTCATTCAGTGGTTTGCCGATCTGCGCGGGCCCCCTCCCCCCTCCCTCCGCCCCCCACCCCATGGACTAGATCTTGGCTGTGTTCGGCGCCATTTTCGAGCAGGTGGAGTCTCCCCCATAGGACGCACCGTTGCAGACAGTCGCAGCAAGCAGAGGCCCGGAGCCAGACCCCCCCCTCCTCCCCCCCCTTCCGCCCAATGTCGAAACGCTGAATAAGAAAACGTTCACCAGAGGTCCGCACGGGCTTCTTGGTTCTGCGATGGTCCTCCCTGGCGGCGCCTCCGGCGCCGCACCTGACGTGCTCCGTTCAACGGCACCGTAACGGGTACTTACTAACGGGTACTTTGAAATTGTGCCGAAAGTTGCCACTTTAGGGCCTTTTTCTTGCATTGCAGCGTTGCCCACATCGGGAAGGGTTGGGCTCGCTGGGTCACTGGCCAAAGTACCCGTTAGTGGAGTCCCCGTTTGAGGGGCGCTGATCCGTGCGCCAGAGGCGGGGGGTCAAGCGCCGATCCAAGACATCCGCGCCGAACTCCGGAAGTCTACATTCACGCTGTGTTGTCCTACATTCGGAAGGTGGAGGGGCGGCACGGGCTGGTTCCCTGGCCGCGTCGAGCGGGTGAACCAGAACGGCACCTTCGCCGTGAGGTGCTCAGTATCGTTGAACCGATCCCTATCCCCATCCGCACCCCGATCCCCACCATCCCACCACCCCAGTTGGGTATATGCACCTCCAAACCCGAAGGGAACAAGGGAACTCCCCATCTAGGGGGGTACATCGGCCAGTGGGGCCCAGGACACGCCCGCGGGGATCGGGATCGTTTAGTCTATGCTCAGGTACAGCGACGGCGACTTCGAGGACAGCGTCCCCGCCTCCTCGACCCTCGATCCTCCGATCCCCGATCCCCGATCCTCGATCGATCCTCGATCCTCGATCCTCGATCGATCCTCACCTCTCGATCGGCGACTTCGAGGACAGTGTCCCCGCCAGCTGCGTGCGCGCCGCCGAGGGCAGCCCCAGCAGCTCGCCGGTGCGCGGCGGCAGCCCGGGCGCGCCGGGCCGAGGGCAGCACGGCCAGCCGTCCAAGGATCGGAAGGAGGTTTGAGGTCAGCAGCAGGTCATCCGAGGAGGAGGAGGGTGCCCAGAGCCCTACCCTGGCGCCTCGTCTTCGCCTGGTCGGGCCTCGTGGGAGGCCCTCGTCGCCACCGCTGGATTCGCTTCGAGAGTCTACCCGGGACGCACCCCGGGAAAGGTCCGGGGAGTAGCGCTGTCGGTATCTTCTGGCTTCCCCGAATCATATGAGTGCAGTGGCTGGCGTTGGTCGGAGTCTGGTAGTCAACAAGGCAGCGCCGATGTGGCGTCTAGGTGCCACCGAAGGCTTTCGGAGGTTCGCGCGGACATCTTGGGTCGGCGCTGGATCCTCCCTGGCGGGGCCTTCGGCGCCGCCCCTGGAAAGTGCCTCGGGCGTGGCGTATCGGAGGAGCCGGCGTGTCGTATCGGAGGAACGGGCAGGGCTGCAGCCCGCAAGGGGTTGCCACAGTTTCCCCGCCCGGCTTTCTGTGCCGAGGGGCAGAGTGATGGTCTTAGCCTTGCTCCTCCCCGTTTTCCAGCTTTCACACCTCCGAGCCTGTTCCTCGCCCCTGCTTGACCTTGGATGACGCAGCTCAGGCAGCTGCAGACAGCATCGACGCTGGAGGTCACTGCCGATAGGAATCGAGGGTTGCTTGACAGGGGCCCTGAAGGGCCCCACAGGGCCCCAAAGGTGAACGAAAGGTGCACCTTTTTTCGCCCGCTGTTTATCATCGGAGGCCAAGACGTCGACACTAGCACCTATATCGGTGGTGTGCCTCCACCGAGGGCAGATGATCCACCATGGTGGTAACATTCGGGCTCCCTGGGTGCCCGAAAGATTACCAGCAACACCATAGTCTAGGACCATCCTGCCCTGGTGGAGGCAACCCCTTGTTTTGGTGCTGGTGCTCCTTTCCAAGCCTCCAAGATTCCCCCCTCCATTATCTCAGCAGGGCCCGAGCGGTCCGCGCGCCTAGCGGAGGGGGCCCAGCGCCGATCTGCGAAGCCCGCGCGGGCCTCCGCAGGTTATGATGCTCGTGCCTGTGTTGTGCCCGGCTCCTCCCGAGGACCCTGCGGACAGGGCCGCATCTCGAGGGCCGCCGCCGCCGCGGCAGCAGCAGCGGCCCGGGGGCGCCTCGGCGTCGCCAGACAGGAGGGACCGGCGCCGCATGTCCTCGGCCGCGTCCTCCGACGAGGGCGAGCAGGCGGTCGCGGCCCGCCTGTGGTGCGTCTACGCGCAGGGCGTGGAGCTCGGTCAGCTGGCCGCGCAGCAGAGGTCGCTGCTGTTCCCGCAGCGGGGCGCGGAGCTGGTGGTGGGGCGCACGGCGCAGCCGTCGGCCTTCTGGGACACGCTCGTTCCTGACAGGAGGCTCCATGGCACTGTCTCCCGCGAGCACTTCAAGGTGATTGCCCGCAGGTCGTCTTCATCGAAGAAGAGAAAAGGGCATGAGCATAGACTTTCTGAGGCCCACGCGGCTTCCTTGGATCAGCGCTGGACCTGGCGCGCGGATCTCCCCAGGGGCGGCGCCAGAGGCGCCGCCAGGGGGCCAGCGCCGACCCAAGAAATCTGCGCGGCATTCCGAAAGTTCATAGTTGTGCAGTTTTTGATTCCTCTACTTCTGAGCCGGGGGGGCCGGTGGAGCCATCCTTCTACCTGCAGTGCATGTCGCTGAACGGGTGCCTCCTGAACAGCAGGTACCTCGCCCAGGGCAGCAGCGAGCGGCCCCTGCAGCACGGCGACGTCGTCGCGCTCGCCGCCAGCACGGAGCCGCCGTCGGCGCAGAGGAGCGACGTGGCCCCCGCGCGCAAGTCCTTCGTCGTTTTCACCTTCGAGACAAAGTGCTCCTCCCCTGCTGTGCCGGATGCGGCGCCTGCCGTGCCGAGCTCAGTGGGCTGTGGAAGCGGCAGGGTTGTTTTTGTTGCCAGCTCCGCTTTTTCGGATATTTGTGTTTCCGGTCCCGTCGCCGTGTTTCTTGCCGCTTCTCTTCTGCAGTTGAGCACCGCTCAAACGTACTGATGAGTAGAGACGATGCCTTACAAAACCTGCAATTCTATTTCTGGGGCCGAAATGAGCTTGCCACTATTACTTCAATTAACCTCGATCTGCTTTCGTGCCGCAAAATGTCAGAATCGCAAGATTGTGGACCAACTGCAAGAATTGCCAACACAATCCTCTGAAGTTTCCCCTGGTGGCCCGCCGCAGCGGTTCCTGAAAACAACTGCATCCGCTGCTTATCTGGCACGAACTCCTGACGAATTGCGCAAGAATTGTGACCACTGGAAATCCGCAATAATATTGGTGACAATTGGAATTTCGCCAGGGCTGTGACCATTGGGATTCCGCAAGATTTGTGATCTCTGGAGTTCCGCAAGAGCTGTGACCACTGGAAATCCGCAGGAGTTGTGACCACTAGAATTTCGCCAGAGAGGTGACCATTGGAGTACCGCAAGAGGAAGCGGAGCATTGGAATTCCGCAGGAGTTGTGACCATTGGAATTCCCCAAGAAGAATTGTGACCACTGGAATTCTGCAAGAGCTGTGACCACTGGAATTCCGCAAGAGCTTTGACCACTGGAACTCCGCAAGCGCTGTATCCACTGGAATTCTGCAAGAGCTGTGACATTCGAATTTCGCATGAGCTGTGGCCATTGGAATTCCGCAAGAGCTGTACCACTGGAATTCCGCAAAAACTGTGACCATTGGAATTCCGCAAGACGAAGCGGAGCACAGGAATTCCGCCGCCAGAATTACGACCATTCGGAGCCCAGGGTTGACAAATCAAAGTCATGTGATCAGATCGTTTCTTTCTCGTATGTGGCATGGTCATCGTTGTATGTGCCCGCCTCATATATGACATATCTGTTGTACGCGAGCAACGTTGCATGTGACCCCCCCAGTGTTGCATGCGACGCTGTGATTCCACAGGGGTTGTACCATCACCTACCCCATTGACTATTTCGGTGACCATATTGCTGTTGGATGCAAGAACCCGCGAGTCTCCTGAAAGCAAGTCCCAGTAGACTCGGCTCCGTTCCGGACGCAACTTTTCAACCTGGACTCGGGTGACATTAACTTGCGACCTGGAGTCGCACGGGAAACCAGATATGAGCAAATCTATTTTGGGGAGCGGCACGTTCTCACCAGATAGCAAGTCGAGGAGCCTCGGCTTGCTCAGGTCTGTGGCAGTTTCGAAGATGAAACAAGGGTCGCAGATGGCCATGATCCAATCCCGCTTGACCTCCTTATGCTCGGCTGCAAATAACTGCTGGATACGAAGCGCAATGCCGTACCCACAATGGATACGACCCACAACTCGGATTTATACGAGGGTAATGATGCCAGTGCCCGAGAAGACCGTCTCGATGCGCAGCCTCTTTCAAAAGACCGTGCCCGCGTGGTGGATCGCCTTTTGCGTAAGTGACGCCCACCCAACCCATCAGCCCGGCCACCGTCTTCTCAAGCGCAATATCGAGCGGTGGCGTTCTGTTGTCGTCGTTCGTATCTTGTGTCTCGGCAGCAGGCTGCGCGGTCACCACATCGGCCTTGCTTGGCAAGATGCCCATGTCCACGATGGGTAATTTGAGCGGGCGGGGCGGCACAATCGGCGAAGAGGGATGGGGAGCGAGGGGGGGCGGCATCATGGGGTTTGGCCACATGCCCTTGGGTACGAAGTGGGCGCATCGATCCCTTGTGCACCCCTACATCGGCCGTCATTGGCTCCCCGGGTTTGCACAAGGCCCCGGGAAAGATGCATGACTTCCATCTACCTTGGCCCAGCCTGTTTTTTTTGGGGAAGGGCGCAGTACGGCCAGGGCAAGCGAGAGAAATCTGAACCCGTTTCGGGCGCGCCGAAGCTTGGCCACATGGCCTTCCTTCTCCTCGTCCTCCTCCTCCGTTCTTCTGCTGGTTCGGCAAGAATGCTGGCAAGAAGGAGGCGAACACCGACAAACTGCAGTTCATGATGAGCCCATACATCCAGAGCCAAGTGGTCACGGTCGACGGCACGCCGCTGATGACAGTCCACGCGGCATTGCAGGTGTGCATCCGTCAGGAGAATGGCAAGATGAAGGCTGGTGCGGCTCCCAAGGGAGCCTTGGAGAGGGACGCAGAGCGCTTGCTGGCGAAGCTCGGGATGGCTACAGAAGAGATTCAGAAGCACTTGGCAGCTTAGACGGTGATACTTCGGCCCCCTCCGTCGGTGTGCAACGCCTTAATGTCTGGACCTCTGGTCTTGCGCCTTCGGAAGGGGGCCGCTCTTTCCATGGTTCAGAGATTGGATAGCAGTTCTTCTATGGTTCAGAGATTGGATCGCAGTACTCATTCTACGGTTCAGAGAGGTCGCAGTGGCGCCAGCCTTGCGACAGTTTAAGGTCGCAGTACTGCGTCGGCTTCAGCGAAACCCTCCGCCCGCCGTTCGACTTCTGCACCTACCTCTGAGGCCTGTTCTCGTTCGAGGATAAGGCAGCCCGCTCGCTTGTCTGCTATCGCTCAGTCAATTCGTATGCTTGAGCTGGCCCAAGAGGGCCACTTAGGACACCCCCAGCTTGCTAAGTTGCAAGAGAAATCAGCTACCCCAATTTTAGAATACACTTCGGGGGATGTGAAATTCAAGGCTTATTATCAGGAGCCCCTGGAGTTTCGGATGACGGTGGTTCAGGCTCTTCAGAGAGCCGCTAAGGTCAGGCCGGTCTCCACTGACCTTAACTCCTCCTCGTTCTCTGCTGATGCGCGTGCTTCGAGTGCGCTGCTTGCTCCTCCTCCTCCTCCACCACCACCGTCACTGATTCCAGAATCTGATCAGAGTGAGTTGCGCACGTAACGCCACGGCCCCCTTCCGCTGCCTGCTGCCCTTCCTCCTTTCCTCCCTCTCTCCTGTGGCTCCTGCTGCTGATTGCTCTCTTCCTTCTCCTGGCCTCGTGCGCGTGTGTGTGTGTGTGTGTTTGCGTGTGTCGGCGGTGTCCTGTTCCTTCTCGCCCGTCATCCCTCTTCGATCTCTCGTCGTTTCGTTGCTGGGCCGTGGCCTAGGGTTGAATTGGGGGAGACTTTCGACTCTTCTAATGCGAGCCTGCCGCTGGGAGGATGGTGCCCATGTAGGCCGTCACGGGTCGTTCCCCATTGGACGGTCCTGCTCTGGGCCAGAGGCTTCCCCCCAGCGGGGCTGCAGGCTATAGCCCCGTGCTATCCGCTGATCCTTATACATATCATGTGCTCGTTTGCTAAGCGTCGCACGACAGTGGAACTCATCAGGGTCGTAAGCGTTCCAGTCCAGTCCAGTCCTCCGTTCTTCTCCCCCCCTACCCTCCCCCTCTCCATCCGCATCCCCACCCGCATCCCCCTCTTGCGCCCCCGCGCGGGGGCGGGGGGCATGGGGCCATGCCCGGGCCAACCCCCAGGCGGGGCCCAGCGTCGAGGACCTCAGTGGAACACCAAGAATGATCGGAAAGGCTGCGAGAGGGTCCCGATATGGTTGCGCGGCATCCTCGTTCGCTGCCGACCTCCCCCCCCCTCAAGGCTTGGCCATGGCGACGAACCCTAAATTCTACTACGGCGGGCCTGCCAACGGGTCCCGCAGTGAAGCATTGCTAACGGGTGGGCCTGGCAATGGCAACAGGCCACCACAATTAACCACTACAGGCCACCCCCCCGCCGTGGTAACATTTTACCAAGGACCCCCCCTTACCACTATTACCAGACCGCCCCCACCACTATTACCAGACCGCCCCTACCACTATTACGAGACCCCCGAAGTAAAATCTTAAACCCAGAGGGGCAAGGGTCGCGACCCTTCGCCACGACCAAGCCCAAAGTACAGGAGGACCCCACTCCGAACTCTCCAAGACTCCCCAAGACGGCACACAAGAGGGCCCAGCATTGGGAGGAGTTCGCATCCCGTGGTTCTTCGATCTCGCCCAGAGCGGCCAGGCAACCGTGGACATCCCAAGGGTCGATCGCGTCGAGCACGGCCTCCTCGGTGTCTAGCAACTCCGCCATCTGGCGGTCGAGGTCGATATCGCCAGGGGCGGTGGCGGCGTCGTAGCGGAAGCTGCAGCGGCAGTCACCATCGCCGTGCGCGGATTTGGCGTCACAGGTTGGGACGATTGGGGCGCCTGGGGAGGCATTGGCCGCGTTCGCCGACTGCGTTCCGCCATCTGCAGTGCCCTGCGCAGTTGCCACGGCCGCTGCGTTAACACCAGCGTCGAATGACCTCTCCTTCGGCTGCGCCGCCGACTGCGGGGCGCCCTCTGCAGCACCCAGCGCAGTTGCCACGGGCGCGTCAGCCATTGGGGGAGCGCCCTCGGCCGAAGCAAAGGCGCCTGCGGCTGCAAGCTCGGCGCCAGCCAGCCTCCCCTGCAGTAGCTCTGGCGTCGCCGACTGAGGGGCGCATTCTGTGGTGCCCAGCGTTGCCTTGGCCGCGCTTGCCGACGACTCTGCGGGGCCCGTCGTCGCCGGGGGGTGGGGCCCAGAGGCACTCGATTCGGCGGTAGCGCACTAGTGGGCTGACGCACCCTTGTCATCGGACAGGTCTGGCGTCTCAACTGGCAGGGCGCCCTCCCCCGCAGCACAGGCACCCGCGGCTGCAAGGTCGGCGCCGGCCAGCCTCTCCTGCGGCAGCTCTGGCGTCGCCGACTGCCGGGCGCCCTCTGCGGTGCCCAGCGCGGGCAGGTCCAGAGCCGCCACTGGGGGGTCAGCTGCGGGGGCCCTCAGCAGCCGCCGCCTCGCCTG
The DNA here is from genome assembly GCA_963575745.1 of Prorocentrum cordatum. Lineage (NCBI taxonomy): Eukaryota > Dinophyceae > Prorocentrales > Prorocentraceae > Prorocentrum > Prorocentrum cordatum. The sequence goes on from CAUYUJ010015362.1 coordinate 304,024, forward strand.
TGAGCCCGCCTGCGGCCACCTGGGAAGGCAGCTCTGCTGGAGGCGCGGCGTGGCAGGCGTCATCGTCGGAGATGCCGACGAGGTCCTCCGCTGATTTGATCGCCGCTGGTCGCGACTGCTGCACGGCGTCTGCCCCTCTCAGGAAGCACGTTGCCAATGCGTGTACGTTTGGCGCAGGTGGTGTCTTTGTTTTAGCCTGCTTCGCTCTCCTCCTCCTCCTCCTCCTCCTCCTCCTCCTCCTCCTCCTCCTCCACCTCCACCTTCTCCTCCTCCTCCTCCTCCTCCTCCTCCTCCTCCTCCTCGTCGTCCCCCTCCTCTGTCCAGAGGCCTCTGGAGGAATTGTTTACGCTTCGCGAGTCCCCACCAGCCCATCCAAAAGCATCCGCTCGAAAAAGGTGCGCTGACCGTAGGGTGGTTTCTCTTCCTTCTCCCTCTCTTTGGCTTCTTTCTTCCATCCTCCTCTCCTTCTCTTCGTCCTCGTTGCTCCTTCTCTTTGTCCTCCTCCTCCTGGCGTTGCCGTGCGATCTTGGGGCTCTCTGGGGATCTCAGGGAATCGTGGCCCTGGGGCTCTCTTGGGGCTCTCTTGGGGCTCCTTTGGGAGTCTTGAAGCCCTCTCGGGGCTCTTTGTGGGAGTTTGGGAGGTCTCTTGGGGCCATCTTGGAGGCCATCGGGCAAAGAAGGAGAGAGCATTTATTGGTGTACCCCCGTCGGGGCCCGAAATACCGCCTCTTGGAGCCCTTCTGGTCCGCTCTTGGGCGCCTGTTGGGCGCTCTTGGGGCCGTCTTGGGGCCCTCTTGGGCCGTACTGGCCGCCGCTTGGGCCGTCTTGGGGCCCTCTTGGGCCGTCTTGGAGCCGTCTTGGGAGCCTCTTGGGCCGTCTTGGGGCGGTCTTGCGGGCCTTTGGGGCTGTCTTGGGGCGTCGGGAAGCCGAAAGGGCGGGAACGCTAAACTGTTTGAAATACTTAAGGAACCCATGTGATCTTGGCCTCGTGGGGCCCTCTTAGGGCGCTTCTCGGGGCTCTCTTGGAGCGTTTTGGGGGCCTCTTGGGCCGTCTTGGCCTCTCGGGGGCGTCCTTGGGAGGTTCCGCGGCCACTTGGAGCCGTCTTTCGGCGGTCTTGGAGCCTCGTGGGTCTCTCTTGGGCCGCTCTTGGGCGCCACTTGGGCGCTCTTGGGGCCGTCTTGGGGCCCTCTTGGGCCGTATTGGCCGCCGCGTGGGCCGTCTTGGGGCCCTCTTGGGCCGTCTTGGAGCCGTCTTGGGAGCCTATTGGGCCGTCTTGGGGCGGTATTGCATGCCTTTTGGGCTGTCTTGGAGCGTCGGGAAGCCGAAAGGGCGGGAACGCTAAAATGTTTGAAACGCCAACGGAAAATCAATGGTTTTGGCTTCTTGTGGCCCTCTTAGGGCGCCTCTCGGGGCTCTCTTGGAGCGACTTGACTTTAAACGGAGAAGGTTAAAGGCGAGGTATAAATCGAGCATGTACCGCTGCCGTGCCTGGCTCAAGCCGGGCCCGGCCTAATATATGACTGTGCCTCACTGAGGCGCACGACTTGCATCAGAGATCGGAAAATACCTTTTCCATTGACGATGCCCATCCTATCCTTTACTCCAGATCCCATGCTTCGTCTTGCACTCTTGCTCATGCGATATGAGCCAAAGCCTGGGATATGGCAACGCTTAAAGCGTAACACATACCTAAGCTTACCAGCTTGTTTTCGACTTGGTAGCGGAGCTGGCTACACTCTCGTGTGGCTGGCTCTCGCTCTGATTCCTGTAATCCACGGCACAACTTGGTGGACTACTACTACGGTGGAATACCATGTTGCGCCGGCTCTGCGAGGAGCGGAGCCAGTCCGCGATCGAGCTAGCGGGGCAACCCGCGAACTCGAGACGCTCTCTCCTACTTCACTGCGCTACTTCACTCCCGACTTCCACCAGATGCCAATCGGCAACTCGATCGAGAACGTGGTCACCCTGCGGGGCTACCCGCAGCGGGGCCACCTGCATCCCGTGCCAGTCAGGCGCCTCACGGCTACTACGCCAGAGCCTGACAAACCACAGCCTAAACCAATCACCGAAGCCGAAATGCACATGCATTGGATCAAGATAACTATATTCGGCATTCTGTGGGTAATAATGGGATGTGCTGTGGGATACATGCGGCAGGGGATGGACGACACGCGTACTACTGGCCCTTCATGGGACCCTGCCGGTACTACGCCTTTTCGCGAATACGTTCGCGAAGTACATGCATGGTTAAACGTAACGAGTGGCAATATGACACCACCACAACAAGCTGCAGCACTACAACGAGGCCTTCAAGGTCTGGCTCGTCGTATCGCCATGCAGGTCCCCTCCCAGATCATCAATTATGGTGTAACTGTCAATGGACAGCCAACGGATGCAGTAACATATATACTGTACTTACTGAGCACCAAATTTGAAAATCTGGAAGATGAGCGCCAGCTCAACTCTGGCACTGCCCTTATCGACTTCCGCGTCGAAAGGGGCGAGCGAATCGACTCAGTATTAGCTCGATTCGAGATGGCCCGTGACGAGGCTAACTCTGTTGGCTTTGTCATCCCCAACTTTCAGATCCTAACGCTGATTCTCTTCAGAGCGTTAGGCGTTGGCGCGTCACGAGCCCAACACCTGCTTGAGCCCTTCAATCATCAGATGCCCCGAACACAAGCAGACTATGACAGGCTGCTGACCAGGATGAGGAACTACGGACATGTTGCCGAGCGCTCTCCTGGCAACATAGCGGGTATCTTCACAGGGCACCACTCACATGCAGGTGTCTACGCCACGACTGCGGGGTCACCCGCTGGTCCTGGCGAGCCAAATCCCTGGGCTGACCCAGCCGATATGCCCAACGAGGCCACTGCCCTTTTAGGGCAGACTGGCCAGGCATCGGCAGAGGCAGCTGAGGCGAACGCCTGGTCGAACTACTCGCCAGGCGCCGCCTACACTGCAAGCCCGCCCTCGGGCACAACCCTCTGGGGCCAAGCGGAGTCATCCGCTCAAGGGTCTCAGCCACCCTCACCGTTTGAATCTGGCACTGACACGGATACCTCATCTGACGATGAGCACAATGGCATAGTCTCTGCTGGTAATGACTACCCAGCGGATGACACTCACCTCTCTGAACAACAAAGAGCGGAAGCCGCCTTTATGGCTTATCGCAAATCAAAACGCCGTTGGAGGCGCTTTATGAAGAAACCAGTCAGAAAGGTGAGACGTGCAGTACGCCGACATTTCAAACGATTTGGAAAGGGTCGTGGCAAAGGGGGTCGCAGACGCCGTATGCATGGTAGGGGTATTACTGCTTTCCTCACGTCCTTAACTGATATGGCTTTTGAAGAAGTTCTTATCGGAGGCAAAGGTCGGGGTCACAGGCGGACCTCCGGTAAGGGAAAGGGGCGGAGGGGCAACCCTAGGGACGCTTCTGGCAATACTATGAAGTGTCATACATGCGGTAGCACAGAGCATTTGCGCGATCAATGCCCGAAGGGGAAAGGAAAGGGATCCGTACATTTGGCTCAAAATTCTTTTATGGATGACATAGATTACATTGACTACGAGTTTTACGTCAATCCAGAAGCGGCTCCCGCCGCGGGCTCCTCCACGTATTACGTGATGGCCCGCTACGCTGAAGCAACTGTAGCCCTGGAAGACTACGCAGTGACCCTCTTCGACGAGTTCCACGGCTGGGACGAGGTCGACGAGGTCGCGTACAATGCTTGGTTCGGTCTTCCAGCGGGGCCACCCGCCGGCGACGAGGTCTCCGAAGCCGAGACCGTCCCGGCAACAGAGGAAGAACTCACCGCCGTGCTGGCCCCGCAAGTGATTGGCATGCCGTTGCTGCCAAATCCTTCGTGGGCTGGTTCGGAGGCGGGAGACGCCGATGACGAAATGCGGGGCCATCCCGCGTATTCCGACTCCGAAGAAGCCGAAGAAGATTATAAGGACATGCTCCAAGAGCAGGTTTCAGAAGCAATCCGACTCCTGAGTGCGCCAGCACAGCAGCAGATAACTATGAACGAACTGCTGTCACACCCAGGAGCTGCACGTCTACGTCCATACTTGGATTCGGACATGTCAGCATCTCAGATGCTGACAGCACTCCAAGCTCTAGCGGGGTCACCCGCCGAAGAGACGCCAGACGCAACAGCGGGGCCACCCGCTTGGTCTATGGATGTATTCATGCAAGGTTGTGATCAAATGGACATTAACGACCTCACGATGGAGCAGTTAAACGACATCGGGTACTTCCGAAGCCCGTATCAAAACGTGTTCATGGTCCAGGACAGCTCAGAGGACTCGGAGGACATGCGCTACGCCAAGAGGGACAGACGACCGTCGCCTCCCCGAGACTCAGAGCATGACGATCAAAGGCCAATGGCACGTGGTAGTGCGTCAGCGGGGCCAGCCCGCAGAAGGAGCCGTTCAGCTCCCAGACGCCCCACACATGATGAATCGGGCTATCCATACAGTACTGAGCACTCCGTCGGAGTATCCGCTCAGCATGTGCCGGATTGGTACATCAAATGGTACCCCGGCTACTCGATGGACACGCTTCGCCACTGGTATTCTAAGGAGTACTGCACTAAAAGGGACGAAACTGGCGCGATAATACGTACCAAGGGTGGCAAGACCAAGACGCCAGAGGCTTGGGACAAAAGGGCTAAGAAACAGGAGATCATCAACGATCGCAAGACATACAGGAAACAAGTATGTCAGTGCGAGCCCTTCAAAGGTCACATGCGCAGGTGTCCGATGGACCGCCCCTCCAGGAGCCCTCATCACGGTGAGACCCCGTGGAATTGGTCTCATGGAGATGACGCTGGCAACGTCCATGATCCTAATAAGGAGGTCCCTGGAGGAGGAAAGCGCATCACCGAAGCCGATCGCGTCCCTATGACCGAAGAGGTGGCCAACATCGTCAGGGAAAATTGGGTACAGCTTCCCAATGACCATCGCCTCAAGGAATGGAACCGCCGATTCCATAAAGAGGCGGGGTCACCCGCTGGATCCATTAAAGAGGCGGGGTCACCCGCAGAATCCAGCAAAGAAGCGGGGTCACCCGCAGACGCGGCGCCAGCCGCTGGGTCCGCGGACGACGAGTGGATAGCTGTTGCATCTGCTGCCGGGTCCGCCGCCGGCACAGACCACACCGAACTGAATGAAGAATGGGCGGCGGAAGACGGCTCAGAGAATCCATTCCCTGATGGAAGCGCCTGCTGGTACTACAGCTCTTCGGCGCAGAAGTGGTTTTGCACGAGGGTAATCTATCGCCATGAGAATGGCAAGTACAAGCTGGCCATAAAAGGTACTGCCGACATCGACCAGATGAGGCAGGTCATCCATGATCATGGCCAGCCAGAAGGCCCTCCTAGAGACCCTCCTGGTCCACAACCGGGCAAGGGCAGCAGACCACCTCCAAGACCTAAAGCCGACTCCTCGTCTTCACCGACTCCTGCGAAAAGGCACCCGTCCAAGAGCCCCGAAGGCACACATGGGCGGGCGAAGGCCAGAGGGATCGCCAAGACGGACGACCCTGAGCCGGCAGATCCTCCCGGTCTGTCCGTGACAGAGAGGAAGAAGGCTTTTGCTGGACCATCGACCCCGATGCCACAGGCGACCCAAGGCGATGTCAAGGACGAAGTTCGCGACAAGCCTCAGGCAGCTTTCCGAGGTGACTGGACTCCAACTCTGCATCAGCCGCGCCTTGCACCACGACCAGGTTCGGCACGAATGAAAGCGCAGCCGAAGCCCGAAGCTGGGATGAGGTCGGTGCGGGCAGAAGCGGCCGCCAAGGCTAAGGAGGACAAGGGCTCTGCGGGGCCACCCGCTAAAGCGGCGCCAGCCGTAGCAGCGGGGACACCCGCAGAAGGCACTCTCTCAAGGGAAGAACGCTTCAGAGTCCTCAAAGAATTTGGCGACCAACAGAAACTAACCGATGATGCAGCTGCTGACGAAGGTCACCCGAACCCTGGCGCGGAGTCATCCGCAGGAGCTGCCTCGCCAGCCGCAGGCTCTGCTGGGCCACCCGTTAAAGCGCCGCCAGCGGCATTAGCGGGGCCACCCGCACACGGGCAGCCAGTAATGTCTGTTCTTAGGAACATCCCTCTGGGAGCCATCGAATACTGGCAAGGCATTGAAGGCAAAGGCCCGAAGCGCACCATAAACCCACGAGTCACTCCAGACGATACTGACCGATACGAGGTCATTAATTGTCCTGATCGTCGTAACTTCGAGTGCCGCAACGACTGGGAACGTGAACAACAAACCGTGGGAAATATGTTGCGAGACAGGCCGCCACTACGCGTTGCGCAGCATAAAGCAGAGCTCCTGAAGGTCATGGAGAGGTTCGGCATGGATCCGACTTTGCCGCGTGAAGGGCAGATGACCAAGGTGTCAATATGGTTTTCTACAGCCCTACGCCACAGTCCATATTGGAAGGACGGATTCAGCCGACACTTCGAAAAGATCAGCACTTTCGATCCATACGATGGCTGGGTTGTCGTTGACGATCTGCTGACAAACTGGACTGAAAATGATCAGTGGAAAGGCTATCGTGAAATGCACGAGGTGCTGATCAAGGGCAGGCCCCACACGTCATACGTGTATTGGGTGCTGCTAAACTGCTGTGAGATGATTGACCATCACGGCATGCAGAAGGGCAGGCTCCAGATGAAGTGCGTTGAGGACAGCATGCTGCTGCCTCCCAGGTTTCGACCAAAGGCACGCAGGCCACAGTACTTCATCAGAGCCACGAACGGCCACAGCAGTCCAGGCATCCACTGTCCCGAGTCGCTGTACAAGCCGATCACAACATGGATGAAAGAACCAGACGACCCAGTATATTTCATCCACGGGACACAGTGGGAGTATGTCAAGGACATTCTTGCTAATGGCCTTTCATGCCTCGCACAGGACAACCCTAAGAGGAAGGGGGGGCGCCAATTTGTGCACGGCTGCCCCTACCTCCCGGGCGACCCGAGGATTCAATCGGGCATCCGTCCTGACTCGGAGGTGCTCATATTCTGCAGCATCAACAAGATGCTGTCCAGTGGCTTCTCCCTATGGAGATCAGCAAATGACATAGTCATGACACGAGGCCACGACGGACGTATACCGCCCGATCATATCCTCCAGATTGTGAGCATTGCGAAATATCGGGTCGGCGAAGCCTGGAGCAATCCGCTGGCTTATGACAAGTCGCGGAGGCGGGGCCAACCCGCGGACAGGATTCGCACCGATGACTACCTGCCACTTAAAATGTGTGACAGAACTCTGGGTGTAATGGAAGATCACGCCATGTACCTAAAGGGCTGGACTAAGACGGACGGTCGTCCATTCAATTTGGTCATGACCGAGCAAGATGTTGCTCCACGACCGTACGACACACAGACAGTCCTCATGATGAATGCCCAGGAGGACGAGGTCATGCCTGAAGCGGGGCCACCCGCAGGTGCGGGGACACCCGCGGTAGACACCTCGGACGGTTCATGGCAACAAGTGGTCACACCAGTAGCAACGGTAGCATCTCCTTGGAGGCCGGACCAGCAGTCATGGGTCCAGGCCCTCAACAGCCATTTGACATCAGCCGACGTCTCTGGACTAACCGATCAGCTATACCGTGCTGACCCGTGGGCGGTGCATACAGGTATCCAAGACGCACAGCAGAGGAACCTGCGCCCTCCTGCGGGGCCACCAGGCGTCCTAGGACCACAACCACAACGCCCTCCGCAGCAAGCTGGAGGTGCGAGGTTTGTCCCTATGGGCGGTTCAGATGGTGGCTCGCCGTTTCGGACTCCGCCGTCTGAAACGAGCGAGAACAGCTTGTGGCAAAGACTCCAGGCGATTCGCGGGAATCCGGCGCTCGCAGCAGCACTCCAGGCAACCACTCCCTTTGGCACTCCGAGGGGTAGTGAAGGAGGAGTGGCTGCGGGGACACCCGCCGAGCGAACGCCTGCGGAGTCACTCGCACATGCGGGGCCACCCGCTGACGGACAGCAAGGTTCAGACTACGAACGTCGGGCAGCCAACTTGAGAGCACAGGCTACCTTTCTGCAGCAACAAGCTGATAGAGTGCCCAGCCTGTTGCGGAACCGCAACATAGATGTTACGAATCATGGCGACTTTCGGCCTCTCTGGAGCTGGACTTCTGAAGATGCTCCAAATGCTGATCCCACGAATCCATATCGACAGGTGTTTATTCCAGGAATAGCATCACACCCAATATATGGATGGGACAATCATGGACCAGCAGAGGCACAGGCCATGGACGCGCCGATGTACCCGGAGTACTACGCGCAGATGAATAACACTCCTATGATTGCGGGGCCACCTGCGAACGAATACACTCGGAATCTTGCCAATGAGATGTTTCGTTTGCAGTTTACACGAGCGGTCGATGCGCAGTCTATGCCGCACTACGCCTACATGCCCACGCCGACGGACCCCGAGACCGTGGTTCAGCCAGCTGGTCTCGCGGTGCCAGCCGCTATGGGCAGCATGCCAGACTACATCCGCGACGTGCACGACACGCAGCAGGCGATACTGGCATCTAGGCAGCAGGCTCGGGACAACGCCAGGCTGCGCCAACAACGCGCGATCCAGAGAAGGATCGAGCGTGAAAACCAAGCGGGGACACCCGCAGACGCGGGGCCACCCGCTGAACGGACAGATAGACGGCCGCCACCGACGCCATATCGGGAGGGCGAAACCACTTTCGAGCGCCAAGCTCGGACTCGCCCAGACGTGCCTGCTCCAGTCATTTCAGACTACAACTTCACACAGTGCCCAATCTGTATGGACACCTACGAGATGGGCACCACAGTGTGGAGACTGGCGTGTGGGCACTTCTTCCACGATATATGCTGGGATCGTGTTGCACAGCAGCACGTCCGCAATCAGCGGCCAGGTGCGCCAAACGAGGCCCCCTGCGCTGTATGTCGTGGGCCGGGCATAATTACAGCACATTTCCCGTGTGCTGGACAGCGCGACGCTGAGTCGGAACAAGCGCGCCAGCAGGAAAGGTACGTGGCAGATGCCCGGGAAATGCGTCGGCTACGGGAAGCAGTGGAGGCACTAGAGGCTCGAGCCGCACACTCGGCGGAGCCATCCGCACGTGCCCCAGCTGCACAGGCATCCCCCTGGCCAGCGCCAGAGCAAGGCATCCAGATGCCAATCCTGCCTACGCTTCGAGCACAGGAGCCCCCAGCAGCGGGGCCACCCGCCGAAGCGGCTCCCGCCGCCAAAGCGGGGCCACCCGCAATTGGACCTCCGAATCCAGGATTCCTGAGGGCAATGGAGGCCAACATCAGGCGGAGTGGCAGGAGCGGAGGCGGTACGCGCAGGCCGACTGGATCATCCAGGACCTCACGTGTGGCAAGCCCGGTCAGCGCTAGGAGCCGGGCAAGCGCTGAGAGCGCGGAGGCAGCCCAGTTCCACACCACATTCATGATCGATACAAAAGGGCTGACCTATGCACGTGACGACACGGACACGCTGCCGCCAGGAGGTGAATGGATGTCCACACTCTCTGCGAATTATTGGGTTCTTGAACAGGAACCAATTACCGTAGAGGAGCGCCGCCAATATGAGCAGATGTGGTGCACCGAGTTAACCATGAGCCAATGGGTGCTTGAACAACGCCTGTTGAAAGGCACACTCGGTTCACAGATTACGTACCACACCGATGACCATGGTACGATGGCTCTGGCAGCGCGGAATGGGACATTCTTTCCCGACGAAGACGGACTGCCGTGCATCTCGTTCATGCTAGACATTGGCTCCAACGTGAACATCATTGGAGCCAATACGGCGCGAACCTTCCAGGAGGCTATGGCCAGGTACAATCACAGACCTGCCATATGCACCCTGAGCAAGACCCTCTACATTAACGGTGTCGGTGAGGGTGCTGCGATATGTCGGAAAATGGGCAACTTCAAGATCGGGGTGCAATACGCCAATGAGGCAAGCCCCCGTATCGAGGAGTACGCCTCCAACATCGCAGAAGGCTCGGGTGCCAACCTCCCGGCCATCTGGGGCCTTGGTGCCATGGAAGCACGTGACACGATCATCGTGCTGAAGCCAGGCTACCAGAAGGTTATCTTCCCCAGCGGTGATTACACTCTGAAGCTGGGGAGGGGCGCCAAGGTCCTGAGGGCGAAGAAAACTCCCTCAGGACATCTAGCCATTCCCTGCGGTTTGTATGACGGGGCTAAAAGCCAGACGGTCACGAACACCTTCACAATCCGCAGCAGTCGAGATGGCTACACCGAGACGGAGAACGAAGAGGACCCCGTCAATGCGGGGTCACCCGCCGGCGTAGGTGCGGGGCCACCCGCCGGAGTAAGTGCGGGGCCACCCGCCGAGACCACAGCGGGGCAACCCGCGACGGGACAGTCCATGACCGTCACGACTGATACGTACATTGTCGAGCCGTATCTCGACAAGCAGCTCCTGGAAGACACGACCCGTTTGATCGTGGACAGGACGCTGAACAGCTGGTGGGAGGGCCAACAGTGTCCCGAAGGGACCTGGCCACATATGAAGGATGCCCTGAAGTCCAAGATATTTTGGGCAGTCCAGGAGGCGGTGAATAAATGGACGCCTGAGAACCAAGCGGGGCCACCCGCGACACCGCCACCACCACCAAGCTACACGGGCGGAGGTTCGTCGGACTCTGCGGGGCCAACCCGCGTGGAGATCGTGAGCGTAGCCGCACCAGCGACTCCTGCGGAGCCATCCGCTAACAGCATGCCCCCGAGTCAGACGGCAACGTGGTCACACGACCGCCGCTGACGGGGGCAGGCGGGCGCGCCGGCGGCGCTCGCTTGCGAAGAGAAGCCGAATACCGGCCTCCTCGCGACATACGTTGGCCGCGCTGAGGCCCGAGAAGAAAAATATCATTCAAAATGTCTCGTCATCGAAGATATTCGCACAGCTTGCGCTGAACTCCGAACCCGTGGATATATATGCGACCGGATTACCCATAATGAGGTAATGACTTCAACTGGAACACAGTATTTGGGAAATTTGTTGGCAGGAGACTACAATATGTTGTGGGTGGCCACACCCTCTGATTGGTACGTTCGTACTCCAGGAAAGAGGGCGGGACCACATTATCAACGTATACAAAATCTCCTGATCAAAGCGCGTGCTCTGAGAATGCAGATAGTTATCCTGGGGCCACCCGGGTATTTCTGGAAACAGGGTCCGATCAAAGATGTTATCGAAGATTTGAAGCTAAGCATTATACGAATCAGACTCTGTCATTTCGGTATCAAGTTTGACCGATCCAGTAAATATCCCAGTGGTTCTTATATACAAGTTGCTACATCTTGTCCTCATATACCGATAAACTTATGGAAATGTACTTGTGGATCACACAAGGAGCATGATTTGGATTGGTATGGCCAAGATCAGCAACGTGCCGAGTTTCGGTATAAAACTTTGGCTATTATTATTGCACGCTTCCTTGATCAACTCGATAAAGCCAACATGATCAGGAATGAGCGGAGTGCGGTACACCTCAGTGTGTGTACACGCGTTGACAAAAAGGTCAGACACTACGTCCAATGTCCACAAAAGGGCCCTCAATGGGACCATGTGGTTCGTAGGGTCACGACCGACCTGGACACGAACAAGATCGTTCAAGATATCAGAATCCAGGATCAGCCAACTGGGTACAATTATGTAGCTCCATTACCTGATGGGGTTACAAACATCAGTACTCGGCTATACTGGGAGCCTCCGGCTCCAGTTCTTCATGGCAATGGTGAGTCGCGAAGGCCACGCCCAAAGCGTGTGACGATCGTCGACGACGATCGATCTCCTCCCCCTTCGATTGAGCGTTGCCAAACGCGACCCACCAACAACCTTCCTGAAATTCCGCCATTTCCTGACTTTACAGCGGATTCCTCCGCAGCGGATCTCTCCGCGGAAACTGCGTTGCCCACTGATGCCAGGATAAAACAGAAAGAAAAGCAGAAAGCTGACAAAGAAGCCGGCATCAAACCGAAGAAAGTCCCGAAGAAAGTGGAAGACGGTAACGACGACTGTGGAGAGGACCTCAAAGGGCTTGACTGCTCCACATATTTCAACGACGTTCCTCTTGACGACTCGGACTCGGACAGCGAATCAGAGGACATCTTCATGATGTTACCGGCGGGGCAACCCGCTGACTCACATGCTGATGTCTTCTCGATAGTCCAGTCATTATGCTACGGCAGAAACAATCAAGTGGACATGCTTGAATTATGTGGGGGCAAGGGTGGTATATCCATATTAGCCTTCAAGAGGGGACTCTCGTCAGGCGGGAACCTTGACAAGATATCTATGGTTGACCTTGGAAACTCGGAAGTACAAAGAGCAGTCCTCCACTACCTCAAGACTTGCTTTGTCAAGATCACGATTCTGCAGCCAAGCTGCAGAACTACTGGACTTCCCTTCCTATTTCAACGCACAGGTCAATCATGATACGTGGCTTAAACACCACAAAGAGGACCTGCCTCACATCACGTTCTGTGGAACAGTCGCTCTATTACAAGACGACCTAAGACGTTTCTTTCTCAGGGAACAACCAATGGGCACGTGGGTGGATGAGATCCAGCCATGGAAGGAACTGGCACAACGCAAGGTCACTTGCCAAACGATTATTGATCAGTGCACGACTGGTCTCAAAGATTCATTTGGACAATACATCCGCAAGCCAACACAGATGATGGCAAACAAAGAAGAGTTGTTGGCACCTTTCAGAGGCAAGCGTTGTCCAGGTAATCATGTGCACGCCAATGCTTGTAATAAAGAACTAGCAAGGGCGGCACAGTATACCTACAGAATGCAGTCACTGATCGTTGATGCGGTGCAAATCGCCAAAGACCTGTTTGCTTACGGTCGCGATCCATTCGCGAATCGTGAACGCAGCTATGCGTTCGTAACAAACAGTGCTGGCTACGACTTGGACGACCCAACAATCCGGAGACACCCAAACGGAGAAATCTGGCGACCACCACCTGGCGGTCTTGGGTGCCCTGGCTGTGTGGACAACAACTACAAGCAATCACCAAAGCACAGCAGGGATCCGAAGATGTGTCGGTGGTATGATGTTGAACCGTATTACTGGGACTGTCCAAGCTGTAAGAAGGAATATCAGAAGAGCAATCCTCACCACACCAAGATATCTGGCCAATGCAGATTCGCCGAAAAATGGAAGCTGCCAAATAACTTTGGCCAGCCGCGCCCGGCGGGGCAAGCCGCTCCTGCGGCGCCAGCCGCGGAAGCGGCTCCAGCCGCAGAAGCGGCGCCAGCCGCAAAAGCGGCGCCGGCCGCGAAAGCGCGCATACGCGCGCCTAGGCCGCCACGGCCTGGTGAGGGCGATCCAACCGCAGGCGCCAGCAGCCATGACATCACCAGAGCCGACGGGGCTAATGGTGGCAACAGTGGCGCTGGCAGCTCTGACGATCACCGTAGACTGCCACAAGTTGCAGCAAGGCGCGGACGCATGGAGGGAGGAGATCCTCCACCACCGCCGCAGCCTCAAGCAGAGCCGAGGCCAAGGCCAAGGCTCCCTGATTGGACTCGCTTCGACGTTCAGCTCAGCCTCCAAAACCTGCGCAGCTTCGACCCAGCTGTAGTGCAGCGAGAACTCCGCAAACTCCACCTGAGATGGTTTCATGCCAAGGAGCCAAAAATGCGGATGATTCTAACCAAGGTTGGTCTGGGTGAAACCCGTTTGAGTCTGATCAAAGGCATTTGTGACTCGTGTAGAGAATGTCGAGCCTGGGACAAACCAGGCAACACGGTGATGCCTTCTGTGTCACTGCCAGGACGTTTCAACGAGGAAGTCGAATGTGATCTTTTCTTTTACAAACAGGAACATATTGTTTTTCACATCATCGACCGTTGTATTCGCTGGGCAGCTGGCACAGAGATTCCTGATAAAGCCATGCATACTGTTCTCGATGCCTATCATACGACTTGGATGCAACATGGCCCTGCTAAAATCTTATACTCCGATGGGGAAGGAGCACTGAATAATGATACAGCAAAGGCCATCCTTAAGGCTAAGGGAACAGAGCTTCGTATTCGAGCGCGTGGCCAACACGCTACAACTATCGAAGCTAGGAACGGCATCCTGCGACACCTCTTACACGTGATGGGAGAAGAATTGAATAGATTAAATATTCCTCTCAATTTCACTCGTCTCTTACATGAAGCCTTGTTTGCCAGCAACGCATTTACCTTCTACAATGAAGTGTCTCCGTACAATGCGCTGTATGGCAGACAACCAGCTATGCTTCCCGATTTCCCTGTCTTGGATCATGATCAGTCCGCTGAATCATCAGATCACTCAAGGGAGGAAACAATCAGGAGGGTTAGTCTGGAGGCAATCACGCAGGCCACTGCGGTTGCCAAGACGAACAGGGCTCTCCGTACGAAGACTACTGCTACGGGTGAATTTCACTACAAAGAGGGAGATCTCGTGGACTATCATCGCCCGACCACCACGAAAGACGACTGGGGTGGATGGAGTGGTCCATACCCGGTCATCCGCAACGAACCTGACCGAGGCCAGGTCATCGTGAAGGTCGGCAGTCGCGAAGTGCGAGTACAGTATCCTGACACACGACACACACTGTACATCGAAGCACTTATGGTCCGCGAGATAGGATCGGACAATACGGCCCTTCGGACAGTATTGGCCTTTATTGCCGGTCTGCCAGCGGGGAAACCCGCCATGACTTTCGGATATCTACCAGCGAAACAGGGTCGGCTGCAGATGACTGCTGCGAGCCGACTTTCGCCTAAGGTGCACTTGGCTCTTCAGTACCTCATACGCAACTACTTTCGTATTGAAAACGTTGTTGCTGTACGACTTGCCAAGAGCCTGACGAAGTTGCCTGCTGCACCCTATGCAGACAGCTGTACACTAGTGCACTATGATAATGATGTGACCCCTGGTTTTCATTACTATGAAGCTGATGGCACTGCCTTGAACATCTATGACATCACAGGATCTACACACTCACGCATCATCCAGTGTCTTAAATCCAGGAAGCCGTCTGCTGGATTTGACCAAGACCTCACTAAGTTTGAGGAACTCGCTGATGGTCCACCACCAAGCGAATCACCTCCAGCAGCTGCTCCTGAGGAGCCTCCTACGGATAACGATGGTCGGCTCCCGACCATCATAGAGGAAACAGAAGAAGATCTGGATGCTTTTGTCTTGAAGTCGTGGTATGCTGAACTGATGGATGACAGAACACTCCTTGAAGCTGACACAGAGGAAGTCATGCATACAGTTCCCACATACATGACAGACACACAGTGTGTGTTAGTCTCTACGACCTGTGAAGATGTGCAAGGCCACTTGCCGGAGCGGGGTCACCCGCCAGGATACGACATGGACACTTCTTACTACGTTCCTTTATGCTCCACGGATCCGGATAGCAAATATGATCTGGACTCCGATGAGCACGGGAAGTACATCGAGCTCTGCTTCACTGCAGACATGTCCAAAGTCGTCCTGTCCGAGCAGCAACACCGATTGTTGGATGACAGCAGCGTCACAACTATGCGAGTATACGTTAGCGCTGCCTCCAAACGTGCCGTGGTCGTCAAGGAAGACGATCTACTCACGAAGGCCGACATCCAAGCAAATCCGGTCAAAGTTTCCAAAGCCCTCTACACAGAATTGAAGACTTGGCTTGACAACAAATGCTTCCAGATGACTGACTTAAGCAAGGCGTCTAACATCATGACGTCACGCTACGTATACAAATGGAAGTTTGTCAAGAACGAAAAGGGCGAAATGGAAAGGACGATCAGGTTACGCTTGGTACTCCGTGGCTTCATGGACCTTGAAGCCTTTGATGTCGAAACCTTCTCTGGCACGGCAAGGAGGTCAAGCCAGAGACTGCTCGCAAGTTCTGCTGCATGCAACAAAGCTTGGATCATCGCTTCCCTGGACATCAACATGGCTTTCTTGAAGGGACTGACCTATGGCGAGCTCGCCGCGGCAACGGGCGAGAAAGAGCGTGTGGTGTGCTTCACACTACCACCTGGGTCAGCAGCTGTCCTTCGCACACTGCCAGGCTTTGAGTCATATGACGAATCAAAGCATTGTCTCCGGTGTCTGAAACCGGGGACGGGCACGAAGGATGCTCCCAGGGCATTCTCGCTGAAGCTCAGGTCCATCACTAGGAGCTTTGGGCTACAGCCTACTTCATACGACGAAGAGTTCGAGATGAGCCCAAACCTCTTGACAGCCAAGCACGTTGATGACATCAATATGACTGGGAAGGAAGAGGCTATTGACAAGTATGTCAAGTGTGTTGAAGATACGTTTGGGAAGTGCAAACTGAACAAGCACACATACACAAACTGTGCCGTTCGGTACAACAAGACCGATGATGGGAGCGTCACTCTCGATCAGGACGAATACATCAAACAGCTTCGTCCTATCACACATCCAGAACTCACAGGAGCTGATCCTGAGAGCAAAGCGACAAAGACGATTTCTGATATGTTCGTCAGTCTTCGTGGCGCTCTAGCCTATGCGTTGATCACGCAGGTATGGCTGATGGTCTATGTTGTCTCACTACAACGTATCCAGGAACCGACAAACATCCAGGTACGACGACTAAACGCGGTTACCAGAAAGCTACAGGCAGGTCCGAAGAAGATCGTGTATCAAGCTATGACCCCAACAGGAGAAGTCGACCTGCATAGCGATTCTGGCTATCGTCGTCTCAACGGAGATGAAGACGACGAAGTCAAAGGCTATGGTATCCGCGGGGCTAACCTGCTGAGGCGTGGCCACACGCAAGCGGGGAAACCCGTCGTGCACCTGGTGGACGCATACTGCAAGTCTCATCGACTGCAGGTGCGTTCGAGCTACTCTGCGGAAACACTGGCAGCAGCCCACAACTTGGAAGACTGCTACCCGACCATTGTAACGCTCCACGAGCTACACTCGGGACCATTGACCCCCACACAGTTAAAGAACATATTGGAAATGGGTGGTCTATGTATCAAAGTCACTCTGACTATTGATGCCGAGTCTGTCTTCAAGTCTTTGTCTAGCAAAGATCTGAAGAAGCCCACAGAATGTACTCTGCTTGGGCACATCAGCTGGATCCGCCAGATGATGGAACGCGGAATCGTGGAAAGCGTCCAATGGTGTGACACGCGGGATATGACTGCCGATGGTCATACCAAAGGTAGTATTGACCGCGCGTTGCTCCTACAAGTAATGGCCGGCCAGCAATCCTTCAAGCACGAGCTGAAGAAACATACGCCGTATAGGGCGGGCAGGTCGTCTCAGGACGGCCCTGCCTCCCGAGCCAGCGGGGAAACCCGCGGGCAGGTGCGCTTTAGTAGCGAGGAAACTCGCCGGTAGCGAGGCTACTCGCGCGCCCTTTCCTTGTAGGCAGCCGCTGCTGCTTAGCACTGTTTTTCCGCATAATGTAGAAGTGCGGTACCTGCTCGTCTCCTCCCCCTCCGACTTTAAACGGAGAAGGTTAAAGGCGAGGTATAAATCGAGCATGTACCGCTGCCGTGCCTGGCTCAAGCCGGGCCCGGCCAAATATATGACTGTGCCTCACTGAGGCGCACGACTTGCATCAGAGATCGGAAAATACCTTTTCCATTGACGATGCCCATCCTATCCTTTACTCCAGATCCCATGCTTCGTCTTGCACTCTTGCTCATGCGATATGAGCCAAAGCCTGGGATATGGCAACGCTTAAAGCGTAACACATACCTAAGCTTACCAGCTTGTTTTCGACTACTTGGGGACCTCTTGGGCCGTCTTCGCTTCTCGGGGGCGTCCTCGGGAGGCTTCGCGGCCACTTGGAGCAGTGTTGTGGCGGTCTTGGAGCCGCTTGGGTCTCTCTTGGGCCGCTCTTGGGCGCAACTTGGGCGCTCTTGGGGCCGTCTTGGGGCCCTCTTGGGCCGTACTGGCCGCCGCTTGGGCCGTCTTGGGGCCCTCTTGGGCCGTCTTGGAACCGTCTTGGGAGCCTCTTGGGCCGTCTTGGGGCGGTCTTGCGGGCCTTTGGGGCTGTCTTGGGGCGTCGGGAAGTCGAAAGGGCGGGAACGCTAAACTGTATGAAATACTTAAGGAACCCATGTGATTTTGGCCTCGTGGGGCCCTCTTAGGGCGCTTCTCGGGGCTCTCTTGGAGCGTTTTGGGGGCCTCTTGGGCCGTCTTGGCCTCTCGGGGGCGTCCTTGGGAGGTTCCGCGGCCACTTGGAGCCGTCTTTCGGCGGTCTTGGAGCCTCGTGGGTCTCTCTTGGGCCGCTCTTGGGCGCCACTTGGGCGCTCTTGGGGCCGTCTTGGGGCCCTCTTGGGCCGTATTGGCCGCCGCGTGGGCCGTCTTGGGGCCCTCTTGGGCCGTCTTGGAGCCGTCTTGGGAGCCTATTGGGCCGTCTTGGGGCGGTATTGCATGCCTTTTGGGCTGTCTTGGAGCGTCGGGAAGCCGAAAGGGCGGGAACGCTAAAATGTTTGAAACGCCAACGGAAAATCAATGGTTTTGGCTTCTTGTGGCCCTCTTAGGGCGCCTCTCGGGGCTCTCTTGGAGCGACTTGGGGACCTCTTGGGCCGTCTTCGCTTCTCGGGGGCGTCCTCGGGAGGCTTCGCGGCCACTTGGAGCAGTGTTGTGGCGGTCTTGGAGCCGCTTGGGTCTCTCTTGGGCCGCTCTTGGGCGCTACTTGGGCGCTCTTGGGGCCGTCTTGGGGCCCTCTTGGGCCGTACTGGCCGCCGCTTGGGCCGTCTTGGGGCCCTCTTGGGCCGTCTTGGAGCCGTCTTGGGAGTGCTCTTGGGGGCCCTGGGAGCGCTCTTGGGGCCATCTTGGAGGAGATCGGCCAAAGAAGACGAAAGCACTTATTTGCCCCCCCCCCCTTCCCCCCCCCCCCAGGGCCACGATCCCTGTAGGGGTGTCAAAAAATGAGCCTCCCAGGGACCGACACAGGACGCTCCGGCGACCCGCGGCCCCCCCTCTCCAGGCCCAGGGGGAGGGGGGAGGGGGAGGGGTAAACCCCTCCCCGAAGGGGAAGAAGGGGGTTGAGAACAGAGAGGACTATCTAAACCACTCACGCCCTAAAGGGCTGGTGGGACTTACACAATCCTCGGCTTGCTAGGGTCCTCTTGCTTCTACTCGCCGCGGTCGCCGAGGCAGAGGTCCAGGACGGGGAATGAGAGGGCGAGGAATGGATTTGGGGAGTTCCAGGGGGACCTGGGCCCGAGGTAATTGTGGTAGGGGCGGGAGTAAGAGCGGTAGTAAAGAATGGGGGGGAAGGCAAGTGCGGCAACGCAAACAGGTTGTAAGGCATCCTCGCGTGTCAACGTATTGACATGATTTGCGCGTCGCCCTCACATGAGCGACGAGTGCGCTCGGAAACCGTGTGGTGTTTGGTGGCGGGCGCGTTCTGGCCATACCGCCTGGGTAACAGCATAATCGAGTAGGTTTGTGCTACACGTTCGGTTCGGACGGGCGCCTCCCAGGGCGGCGCACCATACCACGGTGTCCGCTTCTGCGTTCCATCCACCGTCACCGTTTCTTATTGTCCTGGTCCCGATCCTGGCGTTCTTTTCTGGGTTCGGGGACCGCTTTTTGTTTACACTGCCGCCCGCACAGTCACCCGTGGAAACGGCAGGAGGAAACGGCCCTGCCGCTTGCGAGGCCCACTGAGGTGCCCAGCCCGCCGCAGCCGCCCCTGGCGGCGCCGCCGGACGGTGACGAGGCCCAGCGGCCACCGGCCGGCACGCTCGCTGGCAGGTGGCGGACGTCGGAGGCGGCCACGGGGGTCCCCAGCGAGGCGCTGTTCTGCCTGGAGGTCCACGGCGGGCACGCTCGCGAGGACCTGCCGGCGGAGGCGAGGCAGCTGTTCTTCTGCTGCGACGTCGGCGAGGCCGCCCTGCCGAGCCTCCGCGTGGGCCGGCACTACCAGCGCGGCTTCTGGCAGCGGGCCGTGCAGCCGTCTCTCTTGGCAAGCAGCAGCTGGGCCGCGGCGCTGGACGTGGACCACTTCGACATCCGCGCGCTCCGCCGCAGCAACCCCGCCTCCAGCGAGCCGCCCGACTACCGCTTCCGCCTGCGGGTGGTCGGGCCCTCGGGCGTGGTGTTGAACTACAGCGCCCCTTGCGGCAAAGGCGATGGGTGGGGCTCGAAGTACACCGAGACGTCTCGTCGGCCAAGGGGCTCGGTGTCTAGAGGCCCCAGCTTTCCAACCTGTGGGGCGCTGGAGCGTCTACACACTGAAGCACACCGAAGAAGGAAAAATATCATGAACGTAAACTTTTGGCTCTCTGCTCGGATTTCTTGGATCCGCGCTGGGCCCCCCCGGCGGCGCCCCCGCGCACCTTGCGCTCCGGCGTGTTTTTTTTCCGCAAAATCCGAGACCCTCCGAGGCGAAGAGCTGGATCTCGGCCCGAGCGATACGCTGACGCTGGGGTCGTCCCTGGCGCCGCTGCAGGGCGCCCCGGCTGGCGGCCTTGGCGCCCCGGGCGCGCTGCCCGGCCTGCACTTCACGTTCATACCCCTCGCGGGGACCCTCGGGGTCGGCTCGCCGCTCGGCGCCGGCCTTCCACCACCAAGATATATGTCCACATCCACCGTGATGGGCACGTTTGCCACCATCACTACCATGTGTAGGACGGGTGGGAGGGGAGGATGAGGAGATACTTCTCCTTCTCCTCCTCCTCCTCGTCCTCCTCCCCCTCCTCCTCCCTCTCCTACTTCTGGTAGTGGTGGTGGGGAATGGACCCATCACACCGCTCCGGAGCCGTGCCCTGGGATCTCGAGGCGTGGGGCATGTGGGCATCTGCCTGCCCGCGTGGGCGGTCAGATGTCCATGTGTCGACTGCTCCCCGAGTCCCCAGGATCACGCCCCCTCGGCGGTGGATGTGGACGTGTACTGGATACGCAGGGCTGGCGTCGCCGCAGCAGCCGAGGATTGGCTACAAGAGTGAGCGCTCGCTGGAGTGATTTTCTTTGTGCGGGCACACCGGGGTCCCCAGCTGGCCGCATGCGATGCGATGGCAGCGGCTTGCGCGCTCGGGGTTGGCCTCCCCGCGCCCCCCGCCGCGCACCAAAGGTCACTCTTGCCTGGGGCCACTCCTGCAGGGCTCATCTCGCGACTTCTCCGATTCGATTCGATTCGATCTCGACGGCTTCCGATTCCGTTTCGATTCGACTTGGGATTCCGATTTGGGCTCCGATCTTGTATTGAAGGCGTACAAGCCTGCCGAGTTCCGCCGATTTTGTTTTTACGATTCGGCTGCCGATTTCCGCCGATCCCATTCGTTTCGATCGCCGATCCGACTTCCCGATTTGATTCGATTCTGGGCTCTTATGCTCCTGCGTGTAGCCAGGAGGAGGCTGCCGGACCTCGCGGGCGATGAGGGCGCGGGTGACGAGGCCGCGGCGCAGGCGCTGCAGCCCCTACCGGGAGCGGCCCCGCTGCTGGCCGCCTCGCCGCGGCGGGTGGCGGGGTCGCTGCAACCCCCGCCGTTTTGCGAGGCAGAGGCACAGCCTGGCGGCGCGCACGGAGGGGGCAGCGCGTAGGGGAACGAACAATGACATACACATAGAAATTTGGAGGTCCGCGCGGACTTCTCGGATCCGCGCTGGACCCCCCTCCCTGGCGCGTGGAGCGCGCCAGGGGCGACCTGAAAGTTGTTCTGTTCATGTCATTGTTCGTTTCCCTAGCGTGGGTCAAGCAGTGGCGAAGCGTCCTTGCTTGCCTACCAGAGTTAGGCCCACCAGGAAATCTTCTAATAGCCTCTATTGTTTGTGGTGTGCGCGAGATGTTCCTAGAACATGTCCGGCTGAGACCGTCCTGTTGCAACACAGCAGGTTCATGTTCTCGTGATTCAAGAATTATGCTAAGAACATTGCGTGGCGGGTGTATAGGGATGGCAGGAGGTTCAGTCCTTGCTCAAGCGAGGGGTGAAGGAACCGAGTCAGCAGGGCAGGGGGTGGTAAGGGATGGCTCCTGATTCGAGCTTCCCGTTTTAGCACCAGAAGGTCCCAATCGATTGCACTCGACCAGCCCTTTTCTGGGGTCACAACTCCACTCCCCCTCCCCACGGACATCGACGATGTGAGTTGTTCAATGCGTGGCCGTCGCAAACCTTTCCCCTTGCTGGCTTTCTGCCCTGGGCTCAAGTGTGATGGTCCCAGGGAGGCCGAAATCGAGGAACAAACATTTGGAGTCAGCACATGATCGGAGCGCACGCTCGCGGACGCGCGCCGAACCGCCGTTCCCTTTTAGAGCTTGGAGGGCTGCAGCACACGCCTGCATTAAGGATGTGTGCTCCGTTGGCGAAGCCTCCTGCTGGCTGCGCCGCCTCTGGCATCTGCCCCTGCTCTGCTGGCATGCTCGCTGTAGTCTGGCAACTCGAAGAAGAAGCATGAATCATAAGCATACACGTTCCAGGGTCGCGCGGATTTCGTGAATCGGTGTTGGGGTCTCCTGGCGGCGCCTCAGGCGCGGATCTCGCCACGCGCTTTGGAGGAAGGTCCAGCGCCGATCCAATAAATCTGCGCCAACCAACTTTTTTTATGTTTCTGCAGTTTTCCTTCTAAACCAGGTGTTGCCTAGCATAGGCACGAATCTGTGGTCACGTAGTCGACGTGCTCCTGGATATCGCGCTTCGCGAACGATCGCTGGTGCTCGCCGATCACGCCCAACGGTCAGGAAACGCCAAGCACGTCGTCGTACACGATATCGCGGCGAGATCTCCCAGCGGCCGATCTCGTGGCCAACGATGCCTTCGATGACCGCCCGAGCCTCGTCGAAGAGCCTGCAGATGTCGCCTCGACGCTGCCGACGCCAGGTCGCGCCCTCCGACCGAGGACTTCTCCCAGACCCCCCCCCCCATGACGGAGACGCCCGCCCGGACCACGGACGCCAGGGCCCCCGAGTGGCACGCGCCCGAGGAAGGGCTGCCAGGGCGGAGCCCCCGCGCTGCCAGGGCGGGGCGGGTCCCCCCGCCGCCCGCTTGAGCTCGCACCTGCCACGGGCCGTGCCTCCGTGCGCAGAGGGCCCGCTCAAAAGGGCACGCGCCGAGCTGCCGTCCGGGTCCGAGCCGAGAGCGCTGCAACACACGCCTGCAGAATGTGCACTCCTCTCGTGGCTGCCTTGGTTGTCCCGCCAGCGTGGGGGGCAATGGATGGAGGGGGCCGGTCACGCAACGATTCGCGCAGGCGCCGTCCGGGCGTGCTCAGGAAGGGCTGATTCCCCCACGGCGCCTGCGCGAATCGTGACGTGACCAGGGAGAGGGGAAGGGGCGGGCGGGGTGGTTCACGGGTGCCATAGATGACAATCGAAGAAGAAACAACTACATAGACATAGTTTGTTGGCGCTCCGCGCGGATTTCTTGGATACGCGTCTGGGAGGCGCCGCCCCTGGCGCGCTCCGCGCGCCAGGGAGGGGGGTCCAGGGCGAATCCAAGCAATCCGCGTGGAGCGCCACAAGTTTATGTTTATGTGTTTTTTCTTTTTCTCGACAACAAGGAAATTGCTCTGGCACGGATACATGTGGGCGATGGCAGGACTTTCGGCCGAGGGCGATGACATTAAGGGGCTGTCGTGGTATGTGGGGGGAGCGCGACTATTCTTTGGCCAGATCTGGGGCCCCAGCCGGGGGCTTCTGCCGCTCCTCCTCCTCCTCCTCCTCCCTCCTCCTCCGCCTCCTCCTCCTCCCTCCTCCTCCTCCTCCTCTCCTCCTCCTCCTCCTCCCCTCCTCCTCCTCCTCCTCCTCCTCCCTCCTCCTCTCCTCCTCCTCCTCCTCCCCCTCCTCCTCCTCCTCCTCCTCGTCCTCCTCCTCGTCCTCCTCCTCCCTCCTCCTCCTCGTCCTCCTCCTCCCCCTCCCCATCCTTATCCTCTTCCTGCTCCTCATCGTCCTCCTCCTCCTCCTTCTCCTCCTCCCCGGCTTCCAGAGCCTATGCCAGCGAGCATTCCCTCGGAGATCGGGGCCGCCTTCTTCGGAGGCCTCCCCCCCGCGCCACCCCCTCCTTCGCGCCGCCAGACAGCGGCCCAAGTCTCCGAGCCCTTCCCTGGCGACGCAGGAGGGCGGCGGCCAGCCGGCACCGGCCGAGGACCGGGTGGCGGTCGACGCGCAGCCGACGGAGCGTCAGCCCCAACCTGTGAGGACGCAGATGCTGCCGCCCATCGACCTTCAGGATCGAAGACGGAAAAGCGGCATAGAGCACCAGCGTCGGACCTCCGCGGGGATTGCCTGGATCTGCGCTGGGCCCCCGCCGGCGGCGCCTCGGGTGCCGCCCCTGGCTCGCTCTGCGCGCTGGGGAGGGAGGTCCAGCGCCGATTCGAGGAATCCGCCTCCGCCGCCTCCGCCTCCTCTTTCTCCTTCTCGAAGGAGAGGAGGCGGAGTGAGGAGGTGGAGGAGGGAGGAGGAGGAGAAGGAGGAGGACCTCCGCGTCCCTCCTCAACCTCCGAGCAATCCCAGTGAGAACTGTGCCGCTGTTTCTTCTTCTCGAGGACGAGGAGGACAGCCCCTACGCGCCAGACAGGGGGGGCGTCAGCCGATCGCTTTACCGAACCTGGCCTGGGCCCATCCTGGGCACAGCATCGGCGCACGCGCCCGCCCGGCGTTGGACCGCAAGGGGCGCAGGGGTCGGCCAGGCCAGGATCGGCGACCCTGCGATCCGACTGTGCGACAAGAGTGCGGCACCGCGAAACAGCATGGCCTGAGCCCCAGACTCCCCATGGTCCTGCGGCATTTTCCCAAGGACCGACCACAACGCTGTTTAGCTTGGTTTGGACCCTTGTTTTGTTTTTCGCTTCGTACTTCGTTGTTGTTTCGTTTCGTTGTTCGCTGTTGCTTTAAACGCCCCGTTTCGTTGTTCGTTTTCGTTTGGCACCGGCTTCGTTTTCAGCGTTCGTTTGCAACGTTGGGCCTCGTTTTGTTTTTAGTTGTAAGCGCCAGTTCGTTTCAATCATCGTTGTGGTCGGTCCCGGCATTTTTCGAGCCACGTCGATTTGTGATGGTCCTGGGGCCCGAAACCGAGCGAGCACGCCCGTTCGAACAAAACTGCAATGCCTGCAGGGTCTCAGGGTCCAGGCGCTGGTCAGAGCGCGGCGCAGAGAGGCCACCGATCCCGGGACCCCAAGGGCTGGCCAGGCCAGGCTCGGTGAGGCGAGGGGGCCATCATTGGACGCCCCCCCCCACCAGACGACTTGTTCTCCAGGACGCTGGGGACGAAGAAGCCAGACCCCCTCGGGTAGTGAAAAAAACATGACGTGAGGTTTGTTGCCATTTTCGGCCGCTGGGGGTCCTCGAGACCGTGAAAAAACTACTCAGGATGAAAAACTGGTCCAGGGGTCGACGTAATGAAAGAATCATGGTGTCTGGGGTCTGGGAACGGTGTAAGATGAACTTTTCTGCCGTCGGGGACGCCTTCCCCAGTGAAGAGCGGTGCAAGACGAACTTCTCTCCCGTCGGGGACGCCTGCCCCAGGGCGGCCAAGAAATGTTGCACCCCGACGTGGCACGGTAGGGGTGCAAGCTTTCCAGCCGCCCTGGAGCAGTCCCCGATCCGCTAAGTGGAAACGGTGGGAACATTCCAGCCGCGTCATGGAACTGAAGATCCACATGTTTCCCCGATCCCCTAAGTTCCACGTGAGGAACCACGCCCCCACCTCCTCCCTACGTGTAGAGCAGGCGTTCCCGACGGCGGAAACGTTCATTTGTACCCTTCTCCGTCCCCTGAAAGGACCGGCTTCCGCCCCTCTGGCGCTGCTGCCGGCTCCGGCGCCGAGCCCCCTGGGGCGGCCGAGGAGGCCGTGCACGGGGCAGGCTTGCCGCCGCGGCCGCTGCCGGGCGGGCAGGGCCAGTTCGCGAGGCCGGGGGCCCCGTGGTTTTCGAACTTCGCGTGCTGACCGCGCTGTTCCCCTCCCCTCAGGGGCAGCGTTAGGGGGCGCAGGCTCATGGGGGATCGATTGCATCGACTCGCAGTCTGATGCTGCTCCAACCTATTCTAGCCTTGTTCACCAGAGAATTTCGAGCACCAAGAAAGTACCGAAACTCGAGGGTTTCCACGCATCGGGCCCTGGGGGACACTGCTTCGACACTGCTTCGACACTGCTTCGACAATGTTCTGGGTGCTCAGGATGATTTCTGAGATGTGGTCCTTCAGTGCGATGGGAGCAACATAATCGCAGTCGCCCGCTCATCGCCGATAGGGGTCCGATGGGCCGCCCCGCCCAGGACCGTGCGGATTCGTTAGGGGGGGCCTATCGCCGATCTGTCGGCGACGTCATTATCGCCTATGCCAGGTCCATCTGGTTACCCCCCTGAGCTGGTCGCCCCCTATCGTTGCCCCTCATCTCCCTTGCCTGTCTTCCGAAGAATATCAGGAGAGGAAAAGACACACAGAAACAATGAATCGTCGATCCCCAGGAAAGTAGGGGAAAATATGGGAAGTGGGGGGAAAGACGACAACCCAGAAAATTTGGGAAAATATGGGGAATCCTGGGATTTGTGTTCATGTATGTGTGTGTCACTGGGCGCCCTTAGAATACTACGACACGGCATGGAGGTTAGCGTGGACTTCTCGGATCGGCGCTGGGCCCCCCTAGCGCCGCCACCGGCGCCCATCCCTGGCGCGCTCCACGCGCCAGGAAGGGGGGGGCCCAGCGCAGGTCCAAAGAAACCTGCGCGGACCTCCGAGATGGTATGTTGATGCAGTTCTCGGTGCTCTTCTCAGCCCGGCGGGCGAGGAAAGTCATCGTATGAACTTGTCCGCCGTCGGGAGCGCCCGCCCCAGCGCGGCTGGTAGTGTTAAACCCCGCCGTGCTGCCGCCGGCCGAACGGGAGGCACGATGTTTCCCCAGCTGCCCTGGGGCAGGCGTTCCTGTTTGCGGAGCAGTGTGTTCATGCCGCTGTTCGTCCACCCGCGAACATCCGGTGCCTCGAAGCCTATCCAGACGGCCAGTTCGTCGCAGTTTCGAGCCCCTGCAGGCCGGTTTCGGGGCATGGGGCCGTCAGCAAACGACTCGGGATTCAACGCCAGTCTTTGGGAATGGGTCGAGGGGTGCGGGGGCCCACGCATCAAGGAGATCGGCGCGCCAGATGTTTGTTTTCGGGCAATTCTTCCCATTGGTCTGCAGTCGTCCTGGTACTCGCCAGAGGCGTCCCGCCCGTCTCGGGCCTGAGGCGGGTCTTCCTCCCTTCCTTGCTTCTTCCCATACACAAGGTATCCCCCGTAATTGAGCGCGCGCGAGGCCAAGCGCTTGTGCATGGCCTCAACTTGTGTTCCTGATGTCCTGCGGGGCCCAGCGCTTGCACATGGCCTCACCCTGCCTCACTTATAGTGATGTTTCACTCCGCCGCCCATCCTGCGACGGCAAGAGCTGGTGAGGCTCTCGCGTGTGCCCGAAGTAATTCTATACGTTCGTCCGCCGCGATTCCTCGCTACCACTCTCGGCCCTGCGACCCCCACCGCAGCAAATTACCGCCGCGACTACCACTGCCACCATCAGTCGCGCGACTATCAGCTCAGCCGCTGTTGATGATTACCACCACGGCTGCCACCATCCCTGCAGCCTTGTCGATCGTAACCGCTCCCGTTGCCACTGCGCCCGCCACAAGCCACAATGTTCTTTTGTCGTCAACGATCATTGTCGATGCCTCTGAATGCCGCTACCATTCCATTTCCAGTCCCAGCGCCTCTACATCTTACCACAAGCCTGCTGTACACCGTTCCCTGGCTCCTTTCTTCCAGCATCTGGCGCATCCTCTAACTACATCTTGTGCTGAGCCTTCGGCGGGCCCGCCTTGTGCGTCTGCGTCGCCTTCCCCTCTGGAGCGGGGACTCATCTCAAGAGATGTTCGAACCACTGTTCGCGACTAGACGGGTTCTTGCCTCTTCTCTTGATGTGTCGCCACGTCGTCGGCTGTCCTCCTCGTGGTTTCTGCCAGTCTTTCGTTGTTGCCTATTATACCTCTTCTCCCTCGCTGCCGTCTCTGCTATTCCCGTCCTCGTGTCGTCTCCCCATCTCTGGACCCTTGTTCTTCTGCGTATTCTTCTTCTTCCTCCTGGACCCCCCCCTCCCTGGTGCAGGGAGCGCGCCAGGGGCGCGCAGGAGGCGCCACCAAAGGGGACCCAGCGCTGATCCAAGAACTGCGCGTGGACCTCCGGAAGCATGTGTCGAGACAGCTCATGTTCTCTTCCGAGACAGTACCCATTGAGCCGCTTGCGGCCCAAAACCACAAACCTTGCCCTCCTCGACATCGTTTTCGCAGGGCTTTAAGTGCGTGCCGTCTTCCGCGGCCGCCCTCTTCCGCTTGCCTCCCATGTTCTCGTGTAAACTCGCACCATACAGCGACCCTTCCAAAGCTTGGACCGTGCAGGGCGTTCGCTGGCGCCGCGGCCAAACATGATGGGCCTGTTTTCCACCACAACCACCATAAGTTGGAGGGGGGAAGGAGGAGGAGGAGGACGAGGAGGAGGAGGACGGAGAGGAGGAGGAGGAGGAGGAGGAGGAGGAGGAGGAGGAGGAGGAAGAGGAGTTCAAGGAGGAGGAGTAGGAGGGCCCCCTCCCCCGTTCAACTTCTGGTGGTGGTGGTGGCAAACAAGCCCATCAAAACATGTGAATGCCGCCCTCTCTTCTCCTGCTGCCCCTCCCGGGAGCGCAGGCGAGCCGCGGCGCCGCCGTGGCGCCCGGCATGACCTCCAGCAGTTTCGCGGCCGTTGCCGGGTGCGGGCGGCGCGGCGGTCTCCCAGGGGGGCGCCGAGGGGACCGCAGCTCGCGGCCGCAGAAAAGAGGCCCATGCCAAGAAACACTCTGCTCGCCTCCAGTGTCCCCCGGGTTTTTTTGGGGGGGTCGATGATTTTGCGCTGGAAAGAGTGGTGACGTTCCTGCACCAAGGATCCATGGACGTCCTGGGGTCTCAGGGTTGGGCTTCTTGTGGAAGGTTGCTTGTGGTCGGTCCCCCGCCGTAGTCAGTGGTTTGGGTGGGTGCTGCAAGAGGGGGAGGGTAAGAGGAGAAGATGCGGTCAGGATGGTTTGCTCTGGGTGTCGCGCCTCGGCGCGGCACGCTCCAACCACTTCCCAGTCCCCGAGCGCCAGCGTCCCGAGCTTTTCCCAGCCTCCCGCCGCGCGGAGCGGAGCGACACGCTGTCAGCTTGGAGGCCGTGGCGCGACGCCGGCTCTGCCGCAGCGGCACGCCAAGCAAGAGTTCTTGACCGCAGGACCGTGCACGATCGAATACCTTCGAGGCATGTCTTGTGGTGCAAGTACGACTGGCCCCAGGAGCGCGTCAAGGAAGCGAGATGGCCATCAGCCCCTGCAAGGTCTGAACGCATTGTGTCCCCCCCCGCCCGTTCCAACCCATCACATGGAGTGCACTTGGCACAGTCGAGCTGCGACTAGAGGGAGCGGCTGCCAATGAACGACAGGTTCGTAACCTGCCGACGCTGCGGCGACCTGCCATGGGTGTTTAAGGGTGAACGTCGCCAGTGGCGTAGAGACGACCACGACGGGACGACCTTGCGATCGACATGACGCCGGTCGTTCAACGCTGAACGACCCACGCGGTGAACCAACGCCGGGCTCGTCACGACACCAACCTGCCGCAGGCAGAGATGGGCACGTGAATGAGGAGGTGGGGGGAGGAGGAAGAGCAGACCCTTTGCGACTCGTCTTGCTTTTCTGCACCCGTGTGCAGGCCAGCTTCTGGGCCGCAAGGGCGGTCTCGATATGCCTTCAATTGTCAGGCCAGGAGGGCATGCTCGCTGCTCCAGGGTCCGGGGCTGGCCTGGTCAGGATCACCGTGGGTGTACAGTCGACGGCCTCCTGCGACAGTGTCAGCCGGGCAGGATGTCGACAACTAACTCGTCCTCCGTGCGTGACCGCGGCTGCCATCGTGCGTGGTCTCACTCCTCGCAGGCTGCCATCGTACGTGGTGGTCTCTTCCACGAAGTGTAGATGAGGGGGTGGTCTGGTAGTCCGCGCAACGAGCGGTGGTGGGCGTTGTCTCTGATAAGGGATGGCGATTGCGGTCATGGCGGATGATGGCGAGGACAGCTTGGTGTCTACCCCTCTCCCATCTCTCCGCCCCGAGTCCAAGGTGGTTGAGTCTATTCCTCTTCTTATATTTTTATAAGCCTGGGCGGGGGGAAAACCCATCACCCCCCCCCCGGGATCTGGGGCTTTGGGACCCTCCAGACGGGCCTCGAAGCGGCCACCGGGCCTCACATGGCGTTTTGCCCAGCCTTCCCAGCACACCTAGGGCGATCAGGGGGGTCATCGGAGACGTCCCAGAGACCCCCAAGACAGCACAAGAGCGCTCCAAGAGTGACCGACGTGACCTCAAGATGGCCCAAGAGGCCTCCAGGACGGCCCCAAAGAGGCCTCCAAGAGCACTCCCAAGAAGGCCCCCCGAGGCAAAAATCATTGATTTTCTGTTGGCCAGTTTAGGGTTCTCCTCTTTTCGGCTTCCCGACGCTCCAAGACGGCAGTCTTCTGGGCGTCCGAAGCCGCCTGGGAGGCTCCAAAATCGCCCCACAACCATCCGTAAGGGTTTCCAGGCAGCCCAAGAGAGCCCCAAAACGTCACAACACGGGTCGAGCCCCAAAAGAGAGGGCCCTCAGAGAGCCCCATGGCGGCCCAAGATGGCCCAACGACACCCTCCGAAGCATTCCAAATCGTGACCCGGTCGTTCAGGGAGACCGCGGTTGGAGGCAGGGTGGCCCGAGGAAGCCCCCGGAGGCCCCCAGAATACGCCCAGGAGGTCTCCAGAAGGCCTTAAGAAAGCCTGAAACAATTTTTGTGAGGCCCCTCGAGGCTCTCCAAGGAGGAGCCTCCGCAAAAAAGAGATGAGGAGGATGGGGAGAATGCGCAGGGCATTTGAAAATAAGGAAAAAGAAGCGTGGAGGAAGGATAACGAATAACATTATTATAGCGGCGATGCCAGAAAAGGTAACCAGGAGTTATCGTTAAATTGTCGGCCTGACCTTCCTGCCATTCCGCCTGCATACCAAACTGCAAGGACCAAGGTGCATGGCGCGAAGCGCCACTGCAGCCTTGTATATATACATATGTATCGGTTTACCAGAGTGAGGTTGCCCAGCGGTCATTCATTGTCCCTGGGTGCGTGGCTGAATAAGGGAATCGTGGTAGGAATTCTGCTTGTCGCGTTGTTGTTGTTGTTGTTGTTGCTGTTGTTGTGGTTGTTGTTGTTGCACTCTCATTTCTGAAGAATAATCATTGTTGATCCCCCCCGCCCGGTGCACCTTGTTTTCTTCAATTTAAGTGCCCCTCCCATGGCTCGCACCCAATTCTTGGTGCTTATCAGGGGAAGTCTTGGGCTCAAACTGTGTCGTTGGCCCTCGGTTTGCAACAACATCGGCTCCCGCTTGATATTTCCTCACAATGTATTGAAGAATCACGGTCTCGCTTGGGACTTCCTTGCAATTTACCACCGAATCGCGGCTCCCGCTTGATATTTCGTGAGAATGTATTGCAGAGTCGCGTTCTCGCTTCGGACTTCCTCGCAACTTCCCACCGAAGCACTTCGCTTGACAGTTCCTCGCAATTTATTCAGACACCAGTCCTCGACACCCAGGAATCGCGCTCCCGCTACATCTTGCCTGGCGGTTCAAGCAGGACTCACGCTTCAACGGCCCGCCTGCTCGACCCGCCCGTCGGGGCCTGCCCGCCCGACCAGCCCGTTAATGACTGCAGTCGCCGCTCGCTGCCCTTCGCCCTCCTTCGATGCCCCTCGCTGCCCGTACTGGTTCCGCGGTTGCCTTCGCTCGCTGCCCTTCGTGGCCCCGTTGCTGCCCTCAGTGGCTCCGTCGCTGCCCTTTGTGGCCCGGCATTCTATGCCCTTCGTGGCCCCCGCTCGCACGCGCCCGTCGTGGCCCCATACGCATGCCCTTCGTAGCCCCGCTGTCGCCCTTCATTACCCCCTCGCTGCCGTGGCCCCGGTGCTACCCTCAGTGGCCCCGCTGTCGCCCTTTGTGGCCCCCATCGTTGCCCTTCGTGGCCCCGGTGCTGCCCTCAGCGGCCCCGTCGCTGCCCTCTGTGGCCTCGGATTTTATGCCCTTCTTGGCCCACGCTGGCTTTTCTCACGATTTACTTAGGAATCGCGCTATCGCTCGAGACTGCCTCGCGATTCATGCAGGACCCACGCTTCAGCAACCCGACTGCTCGACCTCGTCGCCTGGGCCCGCCTTCCCGACCTGCCTGCTATGGGTCTGCACACCCGATCTGCCCTTCCGGTTCTACCACTTGTTGTCTGCTCCTTGCCCCCCTCCTGCTAATTTCTCTCATGCTCCACTATTATCTCTCCCTCTTTTACCCGTCTTCTCTTCCCTTGTCTCAGCGGCTGCACTAAACACGCGTGGCAGGGAAGGAAGATGTACCCCCAAGGGGGTAAGACGACGAGGGCGGGTACCGAGGGTTTGGGATATACGTATTGATTAGCATGTGAGCAGATCGGAACGAACAGTCTTAGAATGATTGGCGTCGTTGCTGTTGTGGTTGTTGTTGTTGTTGAGTGTTAATTCCCAATTCCTA
Organism: Prorocentrum cordatum; assembly: GCA_963575745.1. Taxonomy (NCBI): domain Eukaryota; class Dinophyceae; order Prorocentrales; family Prorocentraceae; genus Prorocentrum; species Prorocentrum cordatum. The sequence continues at coordinate 336,584 of CAUYUJ010015362.1, forward strand.
AACAATTATTATTATTATCATTATTATTATTATTGTTGGACCCCCCAGGCGCCCTGGCGCTCTCGCCTCGGCGCCGGCTACATTTTCATAGAACATGAGGTTCGCGCTCGAGCGGTTTGGGGTGGCGCCCAAACGAGCCCCCAACAACAACAACGCTCCCGCTCGAGACTTCCTCTTTCTTTACTCAGACCTGGTGCTTTTGTTCGACGCCGAAAACCACCGTCCCAACAAAACCAGCGCGCACGCTCGAGACGTCCTCCTGTTTTACGCTGGACTGGCGCGCTACTCTTTCTCTCAGCGGCGCCGCCTCCAGCAACAACAACGCTCCCGCTCGAGACTTCCTCCCTTTTTTCTCAAGGCGGTGCTCTTGCTCGCCGCCGAAAACCGCCGCCCCAACGAAACTAACGCTCCCGCCCGAGATTTCCGTTTTACGCTAGACTAGCGCCCTACTCTTTTTTGAATTGGCGCCGCTCCCATCAAGAACAACTCTCCCGCTCGAGGTTTCCTCTTTTTTTTCTCAGGACCGTGCTGTTCCTCGCCGAGACAGCCCCCGTCCCGACAAAACCACGGTTCCCGCTCGAGGCCTCCCCCCTCTTACTCAAGGCGGTGTTCCTCCTCGCCGCCGGCAACCGCCGTCCCAACAGAACCAGCGCTCCCGCTCGAGATTTCGTTTTGTTTTAAGCTGGGCTAGCGCCCTGCTCTCTTCAGCACTTTTGCGCCGCTCCCAGCAACAACAGCGGCCCTGCTCGAGATTTCCGCCCTTTCTACTCAGGGCCAGGTCCTTGCCTCGCCGCCGACGGCCCCCATCCCCACCAAACCAATCCTGTCGCTCGATTCTTCCTTTTGCTATACCCTTGGCTGGGGCTCCACTGGCGGTCTCGCATCGGCGCAGCAGGGCGCGGGCATGTGTTTTCGAGGCGGGATATGTTACAATTCCTCGGAGGAGGTGTTTGCAAGACCTCATTGGGCGGGAGAATTGGGAAGGGGAATACGGACCCCCGCGATTGAACAATAATCCCCCATGATTGGGATGGTTATCATGATGGCCGCATGCTGCGTGTGGACGCATCGCGCATCAGGGTAAAATGATTGTTGTGGTTGTTCGTAAGGACGCTACCTGGAAGCCCCGGGGGGGGGGGAGGGAAACGGGAAACGGGAAACGTGGGGCTCCCTGTGGGGCCAGAGCCACGATCCTCGAGAGGTGTGTGCCGACATGAAGCCTCGGTGGGGCTCCCTGTGGGGCCAGGGCCACGATCCTCGAGAGGGGTGTGCCGAAATGAAGGCTCGGTGGGGCTCCCTGTGGGGCCAGGGCCACGATCCTCGAGAGGGGTGTGCCGAAATGAAGCCTCGGTGGGGCTCCCTGTGGGGCCAGGGCCACGATCCTCGAGAGGGGTGTGCCGAAATGAAGCCTCGGTGGGGCTCTCTGTGGGGCCAGGGCCACGATCCTCGAGAGGGGTGTGCCGAAATGAAGCCTCGGTGGGGCTCCCTGTGGGGCCAGGGCCACGAGCCTCGAGAGGGGTGTGCCGAAATGAAGCCTCGGTGGGGCTCCCTGTGGGGCCAGGGCCACGATCCTCGAGAGGGGTGGGCCGGAATGAAGCCTCGGTGGCGACGCCACCACCGACGACGACTACTACTATTACAAGTACTACTATAACGATTACTATCACCAATGTTACGACAACTTCTATTATATTACTGGTGATACGAATCCTCATATTATGTTACTACTACACACTACCAATACCACAAACAATACTACTGCTACTACTGCTATTACTACTACTACTACTACTACTACTACTACTACGACTACTACTACTACTACTACTACTACTACTACTACTACGACTACTATACTACTACTACTACTACTACCACCACTACTATTACTTCAACCACTACTACTACTA
>CAUYUJ010015363.1:0-37500 GCA_963575745.1 Prorocentrum cordatum
ACTACTACTACTACTACTACTACTACTACTACTACTACTACTACTACTACTACTACTACTACTACTACTACTACTACTACTACTACTACTACTACTACTACTACTGCTGCTGCTACTACTACTACTACTACTACTACTACTACTGCTACTACTGCTACTACTGCTACTACTGCTACTACTTCTACTTCTACGACTACGACTGCGACGACGACTACGACGACGACTACGACGACGATGCCTACCAGGACTAGCACGACCACTCATATTGATTATTTCTATAGTAACTCGCTCTTGGCAGTCTGGGTCTCCCGCGCAGCCAGGTCCCGGCGACGCCCGCCCAGAGGCGGAGGAGGTGCTGGCGACGTCCCGCGCCGCGGGCGCCGTCGAGGATCGGAGTTGGGTGCTTGCCTGGCGTCAACCACACGCGGAGCAGGGCGGGGAGAGGGGGGAAGGGCTTCTTAGCCCTTCTCTTCCTTCTGCCGGACCTTCAGCCCTAACCTTCCGCCCCTTTTTCGATCTGATCCACGCTGGTTTTCCTATGTACGTTTCGCAGGAGTTTGATGAGTTCTTCCGCCCCTTCCGCGGAGGTCGGGAGGTATGGAAGGTGGAGGTCGAGGGGGAAGCACCCCTGCTTCTTGGAAGGCGAGGGCCTTTTCTATAGATGTGAGGCAGGCCCAAGAATATCCAGAGGGGGCCCATGCCAAGAAACACCCTGCTTGCCTCCAGGGTGCCCTGGGGTGGGGTTCTTGGGTTTCGATTGTTCTGCTGTGGGAAGTGCGACACCCCCACACAACAAATCAATGGACGTCCTGGGGTCTCAGGGTTCGGTTTCTTGCGGAAGGTTTCTTGTGGACTGGCCTCCATTGTACGAAGCTTTCCCCCCTTCCCCAAACCTTCTTGTGTGTGGCGCCAAGTCGGTTGCTGACCCAGCAGGGGGGCCTGGCCCAGTGCGGCTCGACAGAGCTGCCAGGAGCACAGCCCTCCCCTTCGGCAGCTCGCACTGGCTCGCACGATCTGTGAGTGCACCAGTTGCTGCTGTCTGATGCCGCTTGCGCATCCCTCCAGGCGCAGACTCGCTACGTGTCTGAGGCCTCCTCCCTGTCTCCTCCTCTGCGGCCACCGTCTTCTCACGTTGTTTTAGTGCACCCACAGCCCTGCGCGGCCCGCAGGCTACATGAACGCGCCAGCGACCGCTCGCGCTGTTGACAAGCCAGTCTTTGCTGGCGCCCGCCTGCCTCCTCCGTGCTTGAGTCGCCGTAAGACACGTATCACGATATGCCGTGCCTCTGTTGACCTCCGCCTTACGCCGCACACCCCCTCGCCATGCCCTCGCGCACCCCCTCGCCATGCCCTCGCACGTGGCAGGGCTTCTGACTGCGCGCAGCCAGCGCCCCCCTGGCAGTCCCGGCTGGCCTCCACAGGAGCCCCCGGGCAGTCCCAGCTGGCCTCAACCCTCTGGCGGCGCGCCTGGGGCGCCTCGCGCCCCAGGGTTGGGGTCCATGAGTGGCCATGAGTCGGGCCGGACGAAAGGGGGGGATTGGGAAAGGGGGGGTTACGAAATTCGCTGCATGCAGCTGGTTTCGGCCCCCCCGCCAAGGGGCCCATTCCTCGATGCATAGCCGCCTCCGGCGCCGGGAGGCGCCCGGAAAATCAGCTATACGCGAGCTGATTCTCAGACCCCCCCTTTGTTATCCCCCCCTTTCGCCCAGCCCGATTGGGGTCCATGAGTCGCCATGGGGGAAGCGGGTCCTGAGGTCAAACGGGGCCTTGGCTTTGCCGCTGTCCTCGGGCCCCCGGGGCCCCCCACGTGCCCCGAGGCTGTCAGGAAACGGCTCATTGGGGAAAGCACCAGGGTCCGCTTCCCTCGGGACACGCTCTCCCCATGCGCTAGATCGGAATGGTCAGGGGCGCGTTTCTGTTTGAGTTCGGAGCAGAAGTCTTGCATCGGAGCTGGGTCCCCCCCTGGCGCATGATGCGCGCCAGGAAGGGTCGCTCATCGCCGATCCAAGAAGTCCGCGCGGAGCTCCGAACAACGTTTTATGCAGTGATTTGTTCCTCCTCCAGGACACCGTCCGGGGAGGTAGGCTCAGGGCGGATGTATCTACCCCAAGTCGCCCATGGATCGCCGGTTGGTGCCTGATGGCCCACCTGGACCATGGGAGTGCGGATTCGCGACTGGGGTCCTTTCAGAGATTTGTCGGCGATGTATCCCGATCCCAGCTCGGCGCTTCTTCCCCTGAGCGCCCCCCCCCCAAGAGCGACGACGAAGCAGCCATACGCAAAACGCGCGTGGGCAAGACAATTGGCGAGCGTGCGAGCAACGCCAAACGCATTAGCTGGCGGACAGGAGGCGCCAAAAACGCGACAAGACAGACAGCGACGACGCGCCAAATGCGCGCCGGGAGGACGAGGGGAGGAGGGAGATGACGATGATGTGTGTGTTTCAGCCAGGGCGCACAGGAAAGTCAGCTCTCATTCAAAATGTTTGGTGTGTGCTCGGTCGTTTGTTGATGTTTCGTGGCTGCTTTTTTGTCGTACTTTTTCCACATGCAAAGGGGGCGTCTTGTTTTCTCGGCACTCGCCCAGCGCAGTCCTCACACACCTCACCTCACCCTCCCTCTCCCCCCACACAAAGGTCTCGCACTCGCCATCACCATCATCGCTATCATACTCGCACCAGTGTGATCAGCACTCGCAGCATCCCATCATGGTCGTCGGCCACCATATTCATTACCGCACCATGTTCTCTTGTTCACCACCTTCACACCACCATCATCCTTCGTCAGTCTCACCATCATTCTCACATCACCATCACCATCACCATCATCATTATTACCATCATCATCATCGTCGTCATTATCATCGTCAACGCCATCGCCATCGCCATCGTCATCGTCGTCGTCATCATCACCATCACCATCATCACCATCTCCATCCTCAGCATCATCCTCATCCTCATCGTCATCCTCACCACCATCGCCATCAGTAGCATCACCATCACACTTTCACGTTCATCACCGTCATAACCATTATCATCGTCGTCATCATCAGCATCATCATCAGCTTCATCATCATCATCATCATCAGCATCAGCATCAGCATCATCATCATCACCAACATCATCATCAACATCATCATCATCATCATCACCATCGCACACACTAATACGCTCCGAGGACGTCTCAGGCGGGAGCCTCGTGATCTGCGAGGAGGTCTCGGGCAGGAGCCCCCTCGCTATCTCGCCCGCATATCATTTTATTAATCCGAGCGTGTCATCGGAGACCTGTGTATGTCATCACTTTGGGACCCCTCAGTCAAGAATATGTCGGGAGTCTCTGGCGGGAGCGTCGTCTTTGATTAATTGACGGGGAAGTCGCATGCGGGAGTCCCATTCCTATGGGGCCCGCACCTCATTTTAGTGTTCCGACCGGGTCATGTGAAACGTGTATATGTAGTTTTTTGGGGTGTCCTCAACCCTGAATGTGGTGGAAGTCTTGAGCTGGAGCCTCGTCTGTGAGTGAATTGCGAGGCTGTCTCAGGTGGGGGTCCGCTCCCTGTGGTGCCCGCAGATCACATTAGCAATCCGAGCTGGTCATCGGGACCTTCTAATTGTCTTCCATTTTGGGCTCCGCAGTCCCGAATATGGCGGGAGTCTCCAGCGGGAGCCTTGTCTCTGTGTGAAATGCGAGGCTGTCTCAGGCGGGAGCCCCCTCCCTATGGGGTCAGCAGCTCACGTTCGTCATCCGAGCGGGCCATCGGAACATAGTAACCGTCCTCATGTTTGGCTTCTTGAAGCTTGATTGTTGAGAAAGTCTCTGGTGGGAGCGTCGTCTGCGATCAAATGGCGAGGAAGTCTCATGCTGGAGCCCCTTTCCTGCGGGGCCCGCAGCTCATGCTAGTAGTCCGAACGGGTCATCGGAACCTTGTGACCGTCTTCATTTCTAGCCTCTTGAAGCTTGAATGCGGCGGAAGTTTTGAGCGGCAGTCTCGTTTGCGAATGCATGGCGAGGATGTGCATGCGGAACATGTTGTTCCTGCGGCCGCCCACGCGAAAGTTCCTGGCGCGCGGGTCGCCGGCTTCCTTGTGAAAGGCGCTGAGTGGGTTCGACAAGAAAGTTGGGCGCTTCAAGGCTGAAGCGGAACATCTCGCTGTTGGAGTTACACTTGTTGTCAGGATGGATTTTGTACAGTGGAGGTCGCCATCTGGACCCCGCACTTTTGTTTTTACCTCAGTCCGTTAGTCTGCGGGGGGATGCCCCCCTGTACTGGGACGACGCACCGTCCCTGGGATACCCCAGGGCGGGCTACCCGATTTGAGGCTTTTTGAGTCTCCGAAGTATGATCTTGTTGGGACGGTTCTTGCTTCTTATTTCTACCCATCTGGTTGTGGTTTAGCACCAGTTAACCGGCGAACATTCCGCGGCAGTGTTGGATTTTGCGCTGCCCTTCGCCTGAACGCAGCTGCGACAAGCTTGAAACTTGCTGGGGTTTCCCAACAGCGTGCTCCCGCTCTCTAGCGCTTCGTGGGGTTGTCCCAGCGGCCTGGCCCACGGACGTGTCCCAGCGTTGGTCATCGGGGAACGCGCCCGTGCCCGCCGTGGCGGCAATGGCGCCAAGGATCAGAAGGTGGATGGGAGAGAAGAGGGAGGAGGACAAGGTGGAGGCAGAGGACGTTGCGGGGAAATGGAATCCGCCAGAGCGAAGAAGAAAAGGGCGATTAGGAGCCGGGAGCGAGCCTCTGCGTCCACAAGGGCGACGATGAGGTTCATTTCCAGATCCGTTTGGGGGATTATCATGTGGAGCCCTACCGTCGGAGTAGGCGTTGTTCGTTGTTAAAGACCCACAAACACGACCATCCTATTATGGCAAGTGCACTGTCGTGGCCCCCCACCCGCCTCCGCCGCCCTGTCAAGCGGCGCCAGGCCGAACGGGTGTGCAGGTGAGTCCCGAATTGAGTGAGCTCCAGATTCCTACATTCGGGTCTCTCCACGCACGCTTTCCCATCCCATGCGTGCCAGATTTGACATGTGCCGGAGGCTACACGGAACATGCCTTCAGGACGAGCGGCCGATCCCAGGGAACAGGTCAAGACCCAAACGTCCGATGCTTGCGTTGTTTTCAACACGGGGTCCCTGAAAACCACGACCTTTTTATCCCCAGGGTGGACTGTTCATCCCGAGCCATTGCTTGACGGACCTGTGGTCCGGCAGGTGCCGACAGAGGCCGAGGACGGCGAACACAAACCCGCCCTGATGTTTACAAAACGTTGGTTGCTTAGGATCATCAAGCACAGAATAACCTCTAACCCCAATCACACGATGAGGACGCGGCCTCACTGAGAACCCCGGGTTCGCTCCAGGGATAACAAGTTTGGGCGGTTTGGTCTGATAAGAACATATTCCTTATCGTCAATGTCTTTGGCCCTCCTAACTTAGGTCCCCTCCCAAATGGTCAGGGCTTCTTTTTGGGTTAATCATCGGAGATCGCTTGCTCCTTGGATCCGACGCTGCTGAGGATGAGTGCAGCATCGCAACAGAATGCCACCAGAGTTTTTGATATAGTCCTCTGCGGCATTTTCGAACCATATTCATTTGTGATGGTCGCAAGGCCGATGCCTGGCGAAAACGCCCGTCGTGAAACAATTGCGACGCCAGGACCTCAGGGCATCGCGTGATAACACAGACACAGGCTTCTTGGATCGGCGCGGTGGTGTCTAAGGGGACCGGTTCTCTATCAGTGGATTCCGAGGAAGGGTACTTGCCCTGGCCTGGCTTATATTCGGGTTACAAGTGCCTTTAGTAGCTGAGGGTGTACTGGTAACTCCGCTAAGCGGGCTCCGCCCACTTAGCCCAGATCGGTACCCACCTGAGCCGCGTATGGAATTTGTAACCCATGTATATATCATGTTTGGTTGGGTGTCGCAGACCATCTTAGCATCCCTGTCTGCCCACCCTCGCGATGAACCGAGCAGGAATCTGGATACCTCGACCCCACCTTTCTCTGGCCCTTCTCTGGCCAGACCGATCCGTGAGAGAGGGCGCCCTGGGGCCCGAGACTTGGCGAGAGCGCCCGGGGTGAACGAGCAGGCGGCGCCAGGATCTCAGGGTTGGGCAGCCTCGGACCACGCGCCATTCCAAGTGGGGCGTTGCGGTCGGGTTCTGTTCACGGAAGCCTGGCGCGGCGGTATTGAAGTCAGCTCTTCTGGCATGTGGACCGCGTCTGGCACGCATTCGGCCCGTGCTCCTGCTCCTCCCAGCCCTTCCTCGTCCTCCTTCACTTCCTCGCTCTCCTCGTCTACCCCGCGAAGGGGCATCCAGCTCAAGTGTGCTCCAAGTCCGCTCCAGATCGGCCCCACATCGGACAGCCCAGTGGGCCACGCAGGCTCCCATTGAACGGGCACCACATTACCCGTAGACGCCATAACGGCGATGTAGGTCACGGCGATGTAGGCTGCGACGTCGTAGGTGGAGGTGGTTCGTCGTCGATCCGTTGTACGAAACCGTGGTTCGTGGTTTCTTACAACTCTCCGTGCCGTCTTTGCTCGATACCTTCGCGCGTTGGAAATGTAGGCACGTGTAGCTCGTGATTTCCTGCCATTCGTTATGCGCGAGTTCGGAACCGCAAGAACCCGATGCCCGATATCGCCGTGAACCAGGATCACCGTTGGGTTGGCCTTGGCTTACTCTTTTTCAGAGGTCTGGACCCCTTCCCCGGGACCGACTCTTTCTATCCCGAGCCGCTGTGTCGCGGCCCCGAGGCCCGGTCAGGGTCCCTCGAGGCCGAACATGGCGCAACGCCTCCCGTCGTGATCTTTTCGCTACGCGAGGATGTCTGGGTACGTCCCTGATGAGGACAATCCTGGAGGCTCCGCGCGTCGCGTAACAGTAGTGCTATCTAGTCCACACGTCGGCTCCGTCAGCTGTGGGTCGACACTCTCGCAGCGATGCTCCGGAATCAGCCCGACATAGATCCGACGTCATTCCGACGTGGTCCAACGTGAACCCGACGTGAATATTTCGTGGATCCGATGTTCTCCTCATCTCCCTCCTCCTCGTCGTCCTAATCCTCCTCCTTCCCCCCTCTTCCTCCTGCCCCCTCCTCCTCCTTCACCTCCTCCTCCTCCTCCTCCTCCTCCTCGTCCTCCTCCTCCTGCCCCATCTTCCTCCCCCCCCATCCCCCCCATCATCCTCATCCTCCCTCCTCCAGGAATGTCTTCACAAGTGGTGCGCTCGTGCTCCGAGTAGCCCTGGACCGCCGCAGGATCCCCGCGGGTCGCTCGCTGCCTCTGCACGCCTTGGAGAGGTATCACGACCCTGCGCCCGCAGTTTCCCGGCCTTTTCGGACCCCGTGGGGCAGCCCTTCTCCTCCTCCTCCTCCCCCCCCTCCTCCTCCTCCTCTCCTCCTCCTTCCTCCTCATCCTCCTCCTCCTCCTCCTTCCCTCCTCCTCCTCATCCTCCCCCTCCTCCTCCTCCTCCCTCCTCCTCCTCCTCCTCCCCTCCTCCTCCTCATCCTCCTCCTCCTCCTCCTCCTCCTCCCTCCTTCTCCTCCTCCTCCTCCTCCTCCTCCTCCTCTCCACCTCTTTCTCCTCCTCCCCTCCCCGCCTCCTCCTCCTCCTCCTCCCCCTCCCTCCCCCCTCCTCCTCCTCCTCCTCCTCCTCCTCCCCTCCTTCTCCTCCTCCCTCCTCCTCCTCCCCTCCTCCTCCGCCTCCTCCTCCTCCCTCTCCTCCTCCTCTCTCCTCCCCCTCCCGTCCTCCTCTTCTTCCTCCTCCTCCTCCCTCTCCTCCTCCTCCACCCTCCTCTCTCCTCCTCCTTCTCCGCTCCTCATCCTCCTCCTCGCCTCGTCCTCTTTCTCTTTCTCCTCCTCCTCCTCCTCCTCCTCCTCCTCCTCGTCCCTCCTCCTCCCCCTCCCCTTCCTCCACAATTACTCAATATGAATACTACTCTCCCTCTTCCCCTGATGACGTCTTGGAAATATTCGCCCCCCCCGCGATCTGTTTTTTTACACGCAGGTTTCCCCAGAGTTGGGTTTTCGCCTGCATTTTTTTCCAAAATGCTGCTCTCGCTGAGGCGCCAGCCTCATTTTCGGGCCCCGCTCGTTCCGAATTGTGCTCCCGCTGCAGCGCTGGCATCATTTCCGCCGGCGCCCGGGCTGCACGCCCGAGCCTGCGCCTGGGCCGGCGCCCGGGCCGGGTCCGGAGCCAGTTCCGGCCGGCGCCAGAAAATCGCCCCGACCCCCACATGCTTCTTTTTCGGCCTGGCTAACTTTAAGAAAGAGGCCGCAGGCGTCATTTTTCAAAAAAAGACGCCTTCCTCCCCCAGGGCCTCCATGAGGCCGCAGGGATGGATCTGATAATGATGATATATGTGCAATGGCTCGCTCCTCCTCCTCCTCTTCCTCCTCCTCCTCCTCCTCCTCCTCCTCTCCCTCTCCTTCCTCTTCCTCGTCTCCTCCGTCCCCTTTTCCTCATCATCATCTTCCTCCCCTTCCTCAGCCCTCAGTGCCCTTCTGCTCCTCGTTATCCTCCTTCTCCCGCCACTTCCTAATTTTTCCTCCGTTGTCTCATCCCCCATCATATTCCTCTTCCTTCCTCCTCCGCTCATCCTTCGTCCCTCCTCCCTACCTCCTCCTCCTCCTCCTCTTCCTCCTCATCCCTCCCCCCTCCTCCCTCTAGCGCCCCTCCTCCAGGCAATCGCTCAGACACAATCGATTAATCGACGGGCCACGGCCGCGGACAAATACAGAGGAGGAGGAGGAGCAGGATGAGGATAATGGGGGAGAAGGAGTAGGGAGCAGGAGGGGAAGGAGGAGGAGGAGGAGGAGAAAGGAGGCGAGGAGGAGGAGGAGGAGCAAGCAGAGGAGGAAGAGAAGGAGGAGGAAGGGAGGGACGAATAAGAGGAAGAGGAAGAACGTGCGCAATGGAAGGCGACCGAGGATCGAGAACGAGTAAGACTAAGAGGACCGAGGATCGAGATCGAGAACGAGTAAGACTAAGAAGACGAGTACGAGTAAGAGTAAGAGGAAGAGGATAATCTCGAGGTTGTGTGTTTTCGTAATGGACTTGACTGCGTCTTCTTCTAAAGGCTCACGGGTCGGAGGCGGGAGGGCACAATTTGGGCCCTGCCGATCTGCGTGAAGGGTTGTCACAAGGTTCCAGATTGTTGCAAAACCTTACATGTTGTGATACCTCACCTTCACGGTCCGCGTGATGGGGAATGCCGATTTTCAGAATTGCGACCTTAGCGAAAGAGCCCCGCTAGAATTTTGTGGAACTGAAGCGTCCCAAACATGGGTAAGTTGCTGGCGTTCGGCTCCCCCTCCCGTGGCACAGAGAGCAACAATTTACAGGCTGTGCTAGAATCCAGCGCTGGATTCTAACACAGCCTGGTGGCACCACGAGGGCCAACAGCCTACAATTTGCAGCCTGGTGGCACAACGGGCCAGCGTTAACGTTGGCCCTCGTGGTGCCACCTATCTTGGGCCGTTGCACCGCCTTCCGTCTAACATAGCCATTTTGGACCAGGGCATCAGTGCTGTGCCCATTTGTTTTTACGAATGCCGTGGTTCTCCTATGCCAGGATTTCTGAGAAACACGTTTCAGAGGCCATGTCTCGCGTGCCAGCATCACAGCACAAGAATGGAGATTTTATACTGTACTCGAAGATGAAGTTCGGACGGGCCCCTTTGTGGAGAGAGGCCAAACCACTAGCCCACGTTGTCTCGTGTATCCTTGAGCGCAGCGGTGGGTTGAATGTCACGCAGACATCGCTGCAGCACGGCATCCAGAAGTATGCGACAGAGAATGATGTGAAGCTGACCGACGCCGTCATCGAGAAGGCAGCTTACAAGCTGCGCGCGCTGATCAGCCAACTCCATTTCCAGAAAAGTACGGCTAGGCCGATTCCGACAGGCTATGCAGAATCTTTCTCGTCCGTGCTCGACATGATCACCCTGCAGGAGGACGAGGCCCGCGCCGACGAGGACATTGTCGTGATGTCGCCCGTGAAGGCTGTCACCGACATCGTGGAGATCTGGGACTCAGATGACGAGGGTGGGTTCGACGCAGACGAGCTCCTGACCAGTGCCGACCCCGACCTTCTGAAGCTCCTCCAGGCGGGGGGCCCAGCAGAAGATGCTCAACCACTGACGGCCCCCGAACCACAAGTGCCAGCCTCGTCTCCGTTGGCGTCGGCGGAGATCCAAGCTCTCGCGTTGGCGCCGTTCACTCCACCGAGCGACCACGACTGGAGGGCTCTCAACAAGCAGAAGGCGGCGGCTGCGGCGAAGCCCAAGGCCAAGGCCGCGACCAAGAAGAAGGGCAAGGGCGGCAAGCACAGCACGAAGGGCAAGAAGAAGGCTGCTGCTCTGAAGAGGCCAGCAGCTGCCAGCACGTCTTTGGAGAGCATGACCGATGCAGAGTTCAAAGCACACAAGAAGCGCGAGCACAGCAAAATATGGCACCACACTCGCGACGCGAAGGTCGCAGAGGGCATGTCTGACGGTGATGCGAAGAAAGCTGCCTCGGCGGCTGGGACGGCAAAAACGGCTGAGATGGATTGGGCCCGCGCTGAGGCCCTCAAGGCCCTCGAGGCCGGCTCGATGTGAGCAGCTTAGGCGCAGTTCGGCATCAGAGTTCCCGCAAGTTGTCAGGCTTTTGATCGCTAGTGCTCTTTCTTTGTATACATGGGGCAGCCTCGCACTAGCACTATAGTATCCAGCGATGCATCTTTACATTGGTACCGCATGCGCCAGCGATGGGGAGCTGGCAACTAGCACAAGCTCAGAGATCGTAGAAAACAACACTTGAGACAGCCCCGAAGTCCGACCTTGAGGAGGAGGAGGAGGAGAAGGAGGAGGAGGAGGTGGAGGAGCATGCGAGGCGCGGGAATGCGGGACAGAGAAGCAAAGAACAGATTTCCACGAAGCCCATTTGTTTGCATCTTGCGTTGTGCGTTTGGGGCATCTCTGGGGGCGGCTGAGGGGTTCTGGGAGCTCCGCGGGTGCTTCTTGAAGGCTTCTTGAGGGGGGCTCTTGGAGGCGTCATGGGTCCTCCGAGGGGGCCTCGCTGGGAGCAAGCTCAGAGCGTGTAAGATAACGCTGCCAACAACGTCGTCGTCGTCGCGAGCACAGTCACGGCCAACTTCGTCGCCGCCACCGCTGCAATCGCCACTGCAAGTGCTGTCAATAAATGAGCCATGAGCTCTAGCATGGCATGCGTTAACCAATCCTTCGTCACCATCATCGTCACTACCGCGTCTCGCTAAGCTCTGCACGTTCGTTCGGCGTCGAGGCCACTACAAAGGCCAGTGGCCCCCAAGGTTGTCATTGCAACGAGCGCGAACGCCGTCGCATTAGTGACGATCGTCACTAATGCGACGGCGTTCGCGATCGTCGCCGCCACCGTCGCCGTCACCGCCATTGTCGCCGCCGCCATCGTAGCCGACGTCGTCATTGCAATCGCCGTCGCGGCCACCGTCGCCGTCGCCGTCGCGTCATCGCACCTGCCACGCGCTGCTCAATCATCCCAGCGCTTCCTGAAAGCACCCCTCCCCATCTCCCATCCCATAGCCATTTGGGCTTAACCAGCTTCACGGCGAGTTGATGCCGATCGAGTGCTTGCAATGTCTTCGCAGCTCGAATCCCCGATCGATGTCGAGGCCGCCTCGTCCGAGTACTATGACAGCCAAGGGACTCCCCATCTGGCATCTGCTGGCGGCCCCCACCCGAACGCTCTGGAGGACAACGGCGGCGGCGGCTCCGATGACTGGGACGAGATCGAGGTCTCTGCCATTACCGAAAAGTTCGTCTCGATGAACCTTGTGATCGCCAGTTGGTCCACTTTCGAAGCCCTGAAGTCGAAGTGCACTCGCTCGCTGTCCGCCGCCGCTGAGGACCTCACCCTGCAGATTGCGACTGCCTACAGCTCTCTAGAGATGGAGAAAGCCCACTCTGCGGAGCCTGAGCGCAGCTTCTCACTCAAGCACTTCGTGGAGCGCACGCTCCAGCCCCTCGAAGAGAAGTTTGCTGAGCTCAAGGCAACAATCGATGCCGTCAATGAGCCTGATGAGGAACCGCCGAAGAAAATTCTGAAGCGGTCGGCCTCCGATGCGTGACGTGCAGCACTTTCGCACTCTCAGTCGCCATATCGTTCCCAGTTGTGCCTCATGCTTAGACAGGCGGCCATCAATAAGCCTTTCTCTTTAACCGTCGCAGCGAGTGCGAGGTGCCCAAGTAGCGCATGAAAAAACATCATCAACATCATCACCACGTTCATCCTGAGCAACACCCAACGTCATCATCAACGTCGCCACTGTTGTCGTCATTACCAGCGCGCGTCAACAGACACATCGCACTGCCTAATACATGAGATCCTCAGCATTGGATTGGCACGATAGTCAGCCCCTGAATCTCAGAAGCAAGGCATGCGCGTTGAGGCTACCAGATATGAGAACTCACGAGGGCAATGTCATATGCCGTCTTTGGCCATATTGGAGGCCGTCTTGGGGCCCAAAACGGAGGCGATCTCGGATGTTGTGTAGGCTGGCCCGTCGAGGCCAACTTGGGGGCCATCTTGGAGGCGCCGTCTTGGAACCCATCTTGGAGGCTTGGTGGTCGTCTTGGAGGCCGTCTTGGAGAAAAGATGGGCAGGCTGCGAATGAGGGGGGGGGGGAGAATGACAACGAGGATGTGGACAAGAGGCAGAACAAGCAGAACTGGTGGGTGGAAGGGAGTGCGAGGAGGAAGTGGAGGAGAGGGGGGGGGGAGGACGGGGGAAGGCCCTAGGGCGCCCACGAGAAAAAAGCCGGGAAAAAGCCGGGAAAAAGCCGGGAAACAGCCTGTATTTTGCCTGTCTTTGGGCGCCCAAACCCTGTAAATTCACGCGGAAAACCACCCAAAGACAGACAAAATACAGGCTGTTTTTTGCCTGTCTTTTGCCTGTCTTTTTACCACCCCTGTTTTTTCACAGCCGTTCAGGTTCAGGTCTGATCACTTCAGGCCCACCTGCAGAGCCCATCTTCGCCATGCCGCCCAAGAAGAGGGTCTTGGAGGTGCCGTGCGTCACCCCCGCTGAGCGCCAGAAGGCCGTGAAAACTTTGGAGGGCGCTGCCGAGGCGAAGCGCCAACGCCCGAGCATGACAGCCTTCCTGGAGAAGAATGGCACCAAGGGCGTGTGCGACAACTGGCCGATCTCGAAACGCAGAGAGTTCTTTGAGTGTTATTTTGCTCAGAAGCTTGCCGAGGGAACTGGCAAGGAGTCGACGACGAGGAGGACTTCGATGTCCAAGTTGAAGCGCGCCGAAGTGAACTGGTGGTCCCTCTCCAAGGTGATCACCGAGTTCGGGGAGGCACAAGCAAAAGAAAAAGCCAGAGTATTGGATGCAATCCCAGGTCGCCATCGGCCTGATCCAGACACAAAGCTGGACGACATGTGGAACAGGGAGCACAGGGTCACCCTCGACTCGGAGCGCGACGATGACGCCACGGTCGACGAGAGCAACATTCAGACAACGTTCGAGTTGGTATCCGAGGAGCAGAAGAAGGAAGCCGCGGACAGGTTCGCGGACATGACATCCTGCATTTCTGGGTCGCCATGCTCGGCCAACGTCGCCATCAAGAAGGAACCTGGCACTGAGGGCGCTCAGAGCAAGGACGCTGCAGACAAAGCGACCTCGCCACATGCTGCAACCTTGGAGGCCATGAAGAAGGATCCCAAGAAGGTCGCAGCCAACGCGAGCAAGGTGCTGGTCACTGCGAAGGAGGTCTTCGTCGACACGAAGGGCAAGAAATTCATGGGGGAGCTGCGCGATGAATCGGCCAAGGTCGTTTCGGAGCTGACTGCCACCTACAAGAAGATCGAGAAGGCAATCGTCGACAAGGTGTCTGACGATCCGACTTTGCTTGCCATGTCAACGAACCTCGACAGCGCTTTCGATCACTTCAACGAGATGGTGGGGTGGTACCAGAAGCTGGTACCTAAGAGCTCTGCGAAGAAGGGAAAGGCCTCGTAGACACGTTCTACGCTTCTGAGTCCTTGAACGGCTCTCCAGTTCATGGCCTGGTGAGGCTCTAGACCGTCGCTTGGCCTGGGGCCGCGCATGCCAGCGCTAGGCACTTGAGGTAGCAGATCGGGGAGGGGAGAGACGGGGAGGAGGGAGCAGAGGGAAGGGAGGGGGAAAGGATGGGGGAGGAGAGGGGGGGAGGAGTGAGGAGGAAGGGGCGGATGGGGGGGGGGGGATGGCGGGAGCGGCGCTCAAAACCATGAGGGATAAGCGAATAAGATACAAGAGGGAGCAAGATGATGAAGGATGAGGGATGAGGGAGGAGAGCAAGGACGAGAAACAGAGAAGACATAACAGGACGAGTGGAGAAACTAGGATCTTGACAAGCAGCCGCGCCAACAGTTCTAGCAGCGAGAGGCCGGTTTTCGATTGCGTGCAAGATGCGATCGGACACGCCAGAGATTGGTCAAGACATCCTCGCAATGAAGCTCGGGTGAAATCGCCATCGGTGCCGTCGTCCGCATCATCACCAGGGGCGTCACAATTATCCGAAAGATCCCCCCGTCCGCCATCAGTCTCCATCGTGTTTATTCTGCATGCGTCTACAAGTCCTGCCCTAAATACGTTGCGCCCCATCCTGGATCGGCTTTCACACCCGTCTCCACAGCCCAGTCTAACTATATCATTCGGTCCCTTCTCTGTCCTGACACCCCCTCCACCTCATCCTCATCCTCCTCGTGCGTAGCCGCTTTGGCTCAAACTCAAGGTTGCAGGTCGCGTGGATATCATGAACCCTGTTATGATTTTGTGCGCAATCGTTCTCATGGCGCCCAAGGGCCAAGGCATTCGCCTGCGATTGCAGGCATCAGCGCCTGCAGTCCCTGTGCCCGACTGCAATGCTATCAGGTCTCCTGGCATACGCCAGCTTCTCGGCCTTCAATGCCAGAGCCCCCAGCCCGTTTCGGACGAAGCTTCGCGGCCGCGAAGTGGCATCAAGCGGAGGCTTGAGCTCGCCGATGCCCCAGCCGAAGAAGAGCCAACGCCCTTGAACGACTTGCTGCGTCAGAAATGGGCAAAAGGCACAATCACCAGCCCATTGTTTCTCGAGTTGGCCAGGGCAGCATGCGCCCAAGGGGCGAAGGGCGTCGGAGAATACGCTGGGGGCTCTGCCCAGCCTCGGCATGCCTTCCGCGCTGCATTGAAGGCCGTCGGCTATCCGAGAGCGGCGCCTAGAACAAGCTGGATTGAACTGACCACCGATGCTGGACATCAATTGCTTCATCCTTTTATTGATCATATTGACACGCTCGAAGCATTGAGAAATAGTGACGGTTCCATTTTTGAGGGTCAGATTGCTGGCCAACCTGGTGAAACTACAGTGTTTTGGGAAAAGATGCGCGACGCCCCATAATTTCGAGCCAATGCTTCAAAGATCAAGCCGTCAACAATCCCACTGGGGCTCCATGGAGACGGCGCCCCAACTACAAAGACAGAAGGTCTCTTCACGCTGCAGTTTAACAGCTTGGTTGGGAGTGGCAGCACCGAGGTAACGAGGGAAGTGATCACCGTTTTCAGGAAGAGCGAGATGAATAACACAATGTTTGGGCAATTGATCAATCGCATCGCTTGGAGCTTTAACGCGCTGCTGCATGGTCGGATGCCCGATCAAGAGTACAACTCAGATCAACGCCACCCCGAGTCAGGACGCACTCTCTGCGGTGGACGCACGTTTGCGTGCATTCAGATGCGAGGTGATTGGGAATTCTATTCTGATTATTTGTACGTCAACAGGTGGAATGAACGAAACTGTTGTTTCATGCGCGCAGCCACGTTAGCACCAGGCCCTTTCTGCTACACCCGCGCTGACGATCTTGCAGCTTGGAGGGGGACTGGAATCGATCACAATGGGTTTATTCTCCAATGTGCTCGGAACGGCAAGCCAATTAGCCCGTTTTTTCGCCATGGCAACTTTGCGGTATGAGGGAATCATGGTGGATATCCTTCACACGATTGACTTGGGGATCGCCAGCCACTTGGTGGCGAACACATTCATTGAGATTATGCAGTCTGGAGTTTGGGGCGCAGCCCAATCAGCACAATTGGACGGCTTGGTGACATATATGAAGAGGTGGTATGCCACGCAAGTTGACCCGCATAAGATTCATGGTGCCCTCTCACACGCAAGGCTAAAAACTGGGAAGGATTGGCCGAAGTTGAAGGCCTGATTCGGGTGTCATCCTATTCGTATTCATCGTTCTTCCTCCTCGCCATCCTCCCATGTTCTTCATCGTTCTTCCTCCTCTTCATCCTCCCTGCTCCTCGCCCCCTCTTCATCGATCTTCCTCCTCTTCCTCCTCATCTGCTCTTGCGCCCCCACTGCCATCCTCCACAGGCCAAGGCAGCCGCCGCCCGCTGCCTAGTGCCGTACGCGCTTCACTTGGCCACCCAGCACAACACGAACACACGCCATGATAAGTTGAGATTGGCATCGTGTCAGCTGCTTACGAGATTCTACCATCTGCTGTACTCGAACGATCGCTACTTGCCTAACGATGTGAAGCGAGAATTATCAATGTTGGGGCCCACGTTTGTTCAGATATATGGACAACTATCTTCGGAAGCTCTGGGGCGGAACATCCGAGCCTGGAAAATGACACCTAAGTTTCACACATTCGTTCATTTGTGCGAAAAACAGACCCATCTGAACCCGAGGTATTTCTGGACCTACAGTGATGAGGACCTTCAACATATCATGAAAGAAATCGCACAGAGCCTTCACCCGAACCATCTCGCGCCAATGGTATTGCTAAAATGGGTTCACTTGAAGTACTAAGTACGCGATCGCAGAGATATTTTACGTATGCCTCGAGGGCGCCCCTGATTTTACATATGCCTTGAGGGCGCCCCTTTGACCGCCCTGCCGTCCCGTTCTTGCAACCTTGCAGCTGCTGCGTCTGATATTCTGCTATTCGAATGGCGTTTCGGCTGCCCTTCCCCACGCTCGCTTTTTCTTGGAGGATGCCTGGCGGCAGATCCCCGCCTGCCCCTCTCTCGAAATGCCTGGTGGCAGTCCCCCGTCTGGCCCCTCAGCGAGGCGGCGGACCTCCTGACGAGAGGTTTTGCCTGAGACATGTTCGCAACGTAGCGCGGACTGCTGTCGAAACACGGATGAATTTCAAAAGGTCGTGCTCCCGCTTGAGATGTCCTTACAATTTCATGACCGCATAACTCCGCATGTACGTGAGAGGCCGAGGAGGAACGAACATAATGATGGTGCTGGCGTGGAAGAGGATTGCAAGTAGGGAACAGGAGTGCCCCGAGGGGCGCGCGCCCCTCGGTACACTCCTGTTCCCTACTTACATGCCCTTGGCGCGGTACGGTTCAGGGTTCCATGTAGTTATATCTTAGAACGCGGACGGAGATATCACGTTTCAATTGGGGCCAAACAAAAAAGACGCCCTGCACGTTTTTTTTTTTTTTTCAAAAAAACTGCCTATGATGACGCGGGCTGCTTTATAATGACGCAAGCAAGTTTTAAACGATGCGTGTCTCGTTCATAAAGACGCGCGCTCCGTTTTAAAGAAGCGCGCTTCTTCTTTAAGACGCATCCAGGGCTCGGGGCGAGTTCCGAGGCGGCGCCGAAAAAAGGAAATTCTAATACATTTTTCTTTTGAAAATGCTGCATTTCTTCTTCCGGCGCCCAGGAGGAGGCCTCCCGGGCCGATTCCGACGCCCAGGCCGGCGCCCGGGCCGGACGCCCGAGCCGGCGCCCGGGCCGGCGCCCGGGCCAGGTCCGGAGCCGGTTCCGGCCGGCGCCGGAAAATCGAGTTCCGAGGCGGCGCCGGAAAAAACGCTATTCCAATACAATTTTTTCTTTTGAGAATGTTGAATGTCTGCCTCTGGCGCCTGGGAAGCCTTCCCCAGAGTTAGGCTTTCGCTTGCAATTTTTGCCAAAATGCTGCTCTCGCTGAGGCGCCGGCCTCATTTTCGGGCCCCGCTCGTTCCGAATCGTGCTCTCGCTGCAGCGCTGACCTCATTTCCGTGCTTCTGCTCGTTCCGAATCGTGCTCCCGCTGCAGCGTTGGCCTCATTTCCGCGCTTCCGCTCGTTTCGACTCGCGCTCCCGCTGCAGCGTTGACGTCATTTCCCGCCGTGCCATGCCACGGCATGCAATGCAATGCCAGGTTGATACTACGCTCCGCGGTGCTCTTCTACGCCATGCCATGCCGTGCTCTACAATCCATCGCGTACCCTTTCGGGATCATCGCCCTGCTTGACATCCGACTGCGCGAGTACAGAGGGGATCTGCGCCATGGCAAGGGATGGGAGGGAGGGGTAGGATGCCAGATATGACGCGAGCGCGCCTATCGCTTGTCCATCCCCCTCCCCCTCCCCCAGATTTCCCCCCTCCGGAGGAGCCGCGCGCCCTCTCCGCGGGCGCCCGCCGGCGGTCCGGCAGCAGCGTGCCGGGCGAGCTGCTGGCCGCGGGTCGCCGGCGGCCCGCCCCGGCGGCCGCCCGCGGGCGGTCGCAGCCGCCGGAAGGCGGCGCGGGCCCGGGCCTCCCCAGCAGCCCCAGAGGAGGAGCAAGCAGAGGAGGATCAATCAGAGGAGCAAACAGAGGAGGAAGCAGAGGAGCAATCCGAGGAGCAATCCGAGGAGCAATCAGAGGAGGGGCGGTCAGAGAAGGAGCAATCAGAGGATGGAGGGTCAATCCGAGGATCAATCGGAGTGCCCGTATCTCATCGAGGATCAATCGGAGGAGCAAGAGGTACTCGCACAGCTAGGCCTCATAGATGGGGTCGGAGGATCGCCCCGCATGCGGAGCCCGATGCGTCTCGATGCGGCTCGATGCGGAGCCCGATGCGTCTCGATGACGTGCCCATATCCATCGGTCGGTGAACGGAGGTATCTTTGGAGTCCCATACTCCACTTTACTTTAAGCCCCGACCTATTTCAATGAATGAGTGGCTTCACCTTTTCCGTCCTCCCAAGGGGGCGGACGGAACCCAGTCTTTTTTCAACGCCTTCCTACTTCATGTTTCTACCTACTTCTTCTGATCGATGGGTATCTCATTGAGGACCAATCAGAGGAGCAAAAGGTACCCATACCTCTGGGCCTCCTAGATGGGGTCGGAGTGGATGGGGTCGGAGGATCGCTCCGCATCGCCGATGCATTGCCGATGCGGCTCGATGCGGAGCCCGATTTGCTTCACGTCGACGTCGCCGATGCATTGCCCGAGTCGACGGTGCATCGCCATGGCATCGCCGATGCATCGCCGATGCATCGCAGATGCATCGCCGATGTATCGGCGATGCGGCGCCATCTACTCTGACCCCATCTAGGAGGTCTCTGATACCGCTACCTTTCGCCCGTTTTCCCCTTTTTGGGCCTCCTGGGTGGCCTTCGTCGCCACCTCCGGATTCGCCTCAAAGTCTTGGTCAGAACGCCCCCCCTGAGAGGTCCGGGGAGTAGCGGTATCGATATTTGTTCTTTCCAACCGAGGAGGCAGAGGTACCCATATCTCATCGAGGATCACAGATCGAAGAAGGAACACATAAGCATAAATTCCTGGCGCTCCACGCGGACGTCTCGGATCCGCGCTGCCTCAGGTGCCCGTCTTCTTGGAGAATCATTATGTGCGACTTGGTTCGGTACATCTGCAGAAAAGACCCCCCTGGCCCTAGTGTGTGTGTGTGTGTGGCCCTCCTAATTCAGGGCTCCTGGTTAGGGGTCCTCTGATTACTGATCAGTGTCGCTGCCCTTGCCTCGTTCTCGCCTCTGCGGGCCTCGTGGGAGGCCCTCGTCGCCACGGTCGGCTTCGCCTCGAGATTCTGGTCGCAGCGCGCACCCCGGGAGAGGTCCAGAGCGGGGCCCAAGATTTTACAGTGGAAGCCAGAGAACACCCTGCTGGGCTACAGGGTGCCCAGTGTTTCTTAGGTTTCGATGGTTTTGCTACGGAATGCATGACGTTCCCGCCCCAAATCGATGGACGTCCTTGGGTCTCAGGGTTGGGTTTCTTGTGGAAGGTTTCTTGTGGACTGGCCTCCACTGTAGACCGCCACCCCGTCCCTCTCTCAGGAAAAGGGTGGAGGAAGAGGAGGGCAGAGGAGCAAGGGGGGAAACAGAGGGGTGTGGTGGTGTATAGTACTGAGACCCGCATCACCCCCCAATCCTTCCATCACCCCCCAATCCTTCCAGAACCTCTGCAGTATATAACCTTCCGCTCTTTTTTGGGGTGTGATCTGTGTGGGCTTCCTTGAATTACGTCGGGCTTCCATGATTTTCGATGAACCATTCCGTACCTTCCGCGGAGGTCGGAAGGTTCGGAAGGTGGAGATGGAGGGAACATCCTGCAGGATCTTGCACGCAAGCCCGGGTCCATGAGCCCTTGGCTCTGCAGGATCCTACGAGATCTGGCGCTCTGGCTGACCTCCGTCTGCACTGAGCCCCGTCTTTGGAGCCCCGATCATTCCGAGTCATGCTGCTGCCGGTCCTGGGGCCCAGCGAGGACCTCCAGAAGCGGTGAAACAGCTCCGCTTTGAAGTTGTTCAAGGCAGGTCGACGGGGGTGGAGGTGGAGGTGGAGGTGGTGGTGGAAGGGGGTGGGGTGGAGGTGGAGGTGGAGGTGGAGGTGGAGGGGGGTAGAGGTGGAGGTGGAGGGGGGTGGAGGTGGAGGTGGAGGTCGTGGGGGTCCATCCATAGCGCCGATGCACCAAGCGTGGCGACGGGGTCCGCCGACCCCATCCGCTCGGGCGCCATGCAGGAGGCCTCCCAAGCCCTCAGATCCAAGGCCTTGTGCTATAGGCCTCCCTCGGCGGCGAGCGAGTGGGGTAAATGAGAAGGAGAAGGCCGTGTCAGAAAGCGGCGGGACTTCTCAGAAGCCCTCGCTTCTTCTGAGAAGGTTGTTTTGGCCTTCGGGGAAGAAGGCCAGGGGACTTCCGAACCTTCTGAGAAGGCCTTTTCCTTCTCGCTTCCCCCCTCGCTCGCCGCCGACTCCCAGATGGGGTCCGAAGGCAGATGGGGTCGGCGGATCGCTCCGCACCGCCGATGCATCGACGATGCGGCTCGATGTGGAGGCCCGTGTTCTCCACGTCGACGTCGTCGATGCATCGCCGATGCATTGCCGATGCATCGGCGATTCATCGAGATCCTCCGACACCATCTATACAGGGATCCCATCTTGGAAGCTTCTCAAACCCTCAGATCCGACGTCTTGTCTTGAACATCCTCAAGGCGGAGCTCTTCATGTCGTTTTCGGCTACGGGGGCCCTCGCTGGGCCCCAGAACTGGCAACAGCACGACTCGGGATGATCGGGGCTCGAAGACGGGGCTCAGTGCAGACGGGGGTCAGCCAGAGCGCCAGATCGTAGGATCCTGCAGATCCAGGGGCTCATGGACCCAGGGCTCGCGTGCAGGATCCCGCATGATCCTTCAGGATCTTCCTCCACCTCCAGCTTCCGACATCCGCGGAAGGTGGAGAAGAGTTGACCGAACACACATGACAACCGTACGTAATTGAAGGGGAACTGTATAGACCATGCCGACAAGGGGCGGAAGGTGAGGGCGGAAGGTCCGGAAGAATGAGAGGTACGGGGTTGCAAGACCTTGCGCAGCCCGACTGACCCGGGCTTGCATCGACCCGGGCCAGCGCGCCCCCGGGATGAATCTTCAGCCTTGGAGGGGGTCGGGGCGGCGACGGCGACGGCGATGGCGGGTCCAGGCCTCCCCCCTTCGGAGCGGGAGGAGCCTTCATGACTAGTGTTCGCCGTCTTGGGCCTCCCGCAGTGCCCTTGTCGCCACGGCCGGATTCGCGTTCGGGGGCACTCCTAGCCGGTGGACCGGCACGCGGGTCCGGGCCTCCCAGACCTCAGGAGGGGAAGAACCACACAGACACAATTCATCGTCGAGTCCCCCAAAAATATGGGAAGACATGGGCAGTGGTGGGGAAAACAAAAACCAAGAACCTATGGGAAAATATGGGGAACCTTTTTATTTGTGTGTGTATTTATTCGTGTGTCCCAGGGCCCCTCCAAAACCATGTGCTCCTGGCGGTGCATTCTCAGCTGGCGGTTTCGTGAGGTTTCGGGCCCCAGGACCCTTCACAGATCGACCCAGCTCGAGAGAATGCGCGCAGAGAGATGGGGTCTCTTGCTCCTGGTTCTGACTGGGGTCACCCTGGGCATCGCTCGGACGTGTGCATTTTTCTTTCGGCAAGGACCATCGAGGAGCATCCTTGATCATTTGGCGAAAAAAACACGCACGAAACCGAAAAAAACACGGAATGGACGTCTGAGCGATAGCCAGCCCCGCGAGGGTTGCCAAGAGGATGCTGAGGTGGGTCATTTCTTGCCTAACGCCCGACCCAGCGTTTCGGTGGGTTGCGATGGCCTTAGCGGCTCAGGGGGGTTAACGAGCCGGGTTCGGTGGGCTCATCCCACTTAGCGGAGATATCGAACCCCCCCAAGTCATTTGGGGCTTTTGTAACCCTAAGCTAGGTCAGCCCTCCACCTCCACCTTCCATACCTTCCGAAATCCGCGGAAGGTGCGGAAGAATTCATCGAGACTCGTGGAAGCCCTTCGAATTCAAAGAAGCCCACACAGATCATCTGAAGGGGCGGAAGGTGAGAGCGGAACACCCAGAACCATGAGAGGGAGAGAGGCCAGGTAGAAGCCACCTGGGCATTCACTAATAATCCCCCTACAGTCGACCCGCATGGTATGGATGGGCAACTTCTCCAAGGGTGCCCCTGGCATCCTTGCCTCCTCGGCCCCGTCCTTGGCCACTTCCGCTCGCCGCGCCCCGCTCGCAGAGCGTCGACGTGGCCTCTCGAGGCCCCTGCACCCTTCTCGCGCGTCCTCATGCTACGGGTTGACTGTATCCCCGCGGCGGCCCCCGCGCCGAGCCGAGCTGGCTGCCTGGAAGGCCTTGGGCTTCCAGGCGGCGGGGGGCGAGATCTCCAGGCCGCGGCGGCGGCGGTGCTCCTGCCGGCGCCTGGCCTTGCGGCGGGCGGCGATCTCTCCTGTGGTGGGGCGGCGGCCGCCGCCCCGCCGCGGTGGTGGTGGTCGTCGTCCTCGTCGTCGTCCTCGTCGTCGTCGTCCTCGTCCTCGTCCTTGTCAACGTGGTCGTCGTCGTGATCATCGTGGTCGTCGTCGTGGTCGTCTTCGTCGTCGTCGTCGTCGTCGTGCATGGTGGTCGTCGTCGTCGTCGTCGTCGTCGTCGTCGTCGTCGTCGTCGTCCTCGGCGTGCCGCGGCGCGCCGCGGCGAGGGCCCCCTTTTGCCCGCCCCTCGGCAGGCGCGGGCGCCGGGACGCGCGGCCCCGGCGGCGCCGCGACGCGCATCCCGGTGCCCTCGATGTCCGCCGCGGCCCCAGCTCGGCGCCGGCCTTCGCTGCTCTCCTCTCGGCCACGCGCAGAGGGGCCGGTGGGGGGAGGGGGAAGGGCGTCTTGGAAGCACTTCTTAGAAGGCGCGGGCCTCATCTACAGATGCAGGGCCGGCGCCTCCCAAGAAGCCACCTCCTTCCAAGAAGCCCTCCCCCCTCCCTCCACCCCCTTGTGCGCGCCGCCAATCCTCTCGCCGCTTTGTCGATGAATCGAGGAAGAGCAGACGCCGCAGAGGAGGAAGAGGTGCCCAGATCTCATCGCGGATCAACCAGAGGAGCAAGAGGTACCCATACCGCTGTCCTTCGCCCGTTTTCCCCTTTTTGGGCCTAGTCGGAGGCCCTCGTCGCCACCGCTGGATTCGCCTCGAAATCCGAGTCAGATCATACCCTTGGAGAAGTCCAGGGAGTAGCGGTGTCGGTACCTTTCGGTTTTCCCACAGGAGGAAGAGGTATCCATATCTCATCGAGGATCGAAGATTGAAGAAGGAAAAACGCCATACACATACACTTTTGGCGCTCCGCGCGGATTTCTTAGATCGGAGTCTGGCCCCCCCCCCCCCAGGCGGCGCCTCTGGCGCCGCCCATGGAGGGGGTCCAGCGCAGATCCAAGAAACCCGCGCGAGGCGCCAACAGTTTTTCTGTTTATGGTGTTTTTTGTTCTTACTGAGCTATCCCCACCGGGCCTATGGTGTCGACTCCCCATCCCCACAGGTTCCCGCGATGTCCGCCGCGGCCCCAGCCTGGCGCCGGCCTCCGCTGATCTCGGCGGCGAGCGAGGGGGCCTTTGAGGGTTTTTCTGTGTCTTCGGGGACGCCTTCTGAGTGGGCGGCGGGCCTTCACAGAAGCCCCCGCGCCGTCTGAGGGTTTTTCTGTGTTTTCGGCGACGCCTTCTGAGTAGGCGGCGGGACTTCTCATTAGCCCCCGCGCCTTCTGAGGGTTTCTCTGTGTCTTCAGGGACGCCCTGAAAAACTCAATCGGCTGGGGGACTTACGAGCCTCCTGAGAAGGCCCGCCCCTTCTCGTTTCCCTCCCCATCCTGGGTCGCCGCCGATGATGCTCCTGTCGCCGCCTCTTGCCGCCTTTCGTGTGTACTGTGAAGCCTAGCCCCATCCCCACCAGGCCAAAGGTATCGAATCCCGCTCCTCACCACTGCATCGAATCGGCGTCAAGAGTCAAGGAGTCTTCTCCTTTGGCTCTGGGGACCACTTAGCATGGACCATGAGCGAGAAGCCTTCCCCCGGGCGAGTGGTTGGGACCCCTGGGAGGTTGTTGGCAATCTCTTGCACAGACACAGCGTCAGGGCGGGATGGGCTCTTTGGGGGGTGGCTCCTGGAGGTTCCTCCGCCTCGGGATGCTCTCCGGCAGCTGCGCCTCGCCGAGAGGCGCCTGGAGGTGTCTGGGTCGTCCTGAGCGGCCGCCAGAGACCCAAGCTATGACATGCAAGCCGCACGGCGAGGATCATGGGGGGAATAGGCTCTAGGGTTAAGTCGGGCCTGTCCCCCTACAGGGGGATTTTCGACGAAAAATTGGAAATACGCCAAACGTACACCAAAAAGGTCAAATCATTTTCAAAACATTGACCCCAGACTATTTTTGGATTTTGGTGCATTTTTATTTTTCGCCGAATCCCCCTGTAGGGGGGCAGGCCCGACTTAACTCTAGGGGGGGTGCATCGACCCCCAATCGCCCATGCATCGCCGGTGGGGGCCTGCAGGCGCAGCCCGCCCAGGAACGGGCGGTTTTTCCCTGTCGGCCGCCTCGCTCGCCGATGGATGGGCGATGCATCGTGGATGGCAGCTCGACGGTTCCCACTCTGAGCAAGATCCCTCCTTCAAGCAGTGGCGAAGCGTCCCGGCTCGCCTATAGCCCTACGCAACAATGTTCTAAGAACCTTTTGTGGTTCCCACGAAATGTTCTTAGAAAATCTCTGGCTGGGGCTGTATTGTTTTATCACATCGGGCTCATGCTCTAAGAACATTTTTTTGGTTCTAAGAACATTTCGTGGTATGACGATAGGAATGCCGGGACGGTCGGTCCCTGCTCAATCTGAGCAAGATCCTTCCTATCGTTCCCCCTAACCCTGTGCTCTTGGGAGATCGCTGCCCCGGGCTTGGGATGTATGCACATCTCTGCCTCGCACCCGCCCTCTCCGAAGGCCGATGCTCCGTCAGGTTCCCCGATGCACGTTCCCCCTCTGCACTTCTCGCCCCTCCTTCTGCTGCCATCGCCGCGAGGTCTCCGGACACAGACCGCAGAGAGGGGCGGACAAGACGTGTTGACCACCAAAAGGAACAGAGCAGGGCCCTCAATTGGCAGGTCTTATTGTGGCAATCGGGCCAGCAGCGCCCCTGATCCTACAGGGCCGCCTTCGGAGCAGCGTCCCCTGACGCGCACGCGGCCGCCTCGAGCCTT
The DNA here is from genome assembly GCA_963575745.1 of Prorocentrum cordatum. NCBI lineage: Eukaryota > Dinophyceae > Prorocentrales > Prorocentraceae > Prorocentrum > Prorocentrum cordatum. The sequence continues at coordinate 25,788 of CAUYUJ010015363.1, forward strand.
GGCATGGCTCGGACGTGTGCATTTTTTGTTCTTGGCGAGGGCCATCGAGAAGCAAGCTGGATCATCTTGCGACAGAATTTAAGGGAAGATCAACCACCTGGATTCTTGGCGTTTGCTAAACGGCCTTGGTCGTTCACTGCACAGCCCTACCCTGTTCGATTCCTTCTTTGGGTGTGTTGAGGGAACGGCTTCGCTTGACGGTGGGAGAAACATACACGCCGGTCGTTGAAAGTCGGTATTTTTGGATTCCCAGATCCCAATCTATCTCAAGCGCCTTCCTACTTCAAGAATCGACATGCTTTTGCTGTGTTTTGTCATTCTCTGGAGGCACCTGGACCCAACCTACTATATACATATATATATATATATCCGCCTTCCTACTCCATGCCTCTACTCACTTCTTCCGACCGACGTGCACACGCGCACGAAATCCAAACACGCACGCGGAGTGGCCGTCCGAGCGATGGCGAGGGCGACGGCGAGCCGTCCGTGGCGGTGGCGAGGCTTCTCCCTCGGAGGCTCCGCCGCGTGCCCACGAGTGCTTGCCGGCGGGGCGCGGCTGCGGGGGGGCAGCCCCCGAGGCTGGAGAGCCCTTTGGCGTCGACGAGGACGCCCGAAGGCTCTGGGCTGACGCCGGGCCTGCCTTCGGCCGTTAGGGGGCCCTCTTGGGGGCCTTTTGGGCCGTCTCGGGGCGATCTTGGGCGCCTCTTGGGCCGTCTTGGCGCGTGGGAAAGCGGAAGAGGCAAGAACGCCAAAATCTGTTACAAACGTATGTGGAATCCATGGATTTTGCCTTTTGGGGCTCTCGTGGGAAAAATCCTGGAGGGCCCTTGGGGCGCTTTGCAGGCCTCTTGGGCCGTCTGGGGCTCAGTGGGCCCTGGAAACGACAGGGCCGTTTTTTTACTGGTTCAGCTTTGCCGTTTGTTTGCCGGTTCCGACACTGTTTTTTTCACCGGTTCCGTCGCCGTTCTTTTCTGGGTTCCCGCTCCGGTTCCAATCCTGGAGCCGTTCTTGTTGCCTTTTTCCGGTTGCCGTTTTCTTGCCGTCTCCATTTTCAAGGGACGCTTCTTCGGAAACGGCGAAAAAAACGGCCCTGCCGTGTCCGGGGCCCACTAAGGGCATGTCCTTCTAAAGGAGGGATTTTCAAAAATAGTCAAAAATAGTATGGGGACCATTTCTTGACTATTTCTTAAGATGTTTTGATTAGTTTGGTGGTATTTTCAATTTTTCGCTCAAAATCCCCCTGTAGGGGGACGCCCGACTTAACTCCAGGCCTCCTTGATTCGGCGGGGGGTGAAGTGAGAAGGGGCGGGCCTTCTCCGAAGGTTTGCCAGTCCCCTGGCCTTCCGAGAAGTTTTCGGAGCCTTCCACGACGACGTTCAACACTGTTCAGCATGCGCGAGGGTTTCTGAGAAGTCCCGCCGCCTTCTGGGAAGGCCTTCTCCGTCTCACTTCCCCACTCTCTTGCCGCCGACTCCCGGATGGGGTCGGAGTGCCCTCCCCAGTTTTCGGGACCTTCTTGCCCTGACCCCCCGCTCATGTTCCGATGTGATCTATGTCTGTTTTCCAGAATTGCGTACGGCTTCCAGGTGAGTTCCGATGCATTCTTCCGCGACTTCCACGGAGGTCGGCAAGTACGCAAGGTGGAGGTGCAGGGCAAGGCCTCCTGCGTGGGTTCTGAGTAGATGGGGACGGATGGTCGCGCCGCATCGCCGATGCATCGCCGATGCGGCTCGATGTGCAGCCCGATGTGCTTCATGTCGGCGTCGCCGATGCATCGCCGACGTCGACGATGCATCGCAGGTGCGTCGCCGATGCATCGCCGATGCGGCGCGATCTTCCGACCCCATCTACTCCGACCCCATCTAGGAGGCGTCGAAAGACCCGAGCAGTTTTTCTTTAGAGCCATAATATAATACAACATTCGGGAAGCCCCCCGTCTGCAAGCAGCGCTGGGCATGTTTGGGCCCCGGAAGCGGCAGGGCCTCTTTTTATCCGTTGTCGAAAAGTGTCTCTTGAACCTGGAAGCGGCAAAACAAAACGGCGGCCAGAAACGGCAACAACAACGGCTCCGAGGAATCGGAGCCACAGCGGAACCGGAAAACAACGGCGACCAAACCAGCAGACACATGGCGCCAGAACCGGCAACAAAAACAGCAGAACGGCACCTGTAACAAAAACGCCCCTATCGTTTCCAAGGCCCACGAAGCCCAGGAGGCCTCTAAAGAACCGAGCGCTTCTTCCTCAGAGCCAGAATATTGTAGAACGTCTCGGCAAGTTGCCTCTGCAAGCAGCGCTTGGCCGAGGCGGCGTGCAAGAGGGCCTCGCGGCTCGCGAGCAGACCAGACCTCCACGTGGACCTCGCCGCGCCGCCTCCCCCTCCATACAGGGGGATGTTGGCTACGGATAACTTTTGGCTACGAAGTTCGAGCCGCCGCCCCAGCGCTCGATTAAGCGTTTCCCTCGTTCCACCGTTCCACCCGCACCAGTCATGGCGTCGACTCAGATGTGGAAGAGCAAGTTGGGGAACTGGTACCCCAAACACGAGATCGACCGCCTCGACCAGGAGCACCACCAGATGCTGAAGGCCCTGCGGATGCAGGGCAAAAACTCGCGGTGCGCAGAGTGCGCCGCCGCAGACACTTGCTGGGCGAGCGTCAACCTGGGCGTGTTCGTCTGCGTTCGATGTTCCGACGTGCACAGGGCGGTAGGCACCCACATCTCCGTGGTGAAGGGCTGCAGCGGCACCTACCTCTGGGGCCCCGACGAGCTCGCGCGCATGCGGGATATGGGCAACGCACACGCGGAGACGCTGTACGGGCACCGCCACAAGCCCCTGCCCGAGTCCGCCTCCAAGGAGGACCGCGTCAAAGCCTGCGAGTTCAAGTACGGCAAGGGGCCGGCTGCCGCGACGGCCGCGGCGGCCCCTGCGGCCCAGGCGCCGCCGCGCCAGGCTCCGTGTGCAGCTGAACACTCCGTCGCGGCGGGCGGGGCCACGGCCGCCGACGGCCCGATGGCGCTGCGCCCGGCCCCGTGCGCAGCCGAGGACCCCTCCGCGCCCACGGCGGCCTGCGCCTGGCGGGCCGCGGTGCCGCCGCCCCGCCGCGCCGCCAGCCCGCCTCGCCCGCGCGCCGCGGCCCTCGAGGCGCCCGGCGCGGACGAGCTCCGGAGCCTCGAGGCCGCAGAGGCGGCCGGCGGCGGGGAGGCTGCTGGGTTTGTTTTCCACCACCACCACCATAAGTTGTAGGGGAGAAGGAGGTGGAGGAGGAGGTGGAGGAGGAGGAGGAGGAGGAGGAGGAGGAGGAGGAGGACCCCCTCCCCTTCCTACTTATGGTGGTGGCGGTGGAAAACAAGGCCACCAGAGGCCGTTTGCTGGGCGCCCTCGTCGGGGCAGCCCGCGGCCCCGTGCACCGCTGTCGCCGCGGCGGACCTGGACGCGTTCCTGTACCAGTGCCTCCAGAGGGGCGGCGAGCCGGCGCAGCGCCTGCAGAAGGGCGGCAAGCGGCACCCGAGCCCGCGCGCGTCGCGCCGGCGAGGGCCGGCGGCCTGCCGGCCGAGGACGACTTCTTCAGCATTTGGCTGTGAGCAGCAGCGCGCTCTCGCGCGGCGCGGGGTGTCGCTGGCCGCCGGCGGCTGCCGTGCCGGAGGCCAGGCCGCGCCAGCCTGCTGGCCCTCGAGAGAGCCTCCAGGGCGAGGCATTGGGCTCCCTGCCGGGCGGGGGGGCAGAGCGGTGGGCATCGATGGGGGGCGGCGGGGTTCGAGCGGGGCCAGGGCGCCGCGGCTGATCGGCCGGGGCCTCCCCCCTCCACGGGCGGTGCACAGGGCGCCCGCGGGGCAGGGGGGGGGCCGAAGGCGACGGGCGACGGCGCGATGCGCCCCCGGTTATTTCAGGCGTCGCCGGCGCGGGGCCGCGCCGGGGGGGGGGGGCCTTTGCAGCCCCGCGGCTCCTGCCGCGGGGAGGGCTCTCACCCTCGGCTGCCCCGCGCCGCGGCCTTCCCTTGTTGGCTCCTGTGTTCAGCGAGGGGGAGCTCTTCTCTCCCCCCCCCCCATGCGGCCCTCCCGCTGCTCCCACTCCTCGTCCTCTCGCTCCGAGAGCCCCGTGGGCGCCCGCTAAAGGGTGCCTCTGATCTGGGGCCGAGGGGGGGGTCCCCGCCCCGGCCCCTCAGACGCAGGGTCGGGCTGGGACTCCGCGCTGCGTGTACAGACCAGCGGCGCCCAAAAAGAGAACATCCATGCAAGGGCACGTGCCCCAGCCAGGGGCAACGATGGGGGGGGGGACCCGGGACCCGGCACGGGGCGGGAGGCATTGACCCCCAATCGCCCATTGATCGCTGATGGGGTCCCGATAGCCCCACCCCGCCAGGAAGGTGCGGATTCGCTGTCGGCGGCCTATCGCCGATCTCTCGGCGATGTATCGTTGATTCCAGGTCGATGTTTGCCCTCCTTCTGCCAGTCCCCACGATCGTTGCCCCTCAGGGAGCCCAGAGAAGAACTGCCCCGAGGGTCGCACGAGATGCCGCCGGGAGCGCGAACGCCCCCGGAGAGGGCAGAGAATAGGCCGGGGGACCAGCATGCCGGAGGTCTCGCGGAGGTCCCTGGATCCATACAAATGGGTTCAAGTTTCCCCCTTCACATAAAGCAGTGGTTTGATATACAGTCCACCCGCATAGTCAGGATGGGCAACCTTCCCACGGGTACCCTTGCATCCTCTCCTTTCGGCCCATCCTTGACCGATTTCGCTGGCCGCGCCCCGCTCGCAGAGTGTCGGCACGGCCTTCGGAGACCCTTGCATCCCATTCGTGCGTCCTCATTATTCAGTCTCACTCCAGGGTGTGTGTATACATATATGGTTTAGATACGTATATGTATGTGTGTTTTTGTGTGTGTGCATGTATGTGTGTGTATGTCTGTCTGTATGTATGTATGCATGCATGCATGCATACATGCATGCATGTGTGTATGTATGTATGTATGTATGTATGTATGTATGTATGTATGTATGTATGTATGTATGTATGTATGTATGTATGTATGTATGTATGTATGTATGGATGTAATGCATGTATGTATATATGCATGTATGTATGTATATATGTATGCATGTATTTATGCATGCATGTATGTATGCATGTATGTATGTATGCATGTATGTATGTAGGTAGGTAGGTAGGTAGATAGGTAGGTAGGTATGGATGCATGTATGTTTGTATGTATGTATATATGTGCATGCATGCATGCGGATGGATGGATGGATGCATGCATGCATGCATGTAGGTAGGTAGGTATGCATGTATGTATGTGTGTATGTATGCATGTATGCATGTATGTATGCGTGCATGCATGCATTTATGTATGCAGCTATGCATCTATGTGTATATGTGTACATACATACACCGATATACATGTGTGTGTGGTTGTGTTTACTGGTGTGTATACTTGCATACACATATGTATACACGTATAGCTATACCAGGTGGGTCTCAACCCCTGGACCTCTGGGGTGCGAGTTGATGGGGGAGCGACAGGTGGGGGGAAGGAAAGGTGCCACTGTCGGGCCTCCTCGTCCACCACCTCTCTGGGCCTCTCTGATGGGGCCCGAGCAGATGGGTTCGGCGGATCCCGCCGCATCGCCGATGCACCGGCGATGCGGCTCGATGCGAAACCAGATTTTGTCCACGCCGACGTCGATGCATCGCTGGCGTCGCTCGTGCATCGCCAGTGCATCGCCGATGCATTGGCGATGCATCGCCGGCCTCTGAGGCGCGAGTTGATGGGGGAGCGATACGTCCATGCCTTCCATATGTCACCTTCCGCCTTCCGCGGAAGAGGCGACAGCTCATCGATACTTCCCATAGTTGGACCTCCATCTCCGCCTTGCATACCTTCCATGCCTTCTAGGGGGAGCGCTAAGTGGGGGGAAGAAAGGTTCCATTTTCGGGCCCTTTTCGGGCCCCCGGACCTTTCCCTCTGTCTCCACCTTCCATGCCTTCCGCCCTCCGTGGAAGAGGCGACAAAAGCTCCTCGGAACTCGTGGGAAGCCTTGCGCGTAATGAGCACTCATCGGAAACTCATCGGAAATTTGAGGCGGCCCGCATTGAGCATCTATCGAAAATGGGGCGGAAGGTTCGGGCGGAAGGTCTGGAATAATGAGGGGGCGCGCTTTCGACTCATCCGATCCGATTCGGTTCGATTCGATCTTGTTTATCGATTCTATTCTAGGCTGCTCTCCTGTACAATCCTCGACCTCGTCCTCGATCTTTGATCATCGGGACAAGAGCGTCCAAAACCTCTTGTGCTCTACTGCGGCACAGACTGGCGCCACCGAAAGTGAAATGTGCCGGAGTCTGCCGAAGCTAGGAGGTCCAGGGTTCCGTCTGGAATTCTTTTCCCAAAGAAAATCTACAAAGACCCTCCTGACACCCTTCCAGAACCAATGAAACAGCCTCCCAGACCCATTCGGGGAGAGCTTTCCAGGAGGGTCTCGGGAAGGTTTCGGTCGTTCCGAGGGCAGAACCAATCCCTAGCGCAACTTGGACCATCTAATTCGGTAGCACACGATGGAAACCCTGCATGTCCGCGCAATTCCGTCTTCAGAGTGTATTCGCGTGCGCTATCGTCAGGTAACCGATGAGAAAGCGCCAGGTCAGTGCCACTGGCGTCGATCTGGTGCCTACTGGCGTCGACCAGCCTCGACCGTCGTCGGTCAGTGCCGATTTGTAGGGAACCAGATACCGCTAGCGCTGCTGGTCTTGGAGCTTGGAGAGCTCTCGTGGCCACGGTTGGATTCTCCTCGGAATCTGGATCAGAATTTCTTTCCGAGAGAGTCCCCGAGAGTAGTAATCCAGGTTTTTTTTCTCCATCAGTGCGCGGACCAGACCTGTTCCTGACAAAACCAAGAGATACCGAACATAGTGGAAATCCGTGCCAAGAAACGCCCTGCTTGCACCCAGGATGCCAGGGTTTCTTGGGTTTCGATGGTGTTGCCATGGAAAGCGTGCGTGTCCCTCCCACCAAAAGGCAATGGACGTCCTGGGGTCTCAGGGTTGGGTTTCTTGTGGAGGGTGTGCTCTGGCCAGAACCTGGAGGCGAGTCCAGCCGTGGCCAGGAGGGCGTCCCAGGCGGCCCCACCAAGGGCCCAAACGCGGGAATGGCAGCGGCATCGGTACCGTTCCCTCTTCCCTGGCATCGTTCAGACGTATGCATGTTTTCTCGGCAAGGACCATCGAGGAGCATGCGTGGTCACCTGGCAAGACAAACTCACGCAGCGAAGGACGTCCGAGCGATGGTGATCCTCAGGGCCGGCGTAGATCGGGTCCGAGTATCTCGCTGCATCGCCGATGCCATGGGCGATGCGGCCCGATGTGGAGCCAGATTTTCTCACGCCGACGCTGCCGATGCATCGACGACGTCGCCAGTGCATCGGCGATGCACGGGGGATGCATCGGGGATGCGGCGCGATCTTTCGACCCCATCTTCCTCCCTAGAACATCTGGCACTACACCCACAAGCAGGGGTGCGTGCGCGGCGGTCCTGGTCATGGGCTTGGTATAAAATAACTCCCTCCCTTGGCAGTGCAGTGGCTTCTGCCTAATAAGCGCAGCGCTGGACGGTGGCGTCTGTCTGAAGCGGGAAGGGTGTGGTATGTCAGCAATTCTCGAGGACACCTACATTGAAAATTGTGAGTAGGGATGATCGACTTTCCATGTGTACCCTTGTATCCTTGCCCCTTTTGGTCTTCGTATGTCCATCCTCAACCACTTGCCCCGCCCGAAAAGCTACAACACGGGCGTCCAATCAGGGCGTAAAAACGCCCCTGCCCTGGTTTGCGAGGCGCTGTGCGCTGAACCTCCTCTGGGCTGACAAGGGGAAACCCTGCGTATCGCGCGTGTCGCGCGGCGTCCTGGCGGCTCTCTGGCCTTTGGGAGCCTCCAGGAGGTTTACAGACAGCGCACTTGTAACCCAGGTCGGGGCGTTTCTGTCATCCCTCAATTCGAGGCCCCTGCATCCGTATCTCGCATCCGTAGCATCAGTTTTAAATTTACACTGGAACCCATGTCATGAAACACCCTGCTTGATTCCAGGGTGCCCTGGATTTCTTGGGTCTCGATTGTTCTGCGACGGAAAGCTTGGCGTTCCCTCACCAAAGAGCCATGGACGCCTTGGGGTCTCAGGGTTGGGCTTCTTGTGGAAGGTCTCTTGTTGTCGAGCTACTGCAGTAACCCGCATGGTAAGGATGAACAACCTTCCCAAGGGCACCCTGGCATCCTTGCCCCTGCGGCCCATCCTCAGCGACTCTCCCTGGCCATCCTCTGGCACTCCAAGACCCTTGCGTCCTCACCGCGCATCCTCACCCATCGGTCGTTAAGTAGGTATTTTTGGATTCCAGATTCCAATCTACTTTGAGCGCCTTCCTACTTCAATGATCGAGTGGCTTCCTCTTTTCCATCCTCTTTAGGGGGCGGGCGGACACCCAATCTAGCCTTCATCGCCTTCCTGCTTCACGTTTCTGCCTACTTCTCCCGACCGACGGGTATGCTAAGGGCTGGCTGTGCTGTATCGTGCACCCTTCGCAGCAGCTTCGAACCTTCCTAGACCGCCTCGGAGGGGGGCGGGAGGGAGGGAGGGAGGGAGTGTGGGAGGGGGGGAGGGGGGGACGGAGGGAGGGGGGGAGGGAGGGACGCGGAGGGAGAGAGGGAGGTGGAGGAGAGAGGAGGGAAGGAGGGAGGGAGGGAGGGAGCGAGGGAGGAGGAGGGAGGGGAGGGGGAGAGGGAGGCGGCGAGGGGAGGAGGGGAGGGAGGGGGGAGGCTCCGGCGGGGAGGGAGGGAGGCTCCGGCGCCCCTGCCCGTGGCCTGCCTCGGCCTCTCGGCCCCTCGGGGCGGCGCCGCGCCGCCGCGCCCGCCGCGCGCACGCCGAGGTCTCCGCGTCCTTCCCGCGGCGGCGGGAGCTGGCCCGACAGGCGCGGGCCGCGGCGGGGTCGGGGCCGGACCCCCTCTGCCTGGCATCGCTCGGGGCCTAAGAGACAGGGGTCAGTGCAAACGGGGGTCAGCCAGGGCGCCAGGTCCTCCAGGATCCTGCGAAGGCCCCCTCTGGCTGACCCGGGTTAGCGAGCCGCTCGTGGCCGCGAGGCGGCCGCTCGTATTGGCTGACCCGGGTTTGCGCAGACATGCGTTGCAGTTTTTTTTTCCTGCATGGCAGTTTCTGGTTTCCTGCTGACCCGGGTCTAGATTGACCCGGGTCAGAAGATCCCCGAATCGCTCGGACATGTGTATTTTTTTCTCGGCGAGGACCTTTGAGGACCATGCTGGACCATCGAGCAAAACAAAAACACGCACAAAAACCGACAGGTGCACGGGAAATGGACGTCCGAGCGGCGGCAAGACGAAGTCGGGGCTCAAGAGGCGGGGGTCAATGCACACGGGGGGTCAGCCAGAGCGCCAGATCTTGCAGGATCCTGCAGGGCCAGGGTCGCATTGGCCCGGGCTTGGGGTGCAGGATCCTGCAGGATTTTGCAGGATCCTTCGCGTTGGCCGTGGCCAGAAGATCCCGAGAACGAAGAATGACGTAAAAATAAAAACACGGAGTTCTGCGATGGACCCCCCTGGCGGCGCCTCCGGCGCCGCCCTTGGCGCGCTCCGCGCGCCAGGGAGTGGGGTCCAGCGCGGATCCAAGAAATCCGCGCGGACCTCCGATTTTTTATGTTTATGTCGTTCCCCTACTCTCGGCGGCGAGCGAGGGGGGGGGACATGAGAAGGAGCAGGCCTTTTCAGAAGGCGGCGGGACTTCTCAAAAGCCCTCGCGCCTTCTGAGAAGTGCTTTATCTTCGGGGAAGGCCTAGAACACTTTGCAGAAGGCCGCGGGACTTCCACACCTTCTGAGAAGGCCCGCCCATTCTCACTTCCCCCTCGGGTTTGCCGCTGAGCCCCTCGAGTCATGAGAAAATCGCGACGGACAGTTTTTTCTCTGGGGGCCGTTGCCAGCTCTCGGAGCCAGCAAACATCGACCCGGGGCGCCAGATCCCCTCGATCGGGGAAACGTACAACTCGGGTACGCCGGAACTCGGGTTTGCCGGCGCTGTTCGACGAGCGCGTCCTGGATCTTGACGGTCCAGTTCTCGTGGCATGTTTGCAGCGGGAGCTCGCGTCAGATTTCAGACTGGTGTTCGTCATTTTCCACGATGGCCCCGCAAGGACAGCCCGAGTCCACCGAACCCGAGGCTTGCGTCTCCGCGACTCGAGTCGTGAGACAATTGCGACGGATGGCTTTTAGCTGTCTTGGGCCCGGGCTGTCAAGCATCGGCTCAGGATGAAAAACCGGTCTTGGGCAATGGGGAATGGGTCGAGACTTCCAGGATCGACTCTCTGACGATGTACGATCGACGCTCCCCTGATATCCTGACGCTCCCCTGATATCAAATTTATTCGAGCCGGCGTTCTCGACCAGTCACATCCGGCTCGAAGAAGGGGGCAGAAAGATGGGGTCTGGGGCTCCGGTCGTGATTTTGCATGATGTTGCAATCTTTTCGCGACGTCGGAGGTCAGTGTCGATCGATAGTCGGGAGCGGCCAAGAGGGGGTTGATTACTGGGGGGCGTTGGCATCATGGCCAGGGCCATGCTATCTTAGATTTCCTAGCCCCTTTTCTTCTTCTTCTTCTTGCAATACGTCCCCCGCTTCCCCTCCCCTGGGCCGCGCGCGTGCATCGGGCCACGATTTGCGAGCCCCTCTTGGACGCCCCCTTTCTGGACGCCTCCTGGGAGGGGGGCCCTCTTGACGATCGACGCTCGATCCATATCTCCAGGAACAAATTCTCGGCACAAGCACAGTTTTTTCGGAGCTCTGCGCCGACTTCTCGCATCGGTGCACAGAAACTTCTTGGCGGCGCCTCCGGCGCCGCCGCTGGCGTGCTCCGCGCGCCAGGGAGGGTTGTCCAGCGCAGATCCAAGAAGTCAGCCTGGACCTCCGCAAGATTATGTTTCGGTTTCTGCATCTGTGTTTCTCCTCTAGTATCCCTGCTGCTGCCCCCCACTCCTGGGCGCCAGGGGGAGTCAGGCTGTAGATAAATAGCTCGAAGCAGCAAAGCGGCAGGAGCTCCGCGCCGATCTCTTGGATCGGCGCCGGGCATTCCCTGGCGACGCCTCCGACACCGCCTTTGCCGCGCTCCGCCCGCCACAGATCCAAGAAATCACCCTGAACCTCCGCAACATTATGGTTACGCCGGTTCTTGCTCCTCTGATATCCCTGTTGCTGCCTCCCTTCTGAGCGCCTGGGGAAACAGGGCATGGCCAAGATTTGACCCATGCCCTCGCCCTCGCCTCCGGGTGGGCTGGGGCGTAGGCAGGGGCATGGGTAACATCGCGCCGCTCGCCGCATTTTTCGCTGAGCTCGAGCTTCCCAGAAATTCCAGGCCTCCCTGGATGGGGTGCGAGTAGATGGTCAGAGGATCACGCCGCTTCGTCGCTGCACCAGCGATGCGGCTCAATGCGGAGCCCGATGTTATCCATGTCGACGTCGCTGATGCGTCGCCGACAACGTCAATGCGTCGCCGATGGGTATCGGCGATGAATCGGTGATGCGTCGCGATCCTCTGACCCCATCCACTCGGACCCAATTTGAAAGGCCTTTACAGAAGGGTCGGGGTCGTCTCCCAGCGGAGGGGGTCAGCAGTCTCCTCGCTGCGCGCGCTGCGCGCGCTGCGCGCGCTGCGCGGCGGCTTCC